>LLCE01000157.1:0-84550 GCA_001414415.1 Hymenoscyphus repandus | reverse complement strand
GGTCGTACTTATTCGTAAGGACACGCTAGTACGAAAAGGGCCTCGAGTTGTGAATACGCCACAACATGTCACAATGTTTCGGATGTGAGCAGTCTGAGTGATGACTTCATATACTGCACAGTTCTCTGCTAATCCCGAAGCCTCTTTACAGGCTAGTAAGCGATCCAGGGATTTCATAGTATAAGGTATCACGTGATAAGGAGTGTAAGACGTGCTAGCTCGGCTAGCTGGCTTATACGGCTTGCAGAGCTTGCGCTAAGCATAGATATCAACAGTATATATTCTAGGTCTTCACCTATTAGATAGGAGCTTCGTGCTTAATTAAACATAGTAACTGAATCTTATTATTATATTATATAGTTATTATTACGAGCTAAGCTTCCAAGCCTAGCAAACCCGTGATAGTTCGTATACTTCCACACAGCCTATAAACACATAACTTGTTACTTAGCTACAGGGTAGTTAAGTGCCGAATCGTGACACCTAGCAACCTAGTGATAGTCCACATACTTCCACACAGCCTATAAACCACACTTGTTACTTAGCTACAGGGTAGTTAAGTGCCGAATCGTGACAGCTACCTACTCTATTCGGCCGGTCCGAGACGATAGCGACTCGGACCCTAGAGAAATAGCTCCGGGTTTTCAGGTAAAACCTAGGAGAGAAGAGAATAGAGGAAATCTAAATCAGGTTCCTGACAGTTAACTAGATTTCGAACCGCTCGGACTAGAGACTAGCTCTAGTCCGGCCGTCCTACGATAGTCCTTAACTTATATAGGACGTTAAAAGGAATAAATAAATAAATAAACAGGAGAGTTAGTAAGAGTAAGAGCAGCGCAGTAAAAAGGCCTACCGCCTTACGGGGAGGGAATAAATTTTAGCAACCCCCTTTCGTACCAGGAACCGAGGCCACGTGATGGCTTTCACGTGCGTTCAGAGCTGTGACACTTACCTTGCACTTGAATCGTAATTCCCTACTGCTGTGGTTCCTTATAACTAGATATATAGTTCTTTACCGCTGTCTAGATTAGCTCTACCAGCTATCTTACGTCGTGAACCTTACCAGACCTCTACCGAGAGAGCTATCTAGAGTCCAGAGGCACGGGGGTATATAATCATAACAAATGGACGGCAGGTAAGGACAGTAATCTTTATTAGGTAAGACTAGGAATATAGTAGCTTTGCTATTTAGAATCTTTGGTATCGAAACGCCATCCGCTATGCACCAGATTAACCCTAAAACGACATGGATGACGAACTCCAGACATGAATCATTAAACCCTACCAAGCTCTCATCGAAACCCGTATCTCATACCCCTAAGCATAGGATCATCAAATACTGGGAAGGATTCTTCTTCAACAATACTGACGCTCGACCGGCACGGGAGCTTATATTGCAGATTCTCCCCGCTACTTCTCCCACCGTCGGCATGTTGCAATGCATGTTTAGTTTCACGAGGAAGACCCTTCGTACCATGACTGCTCCCAGCTATAGGAGTTTCTGCAGGAGTCATATGGTCGCCTAGTCCAATCACAGGTTTTCCGGAATTCATACCCCGATGCCCAGGGTTTCCCTCGTTCTCAAGACTCCCAAAACAAGTATCGGTATCCCAATCTTCATTATTCTCAATGAAGGCCTGTCGGCCCGCTCGATGCATATCTTCCAATGCCTCGGCAATGATGCTCTCCTGCCAAATCGGCAAGAGACGATAACCAAGATTCTCCAGAATTGAACGCTGAGTGAAATTGAGCTGGTCGCATGTCCACAGTTCATTGCCCCACATGCTTGCATATTGATGCGTGGTCTGCTGTCCATCGTCCAAAAACTTCACCGCTAGAACTAGAGCCGCCAATACGATAAGTTCCGGGTGAACCGAGTCAATATGCTGCTTCCCACTATGCTCCTCAATACGACCAAACGAGACAATATAATGTGGCGTGACGAGTGGTAGGCCCTGACGCCATGAGAGTGCAAAGCGGGAGTTTAGCGAGTCGAGGATGCAAACTGCTAATGCCACAATTTCGAGGGGGAGCTCTGCCCTCGTGAGCATAATATGGACGAGCGGAACAATAGGCATGGTCAAAGATGTGGAGGATGGTATGAGGTTCGTAAGGTGGGTTGCAGGACCTAGATAAGCAATATACATAATTAGCCTGAATCTCTGCCTGCATTGGAATCTGGGGAAGTGCATACCTAAGAGATCTGGATCTAAAATTTCTCCCTGGGTCAGAAACCCTTCTGCAGATTGTCTCCGGGAGGCTGGATTGGAGCTTGAACCAAGCGGTGGAGTTGGCAGGTTCGAGAGAGGGACGTAGGTCTTGAAGAAGTATTCTTCGTCGAAGGACGAGTCCAGAGACGAGCTCCGGGAGCGCGAAGTCATTGGAGGTGTGAGCGAAGAGGAGTCCATGGTTTTTTATAGTTAGCTGGTGAGAGCTTATTCAGACGAGGTTTAGAGCTGTTGGTTCGTTGTCGATCGTGAGTGCTTTGTTGTGTACCGAGGATGGTATAACGACGGCGTAGATATCCTTCAAGATGAGGGGATCATTTGACTATTGCCTCCTCCGTTCTACCAAATAGTCCACAATTTCATCGACAGGCAATATCATATGGGGGAGTCCGGCTGATTGTACAAATTCCGAGGGGTCCTAGGTCGATATTGAACGAGTGTGGGTATAACGATCGTGATTGTATATGCTTCGGAAACAATAAAAGACCGACCGTGGAGTTCTCACATCGCGCGAAGTACTTTTCTCCCTTCTCCACGGTGAACGGGGGCCGTACCAGGCTATATAGTAACGAATGCGGGTGTAAGCCTTTGCGCTGGAGCAGGTTGTCGGCGGTCTAACTTTTCTAGTCGCTGTACGGGCCGTTCGTATAGCTGGCTTCGCTGGATGGCGAGTCGGGCGGGCTAGCGGCTTGGAACAAGACCTCGCTGAGACAAAGAAACAACCAAGCGGCCGAATTGAGACGTCGATGCTCCAGCTTACACCGCAAATTGAAGTTCTGGAAGAATTATCCAATGATAATAATGAGGCTCGCAGATTTCGAAGGTCCAAGGCAAGTCCTGAGGCTTTCGATGCCGATGCGGGTGTGCCCATTATCATGTTGCTCCGACCACGCACAGGACTAGAAGGAGAAGGAGAAACTGAAGCTGAAGCTGAAGCCGAAGCTGGCCATGGACACGTCTAGAGCGAGCGACTCATCAGAGGATGTCATGGCATTCTCTCTCTCTTAATCTTGACGATCGGCAATTTGTTGAATCTCGATGATCTGATGATGTGCAGACGCATTGCTCGTTGTACTCGTCCTGCACACCCTGCACATCCTTTTTATTTATCCAGTTAGCCAGGAACAGAAGATGTGGCGGGGATTCATGGTTGCACCCGCCATGCACATGTCAGCCACACCAAACACTCAACCTCAAAGCACAGTTTTCAGGTTCTCCCAACGTCACGTCATATGAAGAGCCTATTGTCTATTCTAATGTTTCGTGTATCCCATCAAATAACGGTTTCCAAGATTCTCATTGTCAAATATGTACGACACCCTCACTCAGCCCCCCCCTTCCACCTTTAGGAGCTCAACTTCACCGAATAGCCGCATGAACCCCTTTTCGTCTTTTTCCTTAGCGCAAACCCCGACAAGCTTGAAGCTCTACGGCAAGATCGTGATCGGCTTTAATTGTGGAGAATGAACCAAGGCGGGAAGGAAGATCCATGATATATCACTATTTCCGGGAAAAGCATATGTCATGGCATCCATCTCAATTGGTCTCTTTCAATATTAAGATTTGGCAACACTTCTGCTTTCGCGTTTTTGTACCGCAAATTTTGCCCAAGTGTGAACGTCGCAAGCAGAAATGCATTGTAATACTCTCCCTTGATGCATTCTCGACCGTTCGGAAAACACGTCAACTCCTAGAAGCGGTAACATCATGGTGGCAACTGCTAGAACAAGGTGCTTGGTTGCTGCCGTTGACACAACGATGACTATTCTACCGAATCTCAGCCCGGAGGTTGTTGACGTGAGAAATTTTGGTAACTCGCCATAAGTCGTTTCTCGGTACTAGTATCTGTTTCCATCTCACTTGGTTGACGGCGTCATGTTAGATGGAAGTGATCTCCCTCGCCCTTTTTCCCCACGATCCCCAGCCTGACCTTCCTCCGATACCTAGCCTCCCTCTCGGCGGACTCCATACATAGTCTCTTCTTCTTCTTCCGCTCATAGACAGCCCGAACGCAGCGTCTTGTCTGTTCTCTGCCTTCTTCGAAATTCGCTTTTGCAAGAGCGACGACATTGTCGATGTCCTCCGGGGTATATACAAAATTCCAGGTGCTCATATACTCGCAAGTCGTTGGGTCAACTCCGTCGACTTTTGGGTTTGCCATAAATGGGAAATAAATGATCGCAATGCCTGCTTCGGGCTCCATTAACTCCCAGTCTTCCTTGACGGCTTTCGGCGGGACGTCGTCCGTCGACGATGAGCGTTCCTGTGTGGTTCCTACCCAAACCGTACAATAACCAAGGTCGGTTGCCTTTTGTTTCCCCGATACTTTGTTTGCGATTTTGTCTTGGTTGGATTTGGCCGCGTCAAGCTTCAAATGAGTCTCAGCGGTAGTACTGTTTTCTGCATCATCCAATTCTCTCGCGGCCGTTTCTGGCGGAACACTCTCTTTCGGCCAGCCCACTCCAAGTGGCCATCCTTTGATACCTCGCTGGCGCGCATACCCGTCAGCGACCGAGAGCCAATTATCAGTCTTGATATCCGCAGAAGCGTCAAATGCGATCAAAATATCGACATCCCGACCTGGACGGAGGAGTGGATAGATTGGGAGATTATTTGACATGCCAGCATCCATAAGTTGGATGTGTTTATGCGAGTAGATATGCTTGGGGGTTGTGTCGGGAAGTTGACCTTCCATGCCGTAGATAAAATTGGGTATAGTTGCGGGATCGATCGGATGTACTTTACTTAGATCCTCGTTTCTTCCCTCGATCATCTCATCGATTCCTCCAAAGCCTGTTAGTCCTTTGACCAGAGGTTTGATTTCTCTGTAATAGTGAGATAAGGTAGCACAAAATGCGCTACCGAATATTCCAAGTAGTAGCGGTAGCCGGATTTCTGGGAGGTATGTACCAGTATCAAGCCGAACATCATTTCCACCTTCAAACTTGCGGCCAAGAGACCAGGTGGGAATTCCAGCGTTGAACTCTTCGCAGAAAAACTCGTAAGGGGTTATTTCCATCCATTGGAAATAAGCCTCTCGCTTGGCTTTCTCCTTGGTTGATTCGGACAGTACTTTGCCAGTCTTCTTCTCTAGGTCACTGGACTCTTCAACGATTGGTATCTCGTGTCGTACGGCGGCATAGATTGGTAAAGGATTCTCGCCATGCTTGATGTACTCTCTTTGATTAGAAATCTTGAGATCTTTATCGTCCACACCTACCTCCCCCTTAGGTACAAGCAGTCGAGCAGCCAGGAGGAGACCGTAGATGTCAACTAGACCAAATTCTGCATTCGGGTCTCCTTTTAATTTTTCAACAAACCCGCTTAATAAAAACTTGTTAGTTGGCGCTTGATTCAATGAAGTCAGAGCTGCTGGAGGGTATGCTATATGAATGCCAATTCGAGACTACAAGGAGGGTCAGCTGATTGCTCACTGAGAATTTGACATGCTGTTGATGTGGATAAGCCCGCTCTGTCCTTGCTCTGTCCTTGCATCGCAATTTTTCTAAGTAAAATGAATTGTCAAGAAAATTTTAAAGTAGTGGCTCAGGACATGACCACATTACACGCGGACAACATGTCGGAAATACGCAACTTACCTTCAGATGATCGACCAGCTTGTCAAGTCTTCGACCGCCGAGAGAGGAGTTATATAGCGACTGCAGCCAACAACTCCCAGAGACACCGGCAGTGTAGGTGACACAATCGAAAAGGCCCGCTTCACCAGTAGCTAACATTGACCCAGTTCCGGCGACCAATGCTCGGAGCCCTCCACCCGAACCCACCATGGCAATAGTTGGGACATCGTCAGGATGGACCTCCTCCTGGGGAATACCAAGGTACCTCGCCAGTGCTGTGGTCGTCACCTGCTTCCGCTTCTGCAGGAATTCCTTCTCTTCATCACACAGGTCAGACGAGACTCGGACTGAGGCAGAATGTTGGATTTCTGGGTTGATGGACGGATCATGAGCCTCTTGCCAAATGTCATCGGCCAAAGACCCTGGTGCCATGGACAATTCGCGCTGTAACTTGTTGATATGGTCTGGAAGAACCTTTGCCCATTCTGGCATAACAAAGTCCACGATCTTGCCCGAGACGCTGTTCCATTGATCTGAAACAGACGAGAACAGAGCGAAATTATTAGCAAAGCTTCCCCAGGCTGTGTTATCAGAAGAAGCTATCGATGGTTGCTTATCGCTCTGGAAGGGGAGTACCGCAAGATTGTCCGTATTGTGATGAGCCGCTTCTTCCTCTTTCTGTTCCATGGCCTGATGCGTTCGTCTTTCCGCTCGTATCTCGCTGCGCAAACGTGTTGGAGGCAAGGGCTGGACATAATCGTTGGAATAAAGGATATAAAAAAGTCCGCCGGTCAGGATCACGGAGGTCACTCCGATGGCTGTAAAGTTTGGGGCCGCCATCTTAGGCTTGGGCTTGGAGTTGTCCTTGTATTTGGATAATGTAAATAGTTGACGCGCGCGTGGTTGTGCCTTTCGTAATTGAGCTAGTCGAGGGTAGAATCGTAATTGTGTTCTGGGGGAGGTCGACCAAAAGGTCGAGATTGTTGTGCTGTAATGCATGTTGAAAGACGACACAGGCGCAAGGAGAGAACGCCCACCAGGCGCAAGGTTTGAATCACTAGGAATGTGACATGGAACAGTAAGAGACCACGACGGTTCACTTAATTGGTCAGGAGGCACACGTTTTAAGTGTGAGAATGACTGAAATAGGTCATGATCATAGGGCAAAAGGGTGAAGAGAGAAGGGGTAGAAATAAAACCCATTACAGAATGCCGCAGAGGAAAAGCAGGGAAGCTGTGGTGGTAGTGTTTCTTGTCAGGAACCAGCCCATCATGGAACCTTTCACCTTTTCTTTCGTGACGCACCGCTGGCCCTCCGCCCTCCGGGAGCCACTACCGTGGAGGCCTTAATTCGCTACGCTTTCCCTCCTATTAACTACCAATACCTACTTAGGAACACCTACTTGGTAGTTATTGGTCAAAGTTGGATATAGCGAGGAGCAGAGAGAAGCGAATTAAGGCCTCCACGGTAGTGGCATAGCGAAGCGTCACGAAAGAAACGCTACCCCTTAAGGTGACTCCTTAAGCGTCCCTAAGACTACCGTACAATTATTTCCATCCGCGCACCTTAATTCAAGCAATCCAAGCAACCCATGCCCATCACAAACTATCATCCATATTATCATTTTCCACCGCTCAATCCACCCCTCTTTCCTCCGACACAACCAAGATCTCCCCGATCTTGCACTCGCTCTAGGCATCTGAAAGCTGAAGACTGAAGGCTCGATGAAACCCCGGTCCCTGCTTCCAAGCTAGTCCGGAAAGGTGTCTTGCGCATTGACTCCGAGGCACGTCACCGCTCACGATGGAGCACGAATATGCGAGCGACTGGACGACCTGGAGACACCATGAAAAGATGGCCGTCAGTTTGGGCACCAGGCAGGCTGCCGACGAGGAAGCGCGCGCAGAGGTCGAGGTGCTGAATTCGAGACTCGAGAAGACGACTCAATTGACGAAGAAGATCCAAGCATCGCTAGGTCGACTGGAGTCCAGTGGGAAGAGCGTTCAAGATGCAGTCGGCCCCCTATATGGCAATACGCAAAAGCTACAAATCATCGGATCAAGTATGCTCCTCTACCCCCCTCCTTCCTATTTTATGGGAGTGGATGTTCCTCGTTTGCTTGCTCGCAAGAAGCTAACGCGTACGTCCTAGACATCGACTCGATCTTGTCTGCTATCGAGAAGATTAGACAGCCGTCCGACATCAAGAGTAATGAGGAGGAAATGATTCGCAAAGGGTAAGTTGCGCGCATTTGAATTCGAGGGCACGCGCTGATAGTATGAATAGTCCAGAGAAAGCCGGCCTCTCGAACTTCATGGGATCTGTCAAGCGTGTCAACCAAGCTCTTTCCCAGATGCAACAGACGAACCTACGATCGAACCAACAGGCCGCGGCAGACTTGAGCAGGCTGCTGAAAGCCGGCAACGCCCAATTGGAAGGTCATTTCCAGAGACTATTACAAGAGGATTCTCAGAAGGTGGAACCGCTATATTACATTACCAAGGAGAAACCATTCCCAATGCTGTCTCAAGATAAGACGACCCGCTTGGGTCTTATCAGTTCACATATCGCATCAGTGTCTCGACAGAGTCGGGGTGACTCACTAATATTACAGGCATACGCGAATGTTCGTGGACCATATCTCACCGAGACTCTTCAGAATTTGGCATCAGCGTCTGTCAATACTGCAAGAAAGAAGACACCTGATGCCATCTATAGGCAGGGTACGAATGGAATGGCAACATACGCGAAAGGCATGGAAGGAGCGTTCCTGGCAGAGTACGATAACATATGTGCCCTATTTACTCGGGATGAATGGTCGAGAGTCTTCAATTTAACCTGCCAAGGTGCAATCTCTGAACTGGCCAGGACAATACGCGAGCTTAATTCCCATATCAAAAGCAACCTGTCGACAGATTGCTTCCTTGCGTATGAGATCGTCGAAGTGGTCTCGACCCTTTCGCAGGATTTAGAGGGCAGGACCGGCGAACTAAAGCAATCGTTTTCGGCTGCGCTGAAACCCGTCCGAGAAACAGCAAAAGCATCATTGGGGGAGTTACTTGAGGACACTCGTCGCAAAATAAACTCAGTACCTATGATACCGCAGGATGGAGCAGTATTGCCATTGACTAGCGACACCATGACTAGGTTGCAAACTATGGTTGATTTTCTGCGACCAATTTCCGGAATAATGATCTCGATCGGTGATGGTGGCTGGAAATCCAGTGCCAACTCCGTGTCAGACCAGGCACCTAGTCTAAATTCTTTTGATGTTGGAGCAGATGGCAAGCAACTATTTGCCAAGTATTGCATGGACACCATCGACACCCTTCTTAGCACACTCGAGCAAAAAGCAAAGCCGCTTCTCAAAGGTAGAGCCGTCCTCGGCGTTTTCATCCTCAATAATGTTACAGTTATCGATCGCATGATCCGCAACTCTGATCTGGGCTCCATCCTTCAGAATCGCATGACGAACGTCGAGCGCTGGCATAAGACTGGTGCCTCGCTTTATAGTGGCGCTTGGAAAGAACCGTCAAGCCAACTTCTGGACGTCCAGTACACAAACCGAGGCTCTCAAAGACCACCATCTGGCTCTGCGGCGACCATTGACTCGGCCGCTATTGTGAAAAGTCTCTCCAGTAAGGACAAGGACACAATCAAAGAGAAATTCCGCCTTTTCAACTCTAGTTTCGATGATCTGGTGGCAAAGCACAAGAGTTTGGGCATGGAACGAGAGGTTCGAGATTTCCTCGGACGAAACATACAACAGATGATCGAACCGCTCTACTGCCGGTTCTGGGATCGTTACCATGAGATCGACAAGGGAAAAGGGAAATATGTCAAATATGATAAGAGCAGCATCTCGGCGGTTTTTCTAAGCTTAGTTTAGAGGTTAAAATATTCTGGATGTATTATTCACTACTGCGGATTTCAGATCGATCAAGGGGGGGAATTAAGATACCATGGCATGGAAGGCGCTAAGGCATCTGGTTTGTCATTTACAGATATATTCACTGGGCATAATTCTATGCAAATATTGCCCCGTGTTGTAAACTAGTTGTGATATTGTCTTTTTAGATCCGAGGTCAGCAACCAATGATTTCCATGGCTTGCCCAGTATTGTCCAGGGAGCAAGCATGAGAATTGAACTGTTTTCACTGTTTCTTTGTTTTTAAAGGGAAGCCATGGGGTTTTTCTTATGCGAAATGAGAGGCAGCGAAAGCCCCTCGGAGTTTACTACATTCCAAATCTCAGGGGGCCTTTATCATATCTGACCCCATCTCTCTCTCAATCTCAAACATGCTCTGCTCGTATCTGCCGCCCACTGGCACGAATTTGTAGGATCCCGGGCAAAACAATAAGTGTGGTTCCCAATAAACATACATGTCATACAAGGAAACTTCGTTCTGTGTACAGTCACGCGTAGGTGGTTTTAAGCAAAATTTATAAACCGCAAAAAATCATGACTTCTAAAATCAACACTCTTCTTTTATTATAATACTATACCACTATAACGCACTCCCCTCAAGATAATTAGCTTATTTACGAATAGTGGTAAGCGTTTAACCCTATATATATATGCGGCAGAATAGTTAGGAAGAGAGAGGAGGGTGTATATCTGGTATATATCGCGCACGACCTAGATCTCGATAAATCCACGATTAGATATACCCTTCGATAAAACTCCCTACGCCACGAAGGAGAGTCCGTACTATACGCCCTTGCGGCAAGTCTTATACACCGGCAGAGGAACGTCTACTACTTCGTTGTGTACACTAAAACCTAAGAGGTATAAATGCCTAGTTTAAGAATACAGGGCTGACTTGTTTCACCTCTACTATTAAGCATATTCTTAAAGAGCACTATATCATCAATTGGCTGTAGAAGCGGCGGCCGTTCCTTACATAGTACTATATAAACCAGCGACTTGTACAGTGTCTCAGAAATCAGTATGGGAATATAGAGGAATAGGGAATGTTTATACGAAGCTGTAACAGATACGGTGATACCTTATGTCATATTTGCTTTTAACAGGTAGCAGAGCTGAGCTCAAGGCAGCCTGGAAGGCAGACTAGGAGGCAGATAAGTTATAGGATTTACTGGTGCTTGGATATATAGAGAATGCCCTTTGAGACTGCAGTCTAGCTTGGATCAGAGCGTCTTTGATTTATAATACAGTATGTGAGCTGATATACAGTCTATACATGAGAATGGATTGACAGATAAAGAATAGTACACAACTTTGAATTGTCCGGCATTTATAATCCCCGTACAACTTTTTGGGGAAGCGAGGACAGACCTCTGGGAACCTTTGCTACCTAGGTAAAGAACTTATTTGTTTTGCCTGAAGCTCGCTTCTATTAAAAGCAAACCGAAGTTAGTCTTATACTACCCTAATAAAATATAACCCAGGGGCTCTTGATTCATCTAGCTGAAGTATTGTAGTTTTCTTGTACATCTCTCAACTATCTCCGAGTGTTTAGATCCAACAGGTTCAACCTCCTCACCCTCACCTTGGCTAAGTCCCTAGTCATGCTCTCCCACTAGAGTACGGTAAGCAGCCGTAGACTCGCAACATCAGCAAGACCTTAGGTCTAACATATTTGCCCTCCGCACATCCACTCATTCATTCATGGCTCCGTTTCATCTAAATCACCTGCTCGTCCCATCCTCTCCACGCGCTCCACTCCCTCCTCCATTATTTGCGCTCGTTAATTCGCCTCCCGATGCGATCGTCAGCCCTACAAGGAACAAGCATGCATGCACTCAAAGAGTGGCAAGTATCATCGGAGAGACCAATCGAACCCTCCTTCCGTACTCATCATAATTGACGAATCAACGGCAATTCCAAGAATGACCTTGCAGCAAATAGCTAGGCGACGGTGATGGTGCTCTCGGAAGCTGCATATCATGATATCAGCACAGCAGAGAAATTAGAAATAACTACACAAAATTACCTGGTGGATTTTGTAGTCGGCATGGTAATTTTTCTCAAATCAGCTCACATGCTGTGTCCTCGTTCCATACCTTGGGCTGGACGGCGAAACAACAACCAGATCCATACATAATCTTTGTGTCACAAAAAGGTGAGTGATATTTCACTAGGTTATGGAAAATACCAACTTTGTGATACATTGCCCTGCAAAGCAAGGGGGCTCTCGTGCCTATCAAATCCAATCACTCATCCGCCTTATCCGCGAGCTCATGCCCCTCGCGAAATCAGATCATTCCATCTCATGTAGTCCCTTGCCTTCATAGCCAATCCAACCGGAAAAAGAAGGTTGTCATGCATTTCGTCCATCCCAAATCCAAGCCCAGCCCATGCATACAAACAATAACTCCATGCCCAAGAAAATAACCATCCAAAGTCCCAGGTAACACCTGTCGCCCAAAGGAAAACACCCAAGAAACCCCCTGAAACAGTAACCCAGAGTCAGATATAGTCGCAGTTCTCAGGACAGAGGAGACCAGCTCAGCTCAGTCAGTAAATGCATGCATCGCTCAGTTCGCTCATAGGGTATCGTCTCTCCATCATGCCGACCAACCCAACGGAAGACAGAACGAAAGCGCAAATCCAAAAACAGGAAATCGAGATACTCAAGTTTCGACCAATAGATGCTCTAAATGGCCGGCGCCTGAAAGTTGTTGTGTCACAAGAGCTAAAGGCAGTCGGTCACGTCGCACCAACCGCAAAGATCATGAGTTCCGTATTCTTCTGCTTTGCAGCAATAGCCACAGCAGTGATTGACGAGAGGCTTGGGTGTCTGGACGGCCATTGCTGGGGTGGAAGGATGGATTGCTTTATGAAGTGTGACAGTTATAGCGATATAGGACCGAGAGAAGAATGGCGAGCCGAATTCGTGTGAGACTGTGAGGCGACAAGAGTTTTGTGAAAAGATGATAGGTTATGAGGCTGAAGCGACAAGCGTTGAGAACGTGTTAAGAGTACTCGCAGGGATAGCAGAAGGTTGTGATTGGTTGCCGGCTTGAGATGAGATCCAGTAGTGGTAGAGGCTATGTTGTAAAGGAGGCTTTGTGAGAGTAGAAGCGCCGATATGATGAAGGAGGACTGATGTTGACAGAGTCTCTACTCGTGAGGGAGGGAACGGAACTTTATATCTTCTTGCAGGCAAGGGGGACAGCTCATCCCGAATTGCCGGGGAGATATACTTCCAACAGCTAAACAAATTACCTTGAAATCAGGTGGCTCAACCCCACTAATCCTTATTTTTAACGAAACGAATCAACACCTTGCCGCGTGCCATTCCTGGCTGATCTGACAAGAAGCGATCTGTACCCAAATGTGCACCGCCTTCACAATGCAGGAATACGGCGGTGTAAGATGAAGCAAACAAAGAACGAATGTGAGGCTTCCCACTTCTAGTCTCGGCTGCCGCCTAAGGGTTGAGGGGTTCACGATAATGAGATTATTGTCTGACGATTACTGCAAACGATTGGAGAATCCAAAAGTTCCCCCACGCAGCTGATCGGCCCGCTGGAGACGGTAGCAGATGAGCTCATCTAAGCAGCAAAATGAACAAACCTTTAGTGATACGTCAAAAAGGGCTAAGGGAAAGAGGGGAGGTGTTGGACACAGACTGAGTGGACTGGCAACGCATAGGGTGTGCGCTGATGTTGGTGGAGACTTGACAGGGAAAGGGGCGAAGGGTGAAGACCAGCTCAAGGGGTATGAGGAGGTTTGTGAGAATGGCAAGTTGAGGAATTAGATTCGTCTCTCATCAGCCAGCGTCAGAAGCATCCATAGAACGACTGGAAATGGAATAATGGCTTGGACGGTTACCCAATACTGCTTTGTTTGCGTAACTAGACGCCTTTAAGGTGCTTCGGCCTGTGGAATCCTTGACGAGGAGCACACACAGAGAGGGGCACATACTCCGCATGGCATGGACCGTGGTCCTCACGCCGAGGGAGCGGGATCTGCAGCTCGGGCGTACAGAGTGGGGACCGAAGAGGAGGCCGAATTAAGCCATTCCCATGTCCGTGTCCCGAAAAGTGAAGATATTTGCTACACGGCTGCAAGTCGTTGCTAGAACAGGAACTGATATCACCATTTCTCGCTCTTCCCACTTCGATGCATTGTCAGATACCGCCTCTGCGTATTTCCTCGCAGGCTCAGGCCGGGCAAGATGCTGCCTAGAAGCTGCACGCTGCGCAGTTGCTGACCGTCGAGCCTTAGCTCATGGGTCCATGCAGCACAATCGACAGCACAAGAACAGTCACAACTTGCGAGAATAGCCAAGGTCGACGCAACGAAGCATCTCGGATACAAAACATAGTACACAGGATCCACGATACTCGGACTCCACCGCTAGCGAACGGGAACAGGAGAAGCGGTTGAATACGCGCGCGTGACCCTCTGCAGCTCCCTTCGTCATCGGCATCCGAAGGTAGCCAAAGCAGGCTCTTTCGTCTTGACTTGTTGCTCTCCATTGATGCTCGGTTAACTATGATTGGGAGGCTTAATCACCCGAAAAGCAAGAAAGCACTCTTGTCGCTTGGTGAGGCCCAAAGCACAAGCTGGTGTCTGTCTTCGCCGTGCTTCGAAATGCTGGTTCTGATGTTCTGAGGTCAGGAAACCAATGTTTCTAGAAAAGCAGGGTTACACGCTGAGGACTGCCCTGAGCTCATAACAAGCCAGATATCATCGTCCCCTGTAGAAGGAACTATAGATTGCAGAGGGCGATATTAGATTCCAGGTTACTGAGAGACGAAGCGTTGTACAAAAGTGAGCATGTGGGCGTTGGGAGCCTCTAGGTTGGCAATTGGAACCTCAACCACCGGCCAACTGTGTCCCTGGGTGGCTTTTACTCTTAGGATCGGCTTCCTTCTTTCCCCTCTCTATCTTCGATCTCCTTCAATCGTTCTCGCTGCAGACTCGGCCTATCTCCAACTATGGCTCTACCTTGCCTCTCTTGCCCCTCTACCTCCGCTCTTTCAAGGTTCAACGTCGCATGGCTGGGTCAGATTGTGTGGCTGTCTTGGGACGCAGCGTAACCTTAGAATGCACGCCATGAAGCTGCATGATGATTACCATTTATGACTGGTTCATCTCACACTCGACCCCTACAGTCATGTAGCGTCTCTTTCTCTTGGACTGCATGCGTCGCAGGTGATAATCGTTGATCGAAGGTTCGAAGATGCTGATGGTGTTGCATGGGTTTTCCATCATCGTGGGGTATTCTTGTCCGGAAACATGTTTCTGCATATCGACGTCGTGGAAGCGCGGGATCCATTTCTGTGGGTAATCAGGTAATCAAGATGCCACTGCGGAAGCAACGGCTTTTACTCAATCTGGTCTCTACTTTTTAAACCCTATCTGAGCAGGCCTTGCATATGCTGTCCCGCTGATCCTCTTGATGGTAAAATTCATTCGGTGTCTACATTGTGTACTTGTCGAGACACAGGAACATCAAACTGTCTCTCTTTGATCGTTCTTGAGGTCTCTGTCGAGTGCCAGTCATGTCAGATTGTTGCGCACTGGTATGCGAGTCAACCTTGGCTCCATTACAGGCGTATGTGTTGATTTTCGTTCGGTATGCCCCCCCTCACCCCCCCTGAGACAGACATCTTTCCTCGATGAGATTCACATAAGGTAAGGTGGTGCTTGTGGCTGAATAAGACAGTAATAGAATCTCTATGTGGTGTCGCTAATGCTCAGGTATGCTACACTATACTTGGCTTGTAATCATAAAGATGATCTTTCCAAGGTTCTTGCGAGCTGGTGACACATCAGTAGTTACAAGGTTGCTGACCGCGCATGCCTCAACAATCTCGATCTGTCGAACGTTTGTGCGGTTGTGTGGTCTAGAGTATGACCCTAGCATTTGCTAGTTTAGGTTTTGACATTTTGGCTTAGTCGCAGGGGCTTCGAGCAAGTACACTGAAAAGAAAATAATACTAAGAGCGCTAGGTAGCTTTCAAATAGTACCCACAAGTATGTCGATGGTAGCTATTGTGAGTTATGGTCTTCTCCGATTTTTTTGGTGGGTAGTCATTGCGGCTATTGTATCGCTCATCTACCTGTGAGTCTACACCTATCGTTAGCCAATATACCTGTACACGACTGTATGCACTGACTTCAAAAGCAAGGCTATGGCTGCCGAAGACACCACCGTTTAGCATGGAAATGCCAGGAGATTTCAGCTTGTCGTAGTGCAAGAAGAGGTATGATTTAGAACCTCGACACAAGATAGATTTCTTCATGACACCTACGCTCGTTGTGCAAGCCGTGTATTTGAAGTTTAATCCAAACGCATTCAACGTGCGTTGGGCGTATGGGTGATGATGGAGAGATGGAGAGATGGAGAGATGGAGACCGAGCTCAAAGACAGACTGGAGTTGGCGACTAGTTGGCAGGTCTACGTTCGCAGCTCGCTCTTTACGCATCCCTTTTGGACAAAGGCAAAGGTTAAAACAACCACAGAATCTATTCCTAATATCCCTCGAAGCCTTCCAAAGTTTCCCAAAAATTACCTGCACCTGCACCTGCACCTCCAGCACATCCTCGGACAAGGGATTACGTCTACTCTCTGCTCGTGTTGCTCGGGCTGTTCTAGCTGTTGAAATGGGTGCAATTTCCACATTACATTGTAAATCGCATAGCCACCTGACCGAGAGCGGGTGCGCGTGCGCAAGGTAAATACATATCATTTCACAGGGAAATTTGATATTACTGTGCTCCCTGCCAGGTCACCGAGAAGGAAGTCATACTCCACGAATCGAATTTTCCTTGCGGCTGGCAGCTGTTCTGCCCTCAAAAGATCGTGATTGTGAGAGGATGTCAAGGTCAGACACAGTACCCCCTAATTACATTTGAATACCTGCTGATAATTGAATGACAACTTCGGCAGGACTTGGAGAATACTCCTACTAAGCTGAGCCCGTTGCTCTCTTCGGTTCCAACATGAGTATATCCTCGGAAGCACAAAATCTCGATCGAGATGCTTCCCCTCCCCGCTCGAATGCCGGAACCAGTCGCTTCGCTCCGTCTCCAATTTCTGTTGTTGAATGATTAAATTCTATGCAGACGAGTATAAACCCGAAATCGATACATTTGTCGCTGTAGCTTCGACTACATTCGACCTAGCTGAAGGCAATGCAATAATGCATATGTCATCAGCAGGTACAACAACTGAAATACCCGAACCAGGCTAGCGCTCGGTCCCTTTCTCAAATTCTAGTGCCATAATTCTGACGCAATCTTATTTAGGATCTTCGCTCAACAGGCCGCAGGTTAGTCATGGATAAGTCGCTTATTACGGCTTAATGCGAATTTCTGCCATACCTAGTATTCAAGGCCCCATGGAATTTATACTAAATGTTGTCTTTTGGTTATAACCAGATATGTCTTGGACCAGGACCTTGTCTCCATCGCACAAATGTGGCAGCGGCTGTGCGGTGAGGCACTACAACAGAATAGCCAATTTCGATACGTCGACAAAGGTTTGTTCATAATGCTAGCGGCAACTACGCCTCGACCGCTCTGATTTGCTTCTCAAGAAAGGTGCGGTACCGAGGGTCCTGTTCTCCCGGCTACTGTCATTAGGGGGCTTGGTTTCCGCAACGACATACGGTCTCCCTGCGTTACACTACCATCCGAAACTCAACAAACTAGCCTGTCACTACTCAGCTACTACAGTATGGCCATAGAAGGGCCAGACCTTAATAATAAGCTTGTGACAAGATATTCCTCTCCAAGATGTGTCAATAGGATCACTGTATTTTGGCTTTCATACCAATTATATCGTCTTGATGAAAGAGCAAGGTGCAGAGCACATTGCAGAGCTGTTTGATTAGGCATCCACAAATGCGTATCCATGAACTATCATTTCGTTAATGAGAACTGCATTAAAACGGTGCTGAACACAACTTAGTTGTGTTGAGAAAGCTATCAAGCCTGCTTACACCAGGGCACATCAGCCCTACTTGTTGGATTACTATATTTCTGACTGGGCTCTAGGACTGTCCCCACAGTTGGCAAGTGCGGATAGAACGGTCTTCAGGTGGTGACAATTGGGGCAATTCACTAGCTAATTAGACTCGGTCTTGTGGGCTAGGAAAGAGGTAAGCTGCCCTTTAAGTGCGCACAAAATCTCTGGTTATATATTACACGAAGATCCTCCAAGTTGAAAACCCATCGAGTTGCTAAACTATGCAACTCACTTTCACATATATTCTCATTCCCTACATTTGATATTTGTTGTCCAATGGTTTCTCTTGACAGGCCTCTCGTATTGTTGACTTATACGCCTGTGGATGGCCACCTGATGCCTGTCCGTGCCATTGCAAAGGCTCTCATAGGTTTTGGTTGCGATATCATGATGATCGGCTCAATTACACATCAAAAAGTCATAGAAGACATTGGGGCGACATTTATCCCGCCCACTGGCTGGGGCGATGTAAGTTGATAGGTCTTTTCTCTCTAAAATTCTCCATTGTACTCTGTATCATCTTCAACAATGTAGCTTCAGACCTAACTATTTCTGGACCAATGAGTTTATTTTAATTGTCACCCAAGCGTGTTTTATATATGTATAGATAGCTAAAAAGTTAACTCTCTCATCACCTAATGATCAGAAACAGATCTTGAGGCTTAATAAGTTGGATAGCCTGAACTTCCTACTGGAAATTCCCAACGGGCCTACGACCTAGAGGAGGTGTTTATTAAATCCTTGCCCTTCCAATACGGGGCAGTCTAGACAGTAACGGAGCTCGTTACGAAGAAACGGCTAGGACATCTGATTGTGCTTGTAGGCGAAGGCGTCTAACTTAGATTGTTGCCACTAACAAAAGGTGCTAGGGGCTTGAAGCCTATTGGCACACTTGTCACTGGAATTATGACGGCGGTCCTGTCTAGTATCGATCCTCCACCGCCCGGAATGGGATTGCCCCCTGATAACTCGCTTGAGGGCAGAGAACGACATAAGGTCATGACTAAGCGGGTACACAAATAATCATTGGGTGAATCATAGAACACGTTCTGTACGCTTTTTGAGGCAGCAGGCGTATTATTTCCATATATATTTATGCTTGACGCTCCCTACGCCTACCATGGTCGATTCTGTGAATGTGTATATCATCAGCAGAATATCAGAGATCCGATACTCCCCCAGGGATGCGTTTCGCCAGTGGTCTGCCACAAAGCAAACGTGATGCTTTAGAATCAGAGCCAGATTGGTGAGCTGACGTTATCAATGCCAATGGCAAGAAGGTTATCGCCATTTCTCAGGGATTTGTGCCTTTAAATTACTCCCATACCACGGTTTCAACACTGAAAGCATTCAAAGATCGTGAGGAAACTCTGGTCGTTGGGGTATTGGGCAAAAAAGTTGCAATTTTGGTTGAACGAGTCGCCATCCCCACAAATGCTCGCGTTGCAGACTGGATCCATTCGATGAACTTCTGCCTCACACATCGGTCATTATCACTAATGGAAGCTACTGTGCTTTCTAACATGCCATCTCGAACGGTATCCCTCTCGTTATTGTAAGAGCTTCAGAAGTCAAGCCCGAGGTCGCGGCGAGAACTGCGTGGGCAGGTATTCGGCATCAGCCTGAAGACTCGTACTCCTACTTCAATTTAATCAGGGATACATTGGACGAGATCGCGGCGAGTCTGAAGTACGAGGCACGGCGTGCAGAGCTAGAGGCAGAGATTGCTTGGTTTAACCCACTCAGTATTGTGGCAAAGATCATTAATGAGTTGGGATTTGGGCTGAAATAGGGGATCTCCTTGTGTGTTCTCGAAAGTATAGAGCGAGCGCGTCTTGGGCAGATATTTGTGCATATTATATTTTTCGGCGGAAATAATAGAAATATAGTTTAGATTCTTGCTGTTGGTGCCGGTCTACTAAATAGATGATTAGTTGTGTTGCCAGCATAATTGATCGCACTTCTTTGGACGCTATTTTTAGGTCTAACTTTTCCTTGCTCTTTAGCAAATTGCTTTTTCATATTCAACACTTGCCATGACAAATGGCCCAAACCCCTTTAGGTCGTTTGTGGCCAATGCAACAGAAATATAATACTATCATATCAAGTTAGCCACGGATACGATGAGCACGAAGATACATATAGGGTAGGGACTTACGGCGTAATCTCCCTTCCCACTCAGGCTTCCCACACTAACTGTCCCTTCCCAATCCAATCCACCATCAGTTCCCACCTTTACGAATTTTTCAACCATCTTCTCATAAGCATTTGTTGCAGTGCCAAGATAAGCTACAGAGTCGAGATAACCCATTCTGATCCCCTTCAACATCGCATACACGAACATGGCACCCGCGCTGCTCTCGATATAATTGCCTGTTCTTCCTGGCTGGCTCATCACCAGCCACCACATTCCAGACTCAACGTTCACTGCCTTTTTAACAGCGGCGATGGTCTCGTTGAGAATTGCTTTCAAAGTTTCCACACCTGGATGGCAAGCAGGGAGGTAGTCCAACACGTCCACGATGGCAATGACATACCATCCGAGAGCCCGATCCCAAACTTCGGGGCTTGCGCCTTTGGCGTCAACCCAAACGGCTTTCAAGGAGCTATCGTAGCCGTGCTTCAGTAAACCCGTTTGAGAGGTGTTGGAATTGGCACAACCAGCGTGGCTGAGAGTAAATTGCTTGACAATGTCGTCATATGCGGTGGTGTTCGAAGGATCATAGAAACATGTATAGTGCGTATAGAAAGGAGATACCATGTAAAGCCCATCAAGCCACATTTGATTGGGATATGTGGAGCGGTGCCAGTATCCTCCTTCTGGATTGCGGGGATTGGTCTGGAGCTGGCTTCTCAGAAGATCTGCTGCTCCCTTGTATCTAGCATCCCCTGTCTCCTTGTATCTTTTGTGAAATCAGTAGATGGGTGGGATATGAGAATAGAAGATAATCCTACAAGTAAATGAGAGTCTCCCCAATTCGAATGTCATCGAGGGTGTAATAAGTGAGATTGTAGTCATTTAGAGATCCTTCTGCCGTCACGATTTGATCGACACCCTTTTGGATGTGATCCACGTAACTTGCATTGCTAGTTGCGTTGTACACCATTTCGAGGGCCCTCCATGCAACTCCATGCTCGTAGGTGATGAAAGGTTTACCACTTTTCAGGCCATTAGCGTAGTCTCTTGACACGATGGTATCTGCTCCTTGCACGGACATGCGAGGTGTCGAGCAGATTGCCGCATTAGCAGCTGCTACTAGAAATGAAGTGGATATAACTGCTCTCATCGTGAAGGAGGAAGACAGCCTATAAAACATACAAGAGAGTGTCAAAAGCATGAAATTCGATAAGAGTGGGAAATATCGAAAAATGAGAAAGGAATCATGTCAGGGAAAAATCTTCAGCTACATATACTTGCGGAAATCCGTGAAAACATTAGGTTTGTCTTCCATATGATGCTTGGCGCTCGATTCATAGTGTTTGGAACAAATGGATGGAAAATTAAGGCCGCGAAAGATGGAGTTCGGATGAAGTGTAGGCAAGATTTTGAGGGGTGATGTGGGTGGGGTCCACGATGCTGCTTGGCGAGTGCTTGGCAACCGGCAGATATAGCATGCAAGGTGACTTCAAGGTTTTTTGTGTGATCTTGGCCTTAATCTTTCCACGAAGATCATGGGTGTTTCCACCACGGAATAATTGTGCCGGAACTATTAAGGTAGCTCGCTGGAAAAGGAGTGGTGGATAATAGACAAAAGGAAATCTTCGAGAAGGTCTAGTTAGAAGTAGCCGCCTAGAAAATAATACAGCATGTTAACATCTAAATATATTCTTAGACGGTATACTAGCTCCAGAGCCCTCTATTACTACTTACTATAACATTTAAGACAGTCGGTCTATGTATTTCACCGTAGATCTTTCACATGTGACCTTCGCTCGATCTTGATTATATTATTGAACGTCGATGATCAAAGTAAGGGTGACAAGCCATCGGTACGTTTTAATTAAGGAAGACCGAAATTTGTAGTGATTACGTAGTGTCGGGGTTTCGTGGCTGAGAACTAGAAATTCGTTAAATCCCGTTATCCATAAAGAGAGGACGTATATGCCTGAATACTAGGAAATAAAAATTGAGAAAAGTAATGGGGAAGATTGGATGCACGAATAATTCAGTGTTGTCGTCGAATATGTAAACATAGTTCGGATTATGTTATGGAGTTGTAGGGGTTGATTTTAAGTTCAAGGAGCTGCTATGTCACTATGGCTATTTAAAGGATAACACCGCTATATTGCCTGTTTCTAGTAAAGAAGCACACAAGTGTCACAGAGCACCGGAGACATCGACTGTTTAGAGCTTCCTACGTCAAACTTGTTGCGAAGGCATTAAGTAGGTTATCGAAGTCTTCGGTTAATATTTACGTGCGCCACGGCTCCTATTGTCCCTGATCCATCATCTATCACAGGTGGCAAATTCACTTTGCCTCTCGCCCCCAACTCTTCATTATCTTCGTATTCCCCTTCATAATTCATCCTACGAAGCACCCATAACGCCTATTCATGTCAATTGGTATGTGAAGAGGTATGCTCCGTTCATGAGAGCATCAATACGGAAGGAAGAAGAAACTGATGCCTGGTGAAATCTCACTGGAAGGATCGAATGATGATGAATTTTATTTTTTTAAGAGGGAGTCAAAGCTTTTATTCGAAACCCTTTGGATCCAAGTTGTGGCGGTGTGGTGGCGGTGCCAGAGGATTTCGCTTGCGCTACCATCGCGGCTCCCCTAAATTATTCGCTAAACAGGTAACTGCATTGCTACCGAAGGAGGATCAAGGTATCAAGTAAGATTGGTAACAGGTAGTTTGGACTTCACTACATAGAGCTGTTTCCGAGAAGGATTATAAGCACTCAAATATTGATTGTACGTGACGCAAGGACCTGTTGATATGTTGAATATTCGAAGCTGTTCTAGTGAATAAGTGAAAGCAAGTGCAAATCTAAACATTGAAATAGAGAAATGAGCGAATAAAGAAAGTCTGAAGGAGATGCCCCATGTCTACTAGTTCCTCCACCAAGACACAATCCATATACCACCAACAAGACCAGCTCATCAATAGACGACTCAACCCCTCCGCTTAGTATCATCATTCCCAGGAGGACTATAGCGAAAGCTTCAAACCGTTTTCCTGCGTGTTTCGTTCAATCGTAGATGGCCTGTCGTACAACCTTATTGATTCGCGGCCGACGATGCATACTACCCGACCGGTGAAGAGCTAAGCCATACATCTTAATCCAGGGGAGAACGCCAATTCTTCATCGTCATCATCTTCTGGGTGAGGCTCATCACCTAGGAAAACACAACCGCCTTTTCTCATGATTTTCTTGCCTTCCTCGCCCGTCCAGTCATTGCTGGCTGCAAAATCAGACCACTCCTCAAGTACACTGAGCCATGCTCCAGGACTGTAGACACAAAGAATTTCTACCTCTTCATCGAAAGGGTTTCCAAAGCCGTAGAATGAGTGTGGTGGTGCTGATATGGTCGAACCTTCCAAGACGTCAAGATCATCAACTCGAGCGTCCACGGAGTTGTGAGAGCACGTGCTAAAGCGAGCTGAACCACGAACAATGTGAAATGTCGCAGAAACCTTGGTGTTGCTGAGCAGTGGAAAGCCGCAGGAATGAGGTGCCAAAGTGCAAGTAAGAAGTATATGGTAAGCAGTGCTATTTAGAACTCGTAGGGATAATGGGCCAATTTGAAGTGTTGTCGTTTGAGCTCCAGAGATGTGCTTAATTGGTGTAGTCATGACTGATGCAACTGTGGAACGGGCCGAACTGGAGCGGCTGCTTGTTGACTGAGTTTTGTGGGGACTGTGTGATATCATGCTTTGCAAACCCAATTAAGCAGAAGCAATACTAGAGTGATGATAGAAGTTGTCTAGCCGCTGTGAACAAGTCAGTGACTCGATTCTCCGGCTATAGGTCTAAATTTAAACAAAAAGTGCACAGCCTAAGTAGATGAAGGAGAAACGATGGGGATTTTCCTGTTTGCTAGTGTGCGGGACTGCAAGAGCATATATACTTCTTCATCACCTCAGAGATGACTTCAGCCCTCAAACCCAAAAGCGTGGATGAGGTATCCATCTCCGGCACTAATCGTACATCTCACGGTCCCGGGAATTGCCTTTTCCACACGAGGGCCACTGGGCTCTCTGACAGCTCAGAACATAATTTAGATAGACAGTGGTACTAGTACAGTGCTAGCATGTGTAGCAACCAACGGCCGCTTGGCCATTGCTGAAACAGCATGTGGACAGTCCTAAAATGAAAACCTAGCTCAATTAAGTCATCCTTATTCATTATTTGGGCAGTCTGTACCGGTGGTCCCTTGGATATGAACAGTCTTCACGTATTCCTTCGCCGCATGGAGATAGGACAGAGAGAAGTGAGGCATTGCCGCGTGGCTGAGATATTTTCGAGGACTTAGGAACTCGCCCAGGACTGGAGCATAAATCTTGTTTACATACATATCGATATACGAGGAACGAGCGTTGGCGACCACTTAGAAAAGAGATCCTATCTGGGGCGAAGGATGATTAATAGAGCGGATTTTGGAGGAAGGCCCACCTGTGGACCTACCCTTACATGAGCCCTGGCGCTTCCTCGTGGCCAGCATGGCGGTATCGAATGAATCATGGTAGAAAGTGAGAACGTCGGACGGCGGCAACGTGTTTGGAATATTACGGTGCCTGCTATCCGCGTCTATGAGGATCCGCGATGTCGCCAATGCGGCGTAGATGAGCGGCACATCGGACAGGAAACGAGCGGGAGAGGGCTATTGGCTACTTACTACGCCATGATTAGTAATATTGTAGTCAGTATCCCGTGTTGATTTTATGACCCGGCTTGATAAGGCAACATTGAGGCACCAAGTAGAGGCATCAAGGCGAACCCGGCCAAATGGCTACGTACAAGGCAAGGTCATTTGCCTTCCGGAGGCTGAATAGATACTTCAAAAGTTTTCGGGATTTGCTACTCTGATAGAGCCTGCTGGCATTTGCAAGCGAAAGTAACTCCAATAAAACTTTACAGGAAAGGGGGTAAATTCTCAATTAGAGTGGTCGGCTCGTCCATTTGTGGTGGTGCGGCGCTACACAATCCCCTTTTCTTTTCACATTCCCTCTTCTCACCTTCGAAATTCAACTCCGTCCTCACACGCGAAGTGCCAAACTAAAGACTTATTCTGACGCAAATTAGAGAGCGATATCGACTTTATACACTTCCCTTGAGCTCGTGGAGCCCGAACCAAAGATGACAACATCAGATCACTCATCATTTTCAGCTTGCCAGAAGAGAGCTGAATTCGACTTTATCGAGTATATTTGAACTGGTACACGTTCTTACCCAACGTTCTGCACGACCGTTTTCTTAATACGGCTGTGACTGGCCTCGCCGGTTTAGCAGTGAGTCGGGTTTCAAAGCGAGCACGTTGCATGCATAGGCCTAAGACGACAATGTTCAGTAATCCTCGATGAAAACGCAATGCTACCTGCTATCGGCGACGGACTTTATCCAACGCTAAGCTTTCTTACAGAGCCAGGCAACATTTGATGGGCCCCAATCAGATACTAAGATACTCCCCGTTCAATTGTGACTAAATGCAACTCTCTTACAAATCCAACGAGCGCCAACAAAGAGCCTTTCTGGCGTCATCGTTTCATGAGGGCGTCGCATTATTAAGCCAACGACTGCTTCACCGTTCTTCACCGTTCTGAATGTGGAGCCTGAGTGGTATCGCTTATTAAGTGCTCGGGTGTACTGCTTACATCCGCTGAACTCTTCCCTTGCCGCCACATGCTTTGGTTGCTATCTTACATCGAGAGCTCCGTTATTCGTGCTATGGCTGTTTAATAATTATGCCCGGTAGTGACTCAGGGCTTTCTCCTGCAGTCAAGGATAGAAGTCCAGCGAATTGATGTTGAGCTATCGACGTTCAAGGTCCAATGAGTAGCAAGTGCTTGTGTCAGATCCTAGCTTTCCTATCTTTGACCTCTCTTGGTGGTTTGCTATCGCTTGTAGTAAAATAGTGTCTGTTGTATGGAATATATATCAAGCACAATCTTCCTGCGAGTATTTTCTCTCGATCTCACTAGTCATATCTAACTGCGCTTGCACAACTGTACCTTCGTATCTAAAAGACTGAGCTGTCTTTCCTTCCTCCAACCACATCCTCTTCTATCAACGAGGTTTTGCAATCCAAAAAATGGCAGATACCATCAGAGAGGCGCCTCTGGGCCAGCTTCTCCGGTTCATTACAGGAAATAGGGTCTTCAAATATCCAGAAGAGCTCCCCGATTTCGAGTTACCTGCGACATACAATGCCCTATTAAATTCGTCCTCGTCGGAAAAGCGCCCTCAGCCTTCAAGAGATGCCACTGCCGTCACTCAAAGCACAGGGACTCGACAGTCGAGCGTCAGCGATGAATTACCTTCGGATCTAGAAAAGGTCGAAACCGAAGCGGTACCCCAAGGAGACAAAGAGCCATTACAGCTCAACCGAACGAAAAGTAGAATGGACACAATGCCTTACACTGAAGAACGACTAGAGGTTGAAGCAGAACTCGCACTTGAAAGAACACAAACAAAGCCTATTGCTCCTGTCAAGACCGCGGATGGAATAATCTTAGTCGACTGGTATACTACGGACGATCCTGCCAATCCTCAAAACTGGTCGAACGGCAAGCGCTTCTTGATCAGTCTGCTTATCTGTATCTACACCTTTGTTGTCTACACCGGGTCTGCCATCTACACCTCTAGCATCGAGGGAGTGATACTAAAATGGGGAGTCTCTCCCGCCGAGGCATCACTGCCTCTTTCTCTATACGTCCTTGCTTATGGCATTGGACCTCTCTTATGGGCGCCTCTTTCCGAGATTCCCATCATCGGCCGATCGCCAGTCTACGCAACAACGATGGCTCTGTTCACTATCTTGTCGCTCCCCACTGCCATGGTTGACAACTTTGCAGGACTTCTTGTGCTTCGATTTCTGCAAGGCTTCTTTGGATCTCCTTGTTTAGCAATTGGTGCGGCAACTATGCAAGATATCTATTCGCTCCTATATCTACCTTATGCACTAGTTGCGTGGGTATCGGCGGCCTATTGTGGCCCAGCTCTTGGTCCACTCCTCTCTGGTTTTGCCGTAACGGCTAAAGGGTGGAGGTGGTCGTTGTGGGAGATTCTTTGGGCAGCTGGACCAATCTTCCTCGCGATGTTCATGCTTCTGCCGGAAACATCCACACCTAACATTCTCCTTCGCCGCGCCCAGCGATTGCGAAAACTGACTAGTGACAACCGTCTCAAGTCACAATCCGAGATTGACCAGGCCAAGCTCACACCAGGCGCCATCGTCGTCGAAGCCATCGTCAAGCCCATCGAAATCACCATCAAAGACCCTGCAGTCCTTTTTGTGAACGTCTACACAGCCCTTGTTTACGGCATATACTATTCCTTTTTCGAGGTTTTCCCCCTCGTTTATCCAGTCATGTATGGGTTCTCTCTAGGAATGGTCGGTGTTGTCTTCACCTGCATCCTCGTCGCCTGTTTGCTCGGAATCGCAATCTATTGCGCATACCTCCACTGGATCCTCATTCCTGACATCATGAAGAACGGTCTTCGAGCACAAGAATCACGATTGGTGCCAGCGCTATTTGCTTGTTTCGGCCCGACGATAGGATTATTTGTCTTCGCTTGGACTGCCAACCCAAGTATTCATTGGATCGCTCCCACAATTGGCATTGTCATCTATGGTGGAACAGTCTTTGTGCTTATGCAGTGTATTTTCGTTTACGTCCCGCTCTCCTATCCACAATACGCCGCTTCACTTTTTGCGGGTAACGACTTTTTGAGATCTGCTTTTGCTTGTGGTAGTATCATGTTTGGTAGACCACTATTTATCAACCTCGGTGTTGGTAAAGGGGTTTCTCTTCTTGCAGGTTTAAGTGTGATTGGTATATTTGGCATGTTTGCACTGTATTTCACAGGTGCCAAGTTGAGACAGAGATCTAAGTTTGCTATCTAGAATGTTCACATCAGAATTGGCAGTGGTGGAATTGCGGTTACTCAATGGGTTTGTTTTTTGGAGTTGTCGATTTGAAAAGACTAGATAATGACAATAGAGCCCATATGCACAATAACAACGGGACCTTTGGCTGGCACTCTGTGAAGACCTAGCGAACCATTTTAAAGAGGCTACAGCCGGCCAGGGATAATTTCTTGCATTCCAAGTTATATTGTCTTATCCTAAGATTAATATGCTTTGAAGGTTCCTGGTTGTTTTCTACCATAGGCGAGACTTCCAGCACATCAGGCTACTGAGGACAACCTTTAATAGTTTCCTCCTACGTTACAGGGACAACTCTAGGCCTTAAAGAGAACATTCATGTCAAAATACTCTCTGTGTTCTAATCTTAGCTGATGTGGCCGAGTATATGAGATTGCAAATTACTGGGTGAGACACGCGAGAGGAACATAACCAGATGCCACTGACAGCTAGATTGAGCATCCCAGATTATACCCTGCATAGAATACCAATTGAAGTATTCGTCAAGAGAAATCGAATAATTCCTCTGGCAAGATCCCAGCATTGATCTGTCCAATGTACAGTGGTTGTTTTCAATGGCCCTGTTCAACGAAATCGAACGAGAAATTGCCTCAGTATTTTCAAGGCATATATGGTCACCTATGAGAACTCGAGGCAGAGTCAAGCTCGGCTGTATCCCATAAACCGAGCACATCCGCTTTCCTCCATACAATTGTGATTCCCGTGGTCTACTCTGTAAAAACATGCTTGTTAGGACTGGACCGATGATCCTGTTTACGGCGATACCCTCGCCTTCGCTTCGATAGGACGAAGAGGTTGGAATTAGCTTCTGGTATCTATATGATAGAACATCAGATTAGGACGAAGATGAACTTGTTGATTGTAACGTAGCTTTACCGCCGTGGAGGTTATTTCCATTGGGAGTACCACCACTAAGTACTACATGGATTAGAGTGAGTGGTGCATTTGAAGCGCTGCAAGGCTCAATCACTAAACAGGCAACTAAATCCTACCCCACGCTTTGCTATTATAAGCGTGCGCGTTGCAAGGCAAAAATAGTAGACTAACTCACTTAAACCTTATTGGAATTTTAAGATCTTATACATGCGCATTGCTTATTCAGCCAATGAATTTTACAGTGAAATATAATATATCCCCAATGATGGAGGTTGCAGTAACTAGTAACACATGAGTAAGAAGACAAAAGTGACAGCACCACAAACATATTACCACTTTTTTCTCATTTGTTATCAGCATCATGCTCATACGCCCATATTCTAGAACCCCCTTCTGGGAAGTATCGCCGTTAGGGTAACCCCACGTAAAGATCTATAGAGTACTCTCACTAAGCCACTTCATGCACATATCAAATTAGATATAATCATTTGCGGACTTTTGATTAATCATATCTACAGACAGTCAAAAACGCGAACGCATACCAAAGACAACGCTGAGAGGTCAAAGAAAAGATGCGTACGAATACACTTCTTCATGGTCCATTCAATAAATCCCTCGTCCCCTCCCTCTACGAAAAACCTTTTCCATTCCACCCCCTACCCAACCGAGCCCATCTCTCATCATAAAATATCACTGGGTTAAGGACATCCATCATTGACCATGACCTCCCTGAATCCCAATCAACTCTATTCTCACGAGGAGACAGCCAAAGATAATGTAGCACAACTATTGTCTAGCTTTGTTGAACTATTTGCTATTTCCGTAATCGAGACGGTGTGTCAAGCTTTAAGATGACTTCTTTTGTGGGGCCGCACCGTTTACATAGTGTCCAACATCAGTGGCGTCATGGAAGCTTCTCGAGGCACCCTTAACACCCTCCCAGACCTGTCGAGCAGCAGGAGGAGTAGATTGACCACCAACAAGGCTATCAATTCTAGCCTCCAATTGCCTGAATTGTGCTTGAACGAAGCTGCTTTGCGCAAAACGGGCACGAAGGAAGGCGGTGTAGATGACGATCAAGATCCAGGATCCACGCGTAAATAAGATGGCGGAGAGAAGGATTCTAACCCAAAGGAAAATCTCAAGGATGGCAACCAGACCCATTGAGGCATCATAGTACTCCTTGACGAATTTGCCAATCATGTCAGCAGTGGGGTTTGGAGCAAACGTAGCCTTTCCTCCTGGGGATTGGCCAGCTGGAGTAGTTTGCTGAGGTGGTTGGATTGTGGGAAGAAGGTTTGTTCGAGTATATGTCGCTACATGGAAGACAGAGTAGACTCCAAATGGAAGCATGGCAAGAGGGTATTGGGAAGAGAATAGCCAAACGAGGGCCATTGCTGCCAATGCGTTAGAATAACCATACAGGAAAAGGCCGAACACAGAAACTCACCCAAGTATTGAACATTCTCATCAGCTGCGAGAGCAAGAACACCACCTTGAGCTCTACTGCCAGCTCTTGCACGGGCGCGGAATGCCTTGTAAACCACGATTCCGTATGTCACGGCTGCGGAAACGAAAGCGGTGCGGTAAGAGAAAGATGCCCATCCCGAGTAATAGTTGAATGTAATGTACGACAAGCTGTATCTGAATATGCAGGACAGGAGTGTCAAATGTCTGCGAAAGTGTCGTTAGTGAGTGTACTAGAGGGTTGACAATATCATGATGTGCTGCAGGGAGGCGCAAGCTCGACCCTAGATCTCGGGCTTCGCACACAATGGCCATGACCTGGATTTCCGAGGAAATTGATAGTGAAACTTGGAGGAAAACACCACGTACCCTACAAACCACGCAACTGCAGATCATATTAGCGGTCGAAATGATCCATGGGCTTGCGATATACGTACACTGAAGAGTTTGAGCAAGCTGAAGCAGTCGCTGCTGTAGCGGCAGAGAGCCTGAAGGTGGAGGCGCCATCTCGAAGGTGCGTATGCAAAGATCGAATGTCGTTCAGCTACTCGGAAGCCGTTGTGGTTGCAGGATCCTCGTGTGGTGTTGTGTAAAATGTGTTTGGTTGTGTGAGTGGGATCTGTGAAGAAGTGAAAGATGGCTAGAAAGCACAGTCCACAAGAAGATCCTGGTCAACGTCACTCAATGTTAGCGAGAGAGCGAGAGAACAAGGTGCTGGGGCTGGAAGCTTGAGCTCGGGGGCTGGTTTCACACCGCAAACTCACGGGAAGATTTGATTCATGAACAACAATTATTCACCACAAGATAGTAGAAGCTCGACAATTGTTGTAGAGACGAAAAAAGAGTGAATATTTAAGAAGTTAATTGCATGTGGTGTGTGCGAGTGCGCGAAGTAAGAAGTTAGAGCTGAAGCAGGAGAGAAGAGCTAAGGATGATCTGCCTTGATTCGGTGGTTTGAAGCCACCTTGTTTGGTCCATCGTCATCGTGCGGGATCAACATGTGGTGTGGCGCATGGGCCAGACAACCATCAGATCCCTCATAGGCACCAGAAATCAAGGTCCGAATAGTGGCAAGAGCGTCAGACAGGGCTGATGTATGATAATATGTTTGGTACTCTCTTTCGATCATCTCGTCGTCACTCAAATCTGAGACAAGATTTGCGGGTACCTGCTCGCATTCGGAAGTGTTGGAATAGAGCAGCACAAAGATAACAAACCTTTCACTGTTGCAAGTCGCAAGTCTGAAAATGGGCAATAATGCGATATTAGTAAACTTACTATCAAATATTAAATAATGCGCTCAAATTTGGTGGTATCATTCCCTGCGCCGTGTCATGTCATGCTCAACACCTGATCTTATCTACGTCCAAACCCTCTTTACATAGATCACCTGCGGATTCTCTTGTAATTGCTCTGATATCGATCATTGAAACCGTTTGGATGTCGTGGAGCAGAGCCTCTGTCCAACCTCTCATTTTTGATAGGCTCCTCGACCTCAACTTCATATTCCTCATATTCAACCTTGTAGTACTCTGCTACTGTGTCTTTTTCCTGCTTTGCCTTTTCAGCATCGAGCATGAAACGGATAGTCCCTTCTTGACCACGTGCACCAATTCCTTTCCGTCCTGAGCCAGAAGAACGAGGACTAAGTGTCGCAGGAGATGCGACATCCTTACTGTTGATGCGCATGTCTGATGGACTAGCCGGAGTTATTGGTGTTTTCGGCGTTTTTATATTTGATTTGATGCCATTAGACTTTGGCGCTTCATGATGCTCTGTATGCCGTTCCAGTGTCCATTCTTTATCCAACTCATTCTTCACAAGAATCTGAATGTCGACAAATTTATCGACCGGGTGTGATGCTCCCACGGCGGATGATTTCGGATAGTCAGTGTAGTGCTCCAAAAGGTCCAGTATCGTCTCCAAAACCTCGGCTCTGTTGGTATTCCACTTTCGATATGACGGAGCCCGTTCGCCACGAATGTTGCTTTGCTGAGTCTCGAGAAGTAGAGTAGCGACCTCAATCGAAGCGAAGGACATAGCTGCGCAGCTCTGCTTTAGAGGAGTAAATGTGCGATATAAATCTAGCATTATATTGTAGGCAACCTTAGCTACATCTTTGTTAATCCGAGCCTCTTTCGCAAGCTTGATGATGTGCTTGTGTGGGAATCGAACTCGAAAGTCGAAGCCTGAAGCTTCGAGCATTAGACGCTCTAGTCCAATGACGATCTTAGAGGGGGTTTCGAATGCCTGGTTAATGTCAATTTATGTTGCAGCTAGCTGAGAGTCACCTCGCATACATTATCATCTGGACTGAGATGCTCTCCAATACCATGCTTCCCATTATGCGCTGCACAGAGAATCTCCCTGGACTTCTTGAGAGTATCTTCGATCTTGCAAGCAGTAAGCAAAGCTGCAGCGGCAGCGTCTTGGTATTGATATTCGTTGTCTTTGTGGACAAGGCGGAACTTGTGGTAGTAGACGCAGGCTGTACAGAAAGTTCGAACGGGCCTACCATCTTCTTAGCTTTTCGAAGGACGCCATTTGAAAGCCTATACTTACAGTTGCAAAGCTATCCTCACATCATTTATCCATTGTACGCCAGCTAGCCTGAAGTTTCCCTCTCGCGTTATGGTTGTGCCAATTGTGTTCAATTGACTTTCCAGTTGTTGTTGGAAGAGGTATGGTTTAGCGACTTGAATATAGGAAGGGTGAGGCCCAATGACTGTGGAGTTGGATGTAGGCGCTACATTGTCTGTCCGAATTTCTGGTGCCATTCTCTGTTCGAATTGGGGTGTAAATGGAAAGCTTTCTTGTCGTGCATTCTGACTCTGACAAAGCAATAAAATGTCGGTAAAATTTCGGTATTCGGTGATCGGCCTTAAGATTGTGGTGTGGCTCAACTTTAACTACTGTAGGTGGCGAAGCTTTAGGTCCTCAGCTTAGAGGTGATGCAGCATCAACACATCAACACCTACCATGGCGCCATTAAATTTCCTATTATCCATCCTGGCTACTTCTTCACTGGCCATATCCTCCATAATCCCCTTAACGACGACGAGCCACAGCTCGAAACCCGGCAAAGATGACGACGACAACGATACACCTCTTCCCCTCGTAATCTGGCATGGCTTGGGTGACAACTACGCTGCTGATGGCCTCGCATCGGTCGGAGCGCTGGCCGAAGAAGTAAATCCAGGCACCTTGGTTTACATGATCCGAATTGACGACGATGCCTCCACCGATCGAACCGCGACCTTCTTCGGAAACGTAACCCTCCAGATGGAAAAAGTATGCGCTGACCTAGCCGCGCATCCTATCCTATCCACTGCACCAGCAATCGATGCCCTTGGGTTCTCTCAAGGTGGTCAATTCCTTCGAGGTTATGTTGAGAGATGTAACAACCCACCAGTTCGAAGCCTAGTGACCTTTGGAAGTCAACATAACGGCATATCCGAGTTCCAGCAATGCGAGAGCACAGACTGGGTCTGCAGGGGGGCTCAAGGTCTCCTTCGCTCAAACACATGGTCAGCATATGTGCAGAGCCGTCTTGTACCTGCTCAATATTTCCGTGACCCAGAACAGATTGATGAGTATCTGCTGTATTCCAACTACCTAGCCGATATCAACAACGAAAGAGCGCTCAAGAATAAGACCTACAAAGAGAATCTTGAGAAGTTGGAACAGTTCGTCATGTATATCTTCGAAGAGGATACTACTGCAATTCCTAAAGAATCTGGATGGTTTGCTGAAGTTAATGGAACCAAGACGACCTTACTTAGAGAAAGGGACATCTACAAGAAGGATTGGATCGGACTGAAGGCTTTGGATAAGAAGGGAGCTCTGAAGTTTGAAACGACACCAGGAGGCCATATGCAGCTAACTGACAAGACTTTGAGAAAGGCTTTCAAGACTTCTTATGGTCCTTACGGAAAGATGTTTGGAAAGAATGACCTCGAGGCTCCTATATATGCTTGGGAACAGGACCTATAAGGTGGCACTGATATGATATGGTAATTTAATGGCGTACAGAGTGTGATATCTAGAGAAGGGGCAGAGAACTGAAAACAAATCTGTGCCATTTTGTATTCTTAGGAATTAATCAAGATTCATTTCTCCAACACCCCGGAGTCTTGTCTACTCTAGCAACATGACAGAATCATAAATTTTACCATTTCTCACTTACTCCAGGACGCCAAACCATGCATTTAACACCCGAGAGGGTATGTTGCTCTCACTTAGCTCCTCCTTTGCTCTTCTTCACTTTCTTGGATTTTGATGGCTTGGGTACTTCAGTGACAGCGTCTTTAGCAGCCTCCTCCTTTTGCTTCTTTAGCTTCTCCTTTCTCAAAGCGATCTCCCGATCTAAAGTATCATCGTTGCTCTCAAGTAGCTTTTGCTTCTTTGTCGACTTCACTTTCTGCTTCAACTCTTCCTTCTCGTCTTCCTTCACCGCCTCCACAGCTTTTCGCTTCTTACCAACATTAGCTTGAGCAATCTGTTCAGCTTCTTGTTCATTCAAGACATCGTTCTCATCCTCCCACAACTCATCAGCCAGCCAGATCGGAAGTGTTGCAGTTCTTTCGCCCTTGATCTGTATGGATCTCACACCCCTCCATTTTTTGGCCACGAAATTTTCGATCAATGAATTAGAAGCAGCCTCCACATTCTCTGCAAGCTTCTTTGGATCCCAATTTGAATAGCCAACCTTGATCGAGGTAGATACAGATGGAGACAAGTTGACTAGTGTGCTACTTAGAGCTGCTTCAATTTCCTTTGCGATTTGCTGTGGGGTTGCGGAGTTTCTCTGTTCACTACCACCAGCACGAGTAGTGCGTTTGGCGTCTGTCTTTGGTTGTGGTTGTGAAAGTGTGATAGGAAGGGGGCGCTTGGTAGTGCTTCCATAAAACGTCTTTCCGAGAGCCTTGGGCAAAAAGGTGATAATTCTGTCATCGGCCAGGAAAATATCATGTTCAGCTTTGAGCTTTCTCTGAGCTTCATATGTTTTGTGCTTTTTCAAGATTTTCTCTATGCCAACGACCTTGCTAATTCTTCCAGCTAGAGCAGCTGGAAATGAGGGGGATGCAACAATGTCCTTGTATGTTCTTTGCGGGTCGGCGACTATCAGGCAGATCTTTGCGTTCTCTGAAGTGTTGAGCGAATAAGGAATTGCGATCTTCTTGGGCTTCAAACTCGTCTTGTCGACAATGTGTTTCTTAGTTGAAAGGAGAAGCCAGACAAGCTGTGCTGTCTCCTCTTCGTCCACGTCTGCTAAAAGACTTTTCTTTCCATCTGAGCTAGAGGGGTCTTTGGTAGAGCCTTTGATATGTCCTAGAAGGGCTGTGGAAGCTTTCAATACCTATCGACCTATCAGAATACGCATGCGTGTACGATCGCTCAGAATTCTCACCTGTTCCTGGCTCAGTTGATACGGCGAACCACTCTCGACCTTCTGGGTCAAAGCAACAGTAGTAGTCGCCATTGGGTTGATTGCACAGGTCTCCTTTTATTTTTTGCTTGGGTGAAAGAGATCGTGGGTTTGTTGGCGCCCAAGAAATGTTGTGGATTTCACAGTAGTTTGTCAAGTGTCAAGCTGTCCCGCAAATATATTTCAAGAACTTTTCCTAGACGTCGGCATTAAGACGCTGGGCTCCGACATCCACCTTGCCTCTTTTGTATTAGGTCATCTCACCCCTCCTTTGGTACCTAGGTAGCTCCGAAGTCAGAGCTCGAAACAGGTGTTATATACACAATTAAGTGACCAAAAGTACAACAAGACATTAAGCATTTAGTCCTCATCTTGAGAGAAGAATTCTGGATCTTCTATTCTACTTTTACCCACCATCGCAATGGAACGTCAAAACCTTTCACACGTGATAGCTTGCATACTGGCATAACCTAGAACGCGGGGAATTTTATGCTTCGCCTTTCACTCACACCGCCTTCTAGACAAGTGTTGCTTCAACCGATGCAGTCAAACCTCATTTTGCGCGAAAACTCGTTATGCACGAAGAGTGGGTTTGTGATAAAAGAACCGAGAATTATTCATTGAACAAATCGCACGTCAGAAATGCGAGGCTTAGTCTGTCTCATTGGCGCGTAAGGATAGCGTGCATACGGCGATGTACCCGCGATCTGAAGGGGCTGGGATGACCGAGATGCCTTATCGGGGTGGGCGAAAGACAAACTATGATCGAACTGAATTCAATATGAGATAGAATATACTTCTGAACTCTCCATAGCATTACTATTCGAACCGAATCTCTGATACAGAACATATATATTTAATTGGTGAATTAAGATCTGAGGTCAATTGTTTAAAATCCATCTCTTAAAATGTCTTTTATCATCGGGCCGCACGTCATGGTCATCTAGTCCCCTGCTCACGGCAGTATCGCTTAGCAGGAAACACGCCCGTGAGTTCTACGCGTTCTTTCACACCAGGACCAAATATTCCCGACTGTCTCTTAAACCGACCTTCTTTATGACCTCCAAAACTTGATCTCGTTCTATATTTTTCAACATTCGAGGTTCCCTCGACGTGGATCGTGGTCTTCGAATACCTCTTCTACGCTTCCAATTCGATCCATATCAGCTGTGGAAATCGCGTCCTCCGCGCGATCAGTTTCGCGTTTTGACAAAAACCCTCCTGTCAATTGAGATTGAGTGTTTGACAAATACGATGGACTCCTCTCCGAGCAAGTTTAATGTCAATTTGACTCTCCCACCCGTGGCAGGTGCAAAGCGTCCAGCTCCTTCCCTACTTCCTGCTTTCGAACCATTCTCTTCCTCCCCAAGTCTTCCGCGACCATACAAGAGACAGGCTTTGGCTTCACCTAGAGGACAACCAGCATCCGCCAAATACCCTACCCCAATTCCGACCTCTACTACCGGCATCCTCTCTTCTTCACCACCGCGCGTCCAAGCAAGACCAACTTCCCAAAGAAGCGTCTCCAATGTCTCCGAACGAGCTCCTCTCTGTGCTGTGCGCTCGGTTGTCCTTCCAGAGAATGGGGAGTTATTTCGCATGGGAAGATCCAGCACCTCATCGGATTACCAATTGTCTGCAAACCGCCTGATTTCTCGCGTTCATGTCGAAGCTCGATACATCGCCGCGTCGATTCCGTTGGAGCCCAACAAGATTGAGATTACATGCAAAGGTTGGAACGGAGTCAAGTTGCATTGTAATGGACGAACCTACGAGTTGGCGAAGGACCGTACGTTTGTATCGGATAAGGAATTTGCGGAAATCATGATAGATGTTCAGGACGCGCGCGTCTCGATCGCGTGGCCTGACAAGGACTCTGGAGTCCAAACAGACTCTTCGTGGGATGATGATATTTCACCAAGTCGACGTGTCGCTGCTGTTATCCCAAGTCAAATCATCCAGTCAAGTCCTCTACGCCGTACTAATCTGCGCCTCCAATCCCCCGTCTCCCCTACTCCAATTGGAGTTTCTTACGCGTCAAACAGCCTCGATAACTTGTTCTCTAGCGACGTTGAACCTGATATTGTTAAGGTCTACGAGGATTCCTCTGCAGCCGAGGATGGTCACGAGCAAGAGATTGCGGCAGGCCAATCTATGATGTCCACCCAAGCGGCAACTTCGTTCCCAGCTCTACCTGGCGATAGCCAATCTAGCGATCTTAGCGAGCCTGAAGATGAGAATAACCCCGATGAAGAGAATGATCCAATTATCCATTCATTTGGCCCTTTTGGCGACAACTTATCTGCCCGCATGGCCTCTTTCACACACGATGGTGAATTCCCAGAAGTTCCCAAGTCCAAGTGTCGAATGACCGCCTCTCCAGGTTCAAGATCCGGCTCAGAAGATACGAATGAGGCAGATGTTGCTCCAATTATCAATCACGCCATCAACCAACTCGCTTTCTCTAGACTGTCGTCCACACCGCTCTCGATTATCTTGAATCACCTTCCAACTGACCTGAAGGGTGTCGGTCTGATGAGCAAGGAAAACAAGGGGCTTTCCAAGGAAGAGCTCAGCCATATGCTCAACCGAGCTTCGTGCGTAGGCGAGATTCACCGAGAAGGAAAGGATGCGGCTGGCAAGCCCCTTGAGAGCGAGTACTATTATATCCCGGATGAAGATAAAGACGAGCAACGTAAAGCTGCGGTTGACGGGTTGAGAAAGCCGAGCTTGAGAAATTGTCGAAAACAACACAAGGTAAGTCGCCGATACTGATTGCTGTCCGGGAAAACTAACCGGAAACAAAGCAATACTATTGGAAAAAACCTCGCACCCCTTGAGATGATATTTTCTACTCACCACTCCATACCGCTACCACCACTTCGTGCTACCAAAACGAAAACACAAATGTCACTAGCGGGCTACGATATTATGTGCCTTAAATTGTTCCTCACGCCATTGTCCCAATTACTCCCACCATCTCGTATTACAGAAACGTCGTACCGAAACGCAAATATCCCATGATAGCTACTACGCGCTGTTCCTCGAATTGTTCTGTATGCCATTGTCCTAACCATCCCAGCTATTTCACATTTCGGAAACACAAAATCCCCATGAGAGTTACGGGATTCGATTCCTCATATTGTCCGTATGCCACCGAATCCATGTATCCTGGCTCACCTCCTGCATACCATGATATCATACATTTCTTGTTATAAGTCATCATACCCAGCATAGCGCGGCGTGTGATATTGTCCTTTTTGCGGGTTGTCAGAGTTTTTTAAATCATTCTCAGAATCAAAGTCTTGCATCGCAGACGAAGTCTTTTGAATCATGGGAGGATAGACAAAGAAGGCAACGTCTAAACAAATGTCAATAATTCTCGCTTAATTTCCCTCAGAGGATTGGGGCTGAGATTTTGATAGAATAGTATCTAAATCAAAAAATACGCAAAAAAGACACAATGAAAACCAGCATCCCCTGTTGATTTTATCTTTTTTTATTTTTAGATATTCATTCATGTGAATCATGGTACGTTTACCTACGGCACTTCCCGTAATTCGCTCAGATGGCGAAGCCCAAAGTCACCCCACTTACCGCCAAAGTCGGGAAGCCTTTCCCCGCAGTGTTAGTGGCGTCAAATCGATCGCCCTGGGCAGCCTAATAACCTTTCGAGGGTCTTCTCTTAACGTCTTATGGGATTATTTTTTGCCAATCAAGCACTTTACCCCTCCTGATCTGCCCTGGGGATCAGGATATTTGAGTGCGTACATGTGAAAGGGATAACTCATAGAATCCAAGGTGGGCTGATACGTCAAGGGGCAGGAGGCGATGAGAAGCTATATAGAATAGAGGATGGCAGTCTTCTGAAAATTATCGTAAAGTTATATCTTAAACTTCAATCGTCAAGTAACAACCATATAAACAAACACAAATGTCAACCAATCAAAACCTCCCTCTTCACACCTCAAAATCACCTCCTCTTCATCCAACAACCACCACAAAATCTCCCGAGTCTCCTACATCAATCACACTAACAGCTCGAGTGATACCTCCCACCGTCGCCATTCCAGACAAACGTCGCAACTCCGTCGGCGAGCATCTACATAGTCCTAATGAGACGTGGCGGCCTGCGACGAATAGACAACAGAGCTGGAATCAAGAGGATTTGAAGAGAGAGTGCTATATGCGGGATATGGCTTCAACGGGTGTCGGGTTTACGGAGGTGGTGGAGGAGCCGGGGAGCTATGGGGAGGGAAAATGAGGATGAGGAGATGGAAGGGAAGGGGTGATACAAAACTAGTTTGGAATATGAAAGTTAACGATAAAGGGCGATTCCGGCCCTTGAGAAAAGAGGCGACGTGCGGATGGATGGTGATGCTGCGAGTTGCAAATTGGATATCGTCGGGTCTTTGGGCGTTTCGCTATCGCGTGGAAGATTGGCTGCTGTCATGTTACACAGTCGATGAGTTGAAACGGCTAGCAAATGTTGACAGGGTAAGAGTGTAGCTTCACTTCAATTGTGGACAAAAACGGCAAGCCTTTCAAAGAGAGCGAAAGAACTCTTCCACAATCTATAATTTGAGGCATTTTGTCTGCATGTAATAATGAACTAGAAACCAAAGTTAATTCTGCGCAAGGGGTTTAAGATCCCAATTGCATGGCATTCAGCTGAGTCGAAGCATTTCAAAGATTCGGGGACTTTTCCAAAGAGATTTTATTCTCTCTTGTCCACTTAACAAAAACTTTGTTAGAATTCCGTTCGCACCTTACATAAGCACAATCAAAAAAATAGGCGACCGTAATGATGTACACTCTTAATTTCAACCACCACAATGGCACTTACCATACGGTCCCAGTCGTGTCAAACTACACCAGATTGTCCTGTATATATAAGAGAATGTATATTTAGAATGAAAGTCGAATTCTTTTGCGATTAAGACAGAAGGAGGCAAGCGCTATAAGATGGCATATATAAAATCCTCATTCCCGTCCATAAACGTCGCTGCTCGTCTAAGTCATGGCTGGAAATATCAGGGGAAGTCTATCGAAGATACATACCAATTCTGGTCTTTTCGGATGAGGCGAACTTCGACCCAAGTGCCTAACAAGCTAGGTTTATCCTCTGGTAATGGGGTGAACGTACAGAGCCAGAGAATATACAGTTAAGAGGCAAGAAAACTGGTGTATCTTTACATGTTGCCGGGCGGTGTAATTGGTAGAAAATAGCGCCGGCATTGACCTTCTGTCACGCCGAAGAGCCACATATCGAGCAACCTGAACGCCCAAGTAAGCCTCGCCGCTCACGATATGAGTCCGACCAGGGGTTTAAGGAAAGAATACGTCTTTAGGAGGCGTCGGTGCCACAACCTGTTGAAGTCAAACCTACGGGCAATTCAATGACTGGATAGTACTATTCGAAGTAGATTTTACCCACGCTAATACAGGCAATATATAACCTAAAGCCTACGCTTTACTCTACAGGGGTGATAATACCATTTAATCCTATAAGAGGATAACGACAAGTTACCAGGGTTATATACTACCTCGCCGGCCTGATTATTTTCAAGATAAGCTTAAGAAAGCAGCAGATATCGAAACAATTAAACACTCTGCTCGTTCACCAGATACAAATCCTCAGGAGGCTATTTAAAGTATCCTAAAAGCCTATGTAAAGAAGAGAACGTGGTATGATAACGAGGAGTATAAACGGGTGGTTCAGGAAGAATATAGCTTGGTTACATAAACAGAAGTACGTGCGCAGATCGCTTTCTCATTACAAGCAAGCTCATCTATCTAAGGGCTAAGTCAACCGCCCGAATCTAGCATAATCGCACCAGATACATTTAGGGAAAGAACGTGTTTTCAGACAGCTGCAGACATTTGATGGACAGCTTATCTCGGGGCCGCTAGCGAAAACTCAACAATCTTGTGGGAGGTAAATGAATTTCTTCGTCACCGTGTTTCGAAGAAATTGTTCCGTTGGAAGACTGGGCCTATCTATGTGATCCTGGTCCGTTTCACGTTGCAAATGTCGCCAAAGTGGGCCACAGTTCGAAACCACAGAATTACCAGCGCCAATCCTTTTCGCCATGTTCTTCCTGGCTTCAAACAACATTCATGGATAATTCATTTAATTTTATTGATAATATAACCGCCAAGAGGTTCTTCTACCTTTCTTCGTCCAAAATGGGTTGCCTCGACATTAGCTTCTCTGATTGCAAGTTGCCCTTGGAGGCTGCTGTCTACATGTAGATTACCTTGGCAAGCTTCTGTACGGCCCAAAGCCACAAGTGAGACCAAGAGTTGTATGTTTTCATTTGTTTATCTAAGTCAAAAGCCCCGGATCTGTCAGGATTAGTCAATAGGTGGAGCCAGCGATATTGCTTGGGTGGAGCAGTCTGCTCAACTTCACCATCATGTACTTCAATTTACTTTCTGTATATAAAGACTAAGCCATGCTCATTTTATTTCTCTTCTCACCATCATCACATTCGTTTCTCTCTCACACACGTTCTTTTCCCTTCTCTTGTATATTCTTCATCGATTGAAGCCGGCAGATATTCTTGACTTTTACCTCTTGAAGCAAACACTATCACCGCTGAGCGAAGAATTGATACATCTACTTCTACTATGTCTTTCTCCAGATTCGCCACTTTCGCGAGTGTGGTTGCATTTGCCTCCAAGGCAGCAGCACACGGTACGGTCCAAGGTTTAGTTGCCGAGGGAGTTTAGTAGGTGTATCTGTCACAACAGCCATAACGTTTCTGACCTCCTCCAAGCTATCAGGGATACAACGCCAACTTTCAATATATGCAAGAGGCTCCAGTTGTTGTAGGCTGGTCTACTCCCGAAAACCAAGGCAATGGTCCCATCACACCAGATGCCTATGCCGATCCAGATATTGTCTGTCATCTCGGCGCCACAAACGCGGGAACCTATGCTAAGGTCGCTGCTGGAGGTGTTGTTGAGTTACAATGGACTGCCTGGCCAGCGTCCCATCACGGACCTGTTCTTGATTATCTTGCCAAGTGCAACAACGATTGTACCACCGTTGACAAGACTACTTTGGAGTTTTTCAAGATTGGTGGAGAGGGACTCGTCGATGGTACAGCACCCCCTGGAACTTGGGCCGATGATACTTTGATTGCCAACAACAATTCATGGACTGTCACTATCCCCACCGATATTGCACCCGGAAACTATGTCTTGCGCCACGAAATTATTGCTCTCCACGCAGCTGGAGAAACCAACGGGGCTCAAAATTACCCTCAATGCTTTAACCTTGAGATTTCTGGCTCAGGAACAGCTGCCCCAAGTGGTGTCCTTGGTACAGCTCTCTACACTGCTACCGAGCCTGGAATTCTTGTCAACATCTACCAGACTCTCACCAATTACACTATTCCCGGCCCAGCCCTCTACTCTGGTGCTATTAGCATGACTCAACATGCCCAGCCAGCTGCCACAGGTGTTGACACTGAGTCTAGTGCCACTGTTGTAGCCACCACAGCTGCTTCTGCCTCCCTCGTCGCTGTCGCCGCCGAGACCTCCGTCGTTACTGCTCCAGCCTCAAGTGTACCCGCTGGAATCACCGCTCCAGCTGGATCTAGACCATCAGGAGAATCTGGTACAACTCCAGCTTCCAATACATCAAAGTCAGCATGCAAGGTCAAGACTGCCAAACCATCCAAGTCTGTATGCAAAGCCAAGACTAACCAAGCTTCTGCCACACGAAGCGCCGATAATACCCTCCCTTCTACTCTTGCTCGCCGACAACACGCTCGCGATATTATCCCGCACATGGCTCGCCAGGAACAAGATGGGTTCGCAACTCAATCTGGTCGCCCTCGCCCATCTGGTGCTGCTCATCCAACTAGTCACCATGACGGCCACGGAGCGGGTCATGCTAAGCCAACCGGTTCTTTCACTCGAGGAGAAGAGACACACGCAACTGGCTCTTTTGGCACAAAGCCAACTGGTACTCGTGCTGATGGATCTACTCAGCTAAATCGCTTTGATGGTCGTCTCCGCAAAGGTGCTTTTGTTTGAACATCGAAATGGTGACTCTGAAGTTTATTCCTTGTTTAAGAATTGAGGATATGGAGGAAAGGATGACAATGAAATATTGATCCATCATAGTGCTATTTGCTTCATGTATATATACCACCTTCTGCACACCTCTTGGTTGCTGCAGTCCATCTTCCTCATTTGTATATATATACGAAATTCATCCGTTCTAGCCGAGTTATGATATTCGCATTAATATAAAAGGGTGTTTGATTCATGACATTTATGCTTTCTGGGTATTGTAATCTTGATCCTACGCTTGAGATTCGAGACTTCCTGTGAGCCCTCGTGAATGAGTCTCCAAGAGTTCTCTGGACATTGTTGTAGTCTACTAATATCATGTTTGGCACATTGATCGTCGCATGAAGTTTAAAAATTGATTCATTGTTAGTCTTCGGATATAAGAAAACATTCAGCTCTAGGCCTGTCCTGAGGATTCGTCAAATTGTATCGTCAGATCTAAGATCGATTTCCATTAATGTCCAGAATACGTTCACACATCACACACTGAGTTCTACTGATCAGAAGATCTTCTTCATCTTATTATGTTCAATATTTTTAACCTTTGTTTTGTTCTATGAGCAGGTGATTGTGTCAGAGTGGAGATCACGTGTTATCACAATATAAGCGCATCCCCGGATCTAAGTAAACTAGCTCTGCAAATAATCATAAAAGCTTAGGATACTTAGACTAGCTTCTTAATGCCACCGCAAAATCATATTTCGGTGTAATTTGTCTTCGAACTCAGGAGACACTCACGTGATACAAATTAACGATGTTCTACCGAGAGAGGCAACGTTGGATCTCTTCCCCTCCCAACACCCCCTCGAGTTTGGTACTTCAACACATCATCTTCGAACCGCGCTCAAAACATGCAATACTACGAACGTCCATGACAAAATTCAATGCGATTGACTCTTCGTCGATCGTGTGCAGCTTGTGCCAAGGCCAAGCATCGATGTGATCTTCAAACTCCGAAATGCTCGCGCTGTACGAAAAGAAACACCACCTGTGTATTTGCCAACGAGCCTCTCACATCGAAAATTGTTTTAAACGGAGGAGAGCATTCAACGAAACATGATTCGCAAGGTCCACCAGTTGCACTTCCTGGCCCTCTCTTGCTAGGAAGTGCGGACATACAAAATACGGAAGTGTCGGTTTTACCTCTGACAGTGGGAGCTGGTTTTGACCCATTTGATTCATATCCTCAGACGAGCCTTTCACGCATGCGTGTTCAGGGCTTGATCTATCACTGTGAGCTATCCTACCAACTACCTACCTAGTCTCACTTATGCACACGTGACTGACATTAAAAGTCTTGTCAAAAATCGCATTTCAATACTACCCACTCGACCTCGACCCGACCTCAAATCCATTTGTGGCATCATGGTGGCCATTAGCACTTACGGACCCTGCTTTGTTTCATGTCTCTCTTCAGACTGCCTCCTTAGACGACGAGCTCATAGCGCAGAAGGGATTTCCCGACTCTCAGGCTCTCATGGCAGACTCAGTAGCACTCGTCAGGCAGAAAGTTCTACATCCTGCACTAGCATGTCAAGACTCCACAATGGATGCTGTAGTCACTTTGGCAGCAATTGAGGTATATGCTCAGAGTTTCTTTTTCTCCACTTTCTTATTAGCTAACAGTTGTGCTCAAAAGTTAGGAAAAGGAAATCTTCGAGCCAGCGAAACGCACATTGCCGGAGCTATCCGCATGGTACAAGTCAGAGGTGGCTTGCAGGAAGTCAAGAAGTCAAGCCCTATAACCGCGAGGATGATTCCTTGGTATGAAGACTCTGTTCCGTACACGTGTCGAGCTCTTTACTAAGATCTAATAGGGTCGCTATGCTAGTAATGGGAACACCTCAATTCCCAACCCAAGACGACGCTGGAATTGGAGATGGGGTCAGTGCAGTATCTATCTGGGTTAACTGTTCGTCTGAATTTCCTTCAGGCATTAATTTTATTGAGCTCGAAGACTGGGGGATAGACCCTCTGCTTCAAGACATGCTTTCGCGTTTGCGGAAACTGTTTCACCAACGCTTAACCCCCAATTTGCCCGAGAACATCACCGAGATAACATCTACTGATCTGCATGATCTTACTTGTTTTGTTCTTCATCGATTGCTCTCGATACGTTGTCCACTCGATACCTCCTTTCCGCCAAATGTCCTGTCCGAGAGTGTACGCTGTGCGATATCAATCTACATGCTGATCATCCACGGTCCTACGTACTATTCTCACACCACGCTCCTCACTTCGCTCGTTTGCAGGCTTCGAGTTCATCTGCTTGAGTGTGTCAGAATAGACAGTCGTCTAAATGTCTGGCTTCTTTCTGTTGGGACAGTTGGGTCTCAAGAGACCAACAGGGATCCATGGTTCATGGATCAACTTATTACAGCAGCACTTTCTCTGGAGGTCTCAACGTGGGAAGAAGTGTACGTTCTTTTGAAAAGTGTGTTGTGGTTAGATGTACCACGGGTCAGAATCTTCCAACAATTATGGGAAGTGATAATCGACAATTCTGCTCGGGTAAAGTAGCCACTAAGGAGAATGTCTTTCTATCACTCTCTGCGGAGACTAGTCCTAATCGATACGAATCTTCATTAGAAGTCGTTTTCGACCTCGAAGCTTAGATGTTGTCATCCCCACCTGATTTCCGCAGGGATTGATTGTCATGCGGAGACTAAACCTCTTTCATCCATTGCAGCCCTCATCAATCGACCAATCTGATACCGTCTATCACAGAACGACACTTCAAAGCCCAACCATGATTCAAATAAATGGTTCGACTCGGAGATTCTCTCCTAGAAATGATCAGATCCTTCATGGAAGCGATGCCGTGTTCGGCTTCAAGGCTGGTATGCAAATCAGCAAGTGACTACCCCTGCGGCTTCGGCCTGATACAGTACGAGCTTACAAAAGGCCTGCCATTCCCATGACATCTATACTGGCAAGATAGTTTTCTCGACCGCCACTGTATTACCATGTCAAATATGGACATGGAACTCAATGGAAGCATTGCGCTTGTAATAAATTCATCTTCACACTTGTCACCTATATCTCTTTCCAAAGATAGCCATGGCTTCTTCTCGGGATTCCTTGATACTATTCTGACATGGCGATTTGCTGCGACAATGTTTGCTGCAATGATAGCCTATGACCAGTGTAAGTTTGTCTTAGGTCGAAACTGCACCCAACTCTTACTAATAGAAAGAAGTTATGTATATGTATAGAAAGGGGAGAATTGCTGGCCCTCTATTCAAGATTCCCTTTATGGGACCGTTCATACAAGCTCTATATCCTAGATTTGATTCCTACTTAACGCAATGGGCAAGTGGTCCTCTTAGCTGTGTTTCCATCTTCCACAAGTAAAGACCCGTGGCCTCGAAGATAGCGCTTAGCTAATATGTAACGCTAGATTTGTCGTTCTCGTCTCCGACCGCGATTTAGCCCGCAAAGTTTTCAATTCCCAAGCATACGTAGAACCATACTTGACACCCGTCGCACCAGATTTACTGGGTCCTACTGCTTGGGTCTTCCTCAATGGAAAGGCACATGTCGAGTATCGGAAGGGATTAATTGGCCTCTTTAGCCGACATGCCCTCACATCGTACCTGCCCACCCAAGAAAAGGTCCTCACAGAATACTTCGACAAATTTGTTGCCGCTACAGAAGCGAATGGAGGAAAAGCACTACCCTACTTCAACCTATTTCGAGAGATAAACTGTGCCGTCTCATGTCGCACATTTGTTGGTCACTACATCTCCGATGAAGCAGTTCAGAGAATTGCAGATGATTACTATTGCATCACGGCAGCGCTCGAACTTGTTAGCGTACCTTTGGCACTGTATATTCCTTACAGCAAACAATGGCTTGGAAAACGAGCTGCAAATGTGGTCTTGGCTGAGTTCAAAAAATGTGCAGCTGCGAGCAAACTACATATGGCAGCTGGCGGGAAACCAACGTGCATCATCGACCAGTGGGTTGCGAGCATGATCGAGTCACAAACTTACAAGGATCAGGTTGCTGCTGGTGTGACAGATGCGGAAAAACCCTCTATTCTTGTGCGAGAATTCGACGATTTTGAAATCGCCCAAACTATGTTTACGTTCCTGTTCGCATCTCAAGATGCATCTAGTAGCTCTACGACATATCTCTTTCAGATTGTGGCACAGCGACCTGATGTACTTGAGCGCATCCGCGAGGAGAATCTAGAGGCTCGAGGTGGTGATAAGAACGGAGCACTTAGATTAGAGATGTTAGAGTCGATGCCTTACACTAACGCCGTAGTGAAAGAACTCCTGCGTTATCGACCGCCAGTCATTTTCGTGCCATACATCGTCAACAAAGCGTTCCCCATTACTCCAAGCTATACAGTACCAAAAGGCGCCATGGTTATCCCTTCGTGCTACCCTGCCCTTCATGATCCAGAGGTCTACCCTCAACCCGACACCTTCAATCCCGAAAGATGGATATCAGGGAATGCTGAGGATCAGAAGAAAAATTGGATGGTTTTTGGCACAGGTGCCCATAAATGTATTGCGGAGCAGTATGTTCAACTCACTATGACTGCGATGATTGGAAAGGCGTCGCTGGAGCTCGATTGGGTGCACCATGCAACCAAGGATTCAGAGGTTGTTAAGGTCTTTGCGACTCTCTTTCCTATGGTGAGTTGTGCTCCACCCAATAATTGTGCATGACTAATTTCACTTCGAGGATTTATGCCCACTCACATTCACCAGGAGGGTATAAGTACGACGGAATCAAACTTGAAGAGAGTAGAAAATTGCGATACCCCATTACCACCACCTAACCTATATTCACGCATTTCGTGTTTTCCCAGCAGCAAACATACTCATGTGCCATAGAGACGGCTGAGCCGCTCACGTCGAGCAATCCACAATTACGCAATGCCATCATAACGGTTCATGGCAAGGCTAGGTCCTATAAGAACATCGGTACCGAGTTTTAAGGTTATGGCTGATCACGGTTATGCTCTACTACGTTCTCGCATGGTTGTAAACCAACGTTGTTGTGTGGTTTGAAAACTTGCTCAGTGCCAAGGGCAAGCCGCACCTCTACATTGGCTGGCTTGGCTGAGAAGGTTTGCGAGAGTATTGAAAACAATCTACGCAGGTAGTCATAGCGTTCAAATCTTCCAGCAGGACCTCCATGCATTTCCACATGGTCCATGGCGGTATCCTGCACTTATATGTGGTTGACCATCCCACTGGGTTTACGCTTTTGTCCCGAGTAATTTTTCCCCCGACCATCAAGTGAACTTTCAAAATGCATTTCCCTTACCTCCTTGGGGTTCTCACGATTTTTCTATCGCTAGCATCAGCACTAATTGGTTATGGAATTGATATGTACAAACCCTCCTGTGCTTTTGCCTGTCGGGCCGCCCTCGCCTCAGCGCCTCTCTCCTGTTCGGACGTTGGTCACAGTTCTGGGATGAGCCATCACGGTTCTGGCATGACTTCTCCAGAATGCCGAGCTAGTGATACACCGTTCCTCACAACTCTTGCTTGGTGCATAAAATCAACATGTGCGAATTATGATATTGATACGTGGAAGTTGGAGAAATACTGGAGAGAGAAGGCAACTGGTGATATAGCGGTTGCTGCTAAATGGACATATGGAGAAGCCGTTCAACAGGTCGTGCAGGCACCCAAGGAGGAATTGGGAGAGGACGTGACTTTAAACATGACAGCTCTTGTGCCGCACGATTCATGGTTAGTGCAAAAGCTTACAATGGAACATTTTGAAGGAGCGGAGACCACTCACTCCAGATATGGGTATGTAGCTATGTAGAAACACCACTTGCTACTCGCCGCTGACAGTATAATAGAATTGTTATTCTCATTGCGGGGTTTGGTACACCAATTGTCTTCACACTGTTCGGGTACCTTCCCTACACGTCTAGCCTACTCTTGAAGATCAAACCATACATAGTGTATCCAGCAGTGATCGGAAAATACCACATTAAAGCCCTTCCTTACCTACTCGGAAATGCACCTACTATGGGTCAGACTCTATACATTTTTGGCTTCGTTGCGTTGAACTTCGTCTTGGCAGCTGCTGGGTATAAGTCTACGCAGCCTAATACGTACTTCGAAGACCAATGGCAAGAAGTTATGGGTTATATCTCGGCACGAACGGGTGTCCTGGCATTTGCTCTCTCGCCATTGGTGATGCTATTTGCGGGAAGAAATAATATCCTACTCTGGGTCACGAATTGGTCACATGCGACATTCATACTCCTCCACCGCTGGGTCGCTCGAGTCCTTACTCTTCAAATTATTATGCATTCTATCCTTGAGCTTATGCTCTATATCCGAATTGGCACTTATAAGGAGGAATTGGTTTCACTTTATTGGATTTGGGGCGCGGTGGCAACTGTTGCTAGCTGCATCATGGTCGTGATCAGCACATTATACTTTCGTCGTTTGTCTTACGAGGTATTCTTGGTTTTGCACATCCTCCTGGCAGTTTTTGTGCTTACAGGCTCATGGTATCATGTCGAACTTCTGTTTACTCGGAAGTGGGGCTATGAGTTCTGGTTATACGCTGCATGTGGAGTTTGGTTCTTCGATCGTGTCTTACGCCTTGTTCGAATTGCTAAAGTCGGACTTCGACGAGCAACGGTCACGGAAGTCAGCTCTGAGATTATGCGTGTCGATATTCCAGGCGTGAGATGGGATGCACTTCCGGGTCGTCATGTCTATGCGTACTTTCCAACCCTGAATGCTTTAACGCCATGGCAAAACCATCCATTCTCTATCGTACCGAGTTCCTATCTACTTCCACTCAATGGCAGTATATCTGGCGCACAATCACCGTCCAGAAATTCATCTGACAAAGACATCGAAAAGAGCAATCATAGTACGAAGGTATCTGAGATTCACCATCGTGATTCGACAACTGCAGGTGTAACCCTTTTTATCAAGAGATCAACCGGCTTGACGAAATTCCTGAAAACTCATAACACGATGCTCACTCTCCTTGAAGGACCTTACACCAACAACTCTCCCAATGCTGTTCTCAAATGTGACAGGCTCGTCCTCATCGGTGGCGGTATTGGGGTCACAGCCTTATTGCCATTCATACGTGCACACTCCAACGTGTCACTCTCTTGGAGTATGAAGTCTAGGAGTGAACCCTTGGTCTCTGAGCTCAGCCCCTTACTTAATGGCCTTGCTGAGAAGAACATTGTGGTTGGGCAGAGGCTTGATATACAGAGTTTGCTGGAGCAGGAGGCGAGGACTGGGTGGAGGCGAATTGGAGTTGTGGCTTGTGGACCTGGGGGATTCTGTGATGAGGTGAGAAGTGTAGTTGTTAGATTGGGGAGGGCGAGTAAAGTGGAGTGGGAGCTTGAGATTGATGCGTTTTCGTGGTAGTTCTGCGCAGGTTTTGAGGTTAAGTAGTCTCTAATTCGATACACCTATGGCTATAAAACTGCTCTAGATGCAACCGTTTTAGTCTTTGCCGATCCATTTAATGACAAGGAGGTATAAAACTGCAATTGTGATTTCGATTCATATAGCAAGAAAGCATCGGGCCCTGGGCAAGTCACAATTTTTTAACTAGCTCTTATTAAATACAGTAATAACCAAATAAGACCAAGTTTCAATTTACTGAGTGGAAAAGGGGGGTTCAAAGATAGTGGGTAAAACTAGGTCCGCTTGATGCTGTGTACTTGATTCACCTGAAAGTGTCTGGTGTAAGGATGGTCGTATGACTATATCTAAAATTGAGTGGTGAATCTCAGCTTGCAGAGCAATTAGCATGTTCATTTTCAAACCGAACTCGCTAGGGGATTTACTGCGAGCGCTTTCTTGAATAGTAGAAGAAATATGAACAAATAATTTCCTGGAATTAAAGAAGGCTTGCGAAAAACATAGGGCGAGATCTTACGATAAGTACTTTACCTGGTGTTATCAGGTGTAAGTCTTGAGAAAGCCTTATGATTTAGCTGCGCCGACTGCGCCGCTTGCAAGCATTGTGACGATTCACGCACCAATTGAGAAGATCTAACTTGGCAGCGGCGCTCTTGCCGTTTATTAAACAAGCTTGTATTGAAGTGGCTCAGCACCAATCCCCCCTTTTAAATCTCTCGGTCTCGCAATGTAATTGATTTTACTCCCTACTCCATACATCATCGATTGTTTCTTTCGAACTATTACCGATAAATGAAATTTTGAACATTTTTGCTACTTAATATGCGCAATTCAAAGTCTCGGAAATGGAGAGATTTTTGCGTGCTTCGTACATGGACTACATGGACTGCTTTGGCCATGTGTATCAACCAGATAGCAGCTTGTATATTTTATATCCACAAGTGCAAAGTCCTCTAGCTAACATAGCGACAGTAGAAGACTGTAATAAAACGTTACATAGAATCACAAGCCAAGTGGATGCTGACGCGTTGAGTACCTGTGTTTATACAGTTGGCGACGTTCTTGTGGAAAATCAAAATATGTCCAAATTGTCATTCGGAAACCTACGATCAACATGATACTTTATCTTTCGGCACAATCCTGCCTTGACAGATATAAGTGCTCCAGAACTATCTGCAGTTAGAGGGCATTTCCATTCGATAGATCTCCCACTCCTCTCCACTCTATATCTTCCCTATGTTCCGCTTGAGTTCAAGGGAGACATTGCCTGGGGTATGTTGCCGGCTTTGGAGTACCCTGCCATCGAAAGCGTGGCGGGGGAGGTGAAACGATAGACACGATTTGTAGGATCCGCCATTATGGCAACGTGGACATAACGGCCACGAGCATTCAAGGCATCAACATCTTCACATACCCCACTAACCTTTTGTACTTCAATCCACGCTTTAATCTCGCAAATAACCCGTCTCTGAAGTCTGTCAACTTCACTTCTGCCACTAATGCGTCTTTGACAATCGCAAATAACGACCCAAATATGAGGGTCTCTATGCCAAATATGGAGTTTGGAAGTTACCTAGAGCTCCGTCAGGTTGCTCTATTACGTGCACCGAAGCTTCTGGAGATTTGGGGAAATCTAAGTCTAATTGAGAACACATTCCCCATATTCTCGGTACCCGCTTTAAGAAGTATCAATGGAAGTGTAAATATTTCTAGTAATCCTTACTTGGCCGTACTAGACATGCCCAACCTGAATACGCTAGGGAGTCATCATAGTCGAGGAAGCTTTGTGTTCACAAATAATACTGCTCGTTTGGTCACATTGAAAGGGTTAAAACAAAGTTTGTTGAGCATGACCTGGGAAGGGAACTTAACTAAGTATTTGACCCAACATCACGCTTAATATCTATACGCTAATAGCATACTAGCATCGATATTCCTAAATTGGTGGAGTTTGATTACGGATTCTATGTCCGTAGTTATATCAAGGGATTTAATTGTACCTCTTTCGACAAAACCTGGGATCGTAGTCGTGCATCTATTCACGCCAATAGTACCTACACTTGCGAGGCTATTGAACCAGGTAGCAAAATCGATACCGCTAAGCATTGGAAGAAGAAACTCTCCAGAAAGCAACTGAGTTTAATCATCACATTCGCAATTCTCATCCCATGTTTTGGCGTAGCTGGTCTATATTGGCTCAAAAGAAAAAGGAAAAAGAAGGCACATGCTGTTGCTGCCGCCGACACGGCAACAGTAGTTATTGAAAGGACACATGAGGAGGGGGATGGAATCGAGATGCTACCAGAGTACAGTCGTTCTAGACAAGCAGACGACGCTCCGCCAGCTTATAATGAGGAAGATCCAACACTTTCTGAGACGCCCTCGAGGAGAGAATATTTGACGCCCCCTGAGCAGCGAGTCGCAGAGAACAATAACGAAGAATCAAGAAAATGACTACTTCCACAATAATATTCAATTTCTCTTGAGTAGTATGTTCAAAATTACAACATAATTATTCGCCTTTTTCACGATCTATTCAACATCGTATCCACTCCTATGCTCCACTACTCCGTATACCCTTCCTCCCTTGCCAAACATAGCATATAGATCCCGAACAAGAAGTTCAGGCCGTTCCGTTGCCCAAAAATGACCTCCAACATCATTTTCTGGTTCGTAAATAACGTCCCCAATTGTCCGGCACCAGATCTTCGGAAGAGCAAAATTCTCCTTGGAATTAAACGCTGTCACAAGTATTAGCATCAAATTATGTCACTTATTCGACATCAAGGAAACTTGAGGAAGGGTTTACCTAGTCCCACCTTAACACCAGAAATATACTCCTCAACCTTATCTCTCATTACAGAATATGGCCCCTCTTTAGTATTGGCAACCTCATAATATATTCGACTCGCGGCTCCTGGCCCTGCAGTACTAAACCAATAAACACTAATCCACGTAAACAATTCTTCATCGCTCCAGTCGTATTCATCAGACCAATCATGCAATTTCTCATATATCCACGCTAAAAGCGCGGTCGGTGAATCATTCAAAGCATATGCAAGCGTTTGAGGCCTTGTACATTGCTGGAAGTAAAATCCACGTCCATAATTCAGAAACTTGACAGTGCGTTCAAGGCCTGCTTTCTCGCGGGCGGTTTATGGCGTGATGGCGTGCTGAAGTGTCCGGAAAGGGGATTTGCTGAATGTGGGTTTAGGACCTCGAAACATGTTGAAATGGCTGGCTTTGACTTGTTTTGGATATGTCAATGCCAGACAGCGTGTGATGATGAAACCCCAATCACCACCCTGGGTGACATATTGATCATGACCGAGTTGCATCATGAGCTTGTGACATGTTTCTGCATATTGATAGGCGGCGAAACCTCTTGTTTTGACGCTGCCGCTGAAACCAAAATTGGGAAGCGAAGGAGCGATAATGTCGAATGCTGGACCTTCTGGTCGAGAGAGCAGTGGTAAAAGTGGTAACACTTCAACAAAAGACCCAGGCCCTGTAGTTTGTCAGTACAATTATCTTTGATGATTTATGAATCATCATTGACATCCGTGTACGAATAGCAAAGGTATGGCATTCTTGACATTGCTCTTCTGCCACACAAAATGAATATCCACAGCATCAAAACCCTCACAGGTGATGCTGGTATGATACTGTGGAACCCTGTTCAGCCGTTCCTCAGTCTGTCTCCAATCCCACTTCTCCCATGCTTTTGTAAGTCGCTTCATATCTGCCTAGAAACGATTTTCAGAAATGGTCGGCATACCAATTAGCCCTAGTGTAAATGGGGACATACCAATGGAACCCCCAAACCCACCCGGAATCTGCTAGCTCATCCGGAAATTCTGCTAACGATAACTTGGTTTTGAGTGTATCTATTTTCTTCTGCGGCACTGAGATGTGGTACGGTTGAGGCGCCATTGAAAGTATAATATATGGATAGCAAATGTAATTTATAGCAAGTCTCGTTTGAAATTAATTTTCGACTTCACATAAACTCAAAAAAAGAGTTATGACTGTGATTGGAATATGGTAAAACCACAAAATTCTGTGACAGTGAATAGAACTGCTGTTAAATAATAAACCTTCACTAATCGCCAAGATTGCACCTGATTATGTCCGAGTTCGTCCTCTCACCAATGCAAGCATTAAAAGGCGCCAGAATAATTTCTAAGAAGCCCTCTTTACGCCTTTTGAATGTCATTGCCTGCGCACGACATAATGAAATGCAATTGGTGATGAGGCCAGGGTACGCGCGTAAGCCGCAGTGAGGCCGTACCTCCGCTGCACCATCTGTCAATCACAAACTTGAACGATAGGGTTGAAATAAATTTAAGAAAACAGCATAAACTTTCGACACGGTCTAAGAAAGTTGGGTAGAATTAAGTGGTACATGACATACCAACCTCTTCAGGAAGCGCTAAGTTATTAGGAACTTAAAGCACACGGCGAAACGCACTTCATGTCACTAGGCATATGTTTATAGGTCCGGTAATATCAGTATAAGAAAGCTACTCGGCTCCAACGGAATCACCGCCGGCGAAGCCATATGCCCAGAACGATATTGGTATTTTATATGTATATAGAGCCTCTGGATTATTGTTGGTAATTCAGGATTCTTACTCCTGATTTCATGGATCTATTCTGACATTAGCACGTGACTCATTAAAATAGCAAAGATGTGTTCTACTTATTAATAAGGCAACTTGAAAAGGACATCAACGTACCGTAATGCCTTGATTTTCCCCCTTTATTCTCCTTGGTCTCGCTTAGGGACATACTTGAGAATCAAAAGTAGCTCTTTAACTGTACTAACACTACTCTAATCATGTCAATGCAATTTCCTTGAACATAGCAGGCTTGGAGTTTGAGAAAGTGAGAATCGTACCTATTAGTACCAACAAGCGCGAAATATTGAGCCATAAAAATTTGGTATAGATATGGTTATGCATTCTTAGCTCTTGAGCCGAAGTCATCTTCATTCCTGCTTACCAAAATTCGCAAGCTCGTCCTGTTTTCCCCTTCACCTCTCAACCTTCCCCAGGACCCTCCTAACAACCTCCCTCAGTCCTTGCCGATTTCCATCTGCCCCCAAAATCCCCACGGCATTCTCCCCAATAGGATGCCCCTTCCCATCTGCAAATATCCACTGTAGACAATAATCAAAGAACACGCTTCCATCACCTTTAGCAACCTTCTCATTCCCATTATTTTCTAATTGCTCATATATTTCACATACTTCACCTTCCACTTTTCCCCTGTCTCCTTCTAAGATGCTAAGGATTTCCCGCTGTAGAGTTGTGAAGGAGGAAATAGGGGTGTTTGATTCGCGGTTGCAGCGGGAGTTTGAGTACTGCTGCGATGCAAAAGCGATGAACGGGAGGGTGCTAGGCGAGTATGGCTCATTTACCGAGTCGACAATCCTCGCAGTTCGATTATTAATATCAAATTCCGTCAAACCATTCTTCAAAGTCTGTTTCATCATCAGCGCAATTTTCTCATTCCATAGTTGAAACAAGAAACAAGTATAGACTCATTCCCAATCGAACCAATTCCCCGTAAATACCACCATGCAACTGAAAGTCTTATGCTTTCCCGCGAGCTGTTTGAAATAATCGACTACCTCAATCTTTAGCCGCAATAGAGCTCCAATCTTCGTGCCTGTGGTCTCACAGTTATCTATGCCGAATTTGGACGGCATGAAGCGCTTTAAGTCCGTCGTGATACAGGCGTCGATGAATGGTATGGATGGTGCTAGGAATGAAGCGGTGGATATCATGACGTCTTGACCTTTGAGGCCGGATATGAGAGCAGAAGTGCAGGCAGTATCGACTCTTTTCACCGTTACTTTAGCGGGACAAGTGGTGGTTAAGGAGATGCCAGTGATTGTTGTTACAGTGAAGTTTGAGGATAGCAGGGAAGCGATGATGTGTGGGCCGAGGTTGCCCGAGGTCTATTTATGCCTCTTAGCTATGAAGAATGTTTGTAGAAAGTGGAAGGAATGTATGATTTACGCATATGATAGCAACGTTCTGGATCGTAGACATAGTTAAATGAGACATGGAACGGCCACTTGAGATAATGTGAACAATAAGTCGTGCTTAGTACTAACAAGAGAAAATTAAAAAGACGGTGCTAACGATAAGCCAATATATTTTTCGACAAAGAACGATATAAATAATCTAGTCTCTTTAAAGATTGCTAAATCTGAGAGTAATTGGCTGAAAACCTGCTAAATCAAAGATCGCCGAACCATGATAATTACGAACGAAAGACCCCTCTAACCACAAGCTCCGAGAACATCCCAGGCACTCAACTTGAGCTATTCCCTTTCCCCCTGCAAATCTTCAATATATCCTAGAATCATTCTCACAAAAAGCCCTTCAAGACGATCGCTGAAGTCATTTTCATTCATCCACGACAGAATTTCCCGAAATATCACCACTTTGGCCATTATCAAAACCAGCCGAGAATAGCAATGCTGGCGAAATTAGCAGAACCTATGAACTTTGCGCCCTGGCGAATTAACCGGTAGCGGCCACTTTTGCCTAGTGTCTAAGTGTACCTTGAAGTTGGGTAAACTTGCTTCCCACTACTATTTTTAAGTTGGGGTGGAGTATTTTAGGTATCGCCGAGATTCAAACGGCATCTGCAGCCAGTGCTTTTCTGTCTTCAAATTCGTGCTCCCAGATATCTCCAGGTCTTTCAATGACCACTTTAGAACAGTAGCCATTAAATCAAACCCTTCCGTTTCCAGTCTCACGAAACAAGTTCTTCCTTCTCCTTCTTCAACCCCGTCTTCGTCTCCGTATGTTCTTTCCCTAATTCCGCCTTCCGAATACACCAACTGGCTCCTACAGCCACACTTGCCACGCCCGTGATAAAAAACCATATATTCCTCACACTCCACGCATACGCCTCTCGCACCGCAACCCTCTGCAGCACATCCGCAATCCCATCAATAAGCATGACATTTGCCGCCGCATTTCCACCCGCGAGGAAACTTGTGGTATTCGCGCTGAGACTGAAAGGTGGTGTAGTAAGTGTATGAAGCCGGATATCCATGGAATTTGAGAAGATGACGCCGCCAATAACGACAGCGAGAGACGTTGCGATATTTCGCGCAAAGCTGAATGTCGATGTTGACGTCGCCGTATCATCCTGACTCACCATAGCTTGCAGCGCGATGAGCGGGGCCTGAAACAAAGTCCCTGAGCCAAGACCGAAGACTATCTGGATGCCAATGATGGTAGTTAGAGACGTCGTGGGCGAGAACAAGATGAAAAGGCCGGATCCAAGGAGCATAATACAGGTGCCGGCTCGGATGAGTGGAAGGTAGTGGCCGGTGCGGTGGATGAGGAGGCCCATGGTGATATCTGAGAGGGCGGAGATGGTGTTGAGGGGAATTAGGAGGAGGCCGGAGTGCAGCGGAGAGAGTGAATGCGCGGATTGGAAGAAGAGGGGAAGGTAGTATTCTAAGGACATGTAGATCTATTATTTCACATCAGCATTTAGAATTTGATAGTTGGAAGTCGCAGTATAGGGATAGAGGGGTTGATTTACTAGCCCGTGACAGAATGTGAGAAGTAAACACCCCGCATTGCTCGGATCAGTGAAAAGCTTAAGCGGCATCAAGGGGTATTTAGCGAGTCTCTTCTCACTATAAAGAAAAAACCCTGACATCAACCCGCCGAAAATAACAAGACATATCACCTCCGGACTCTTCCACGGGAACGTCGCGCCTCCGAATTGCAATCCAAGAAGAAGCATCAAGACTAGTCCAATAATCGAAAGACTTCCGAACCAATCAATAGCCTTGAAACCATCGATCATGGGTGTCCGAGGGTTATGAACATCAAGCGACACCCAGAGGAGTACGAATGTGAGCGAGGAGATAGGGAGGTTGATCCAGAAAGCCCAGCGCCAAGAGAGAGTCTGCGTGAGGAGCCCCCCAAGAACGGGACCTGTGCCACCGGCGACGATCCAGACGACCTCCATGATGCCGATGTAAAGACTCCTTTCTCTATCTATCTATCAGTACAGCCCTTTTCCTTCATTCCTCTCGCTTTCAAAAGGGCAGGACATACCTAATACTAAACAAATCACTAAGAACAATCATAACAATCATGCCTCCCGTTCCTAAACCCTGCAATGTGCGTCCTACAATCAACATCTTCATACTCGCCGCCTTCGCACACAGCAGCGATGAGATGATGAAAATTAGATTCGCGATCAAGAGGATGGGCTTGCGGCCGAAGATGTCTGAGATCTTGGCCCAGATGGGGCCGGAGGCGGCGTTGGAGAGCATGTAGGCACCACCAATCCATACGTAGCCGTAGGCGCTGTTGAGGTCGTGGGTTATGGTGGGGATGGCGGTTGCAATTATTGTTTGGTCGAGGGCGGAGATGAACATTGCGAGCTGAGCGGAAATTTAGTTGCGAAGGTCCTGAAGTGTAGAAGGTATGAAACTTACGTAGAGAGCAACGAGGATGCTGGTCAGTCTAATCTTACTTCTCTTTTTAACTTCTACAATCGGCATTGGAGCATTCTGATCAACGAGTTCGACATCTTGACCACCTTGCTCTAGGGCGAGTCTCTCATTTGGCAGCGCAACGGCAATTGGATCTTTCACCGTCTTAGTTCCTTTAAGACTTGTCATGATGGATGAGCCAGTACAGGAAAGAAGATAAGATTTCTCTCTTAATGTAAATACAGTCTTAGATCACGCCCTTATGATGTCGCGAATGTCAACAGATGAGCTTACTTAAGCACCGTCAGATCACGTATTCCCCGCTTTTATGTAGTGAGATCCCCGGGTACCTGCCTGTTCTGGCTGGTGAAGCTTAGAACTGAGATGTATTCCTATCGACATTTAAACACGGCTACCACTATAGGGTAAAATAATCGACTGAATAAATTTTCAGTATTATAATGAGGAGAAAATATCTCAATGCACTTGACCAGATTTAAGAACTGGCACGTGATAGTGACAGGTCCTTTCTACTTAAACGGCTAAATAATACAATAAACCAGTGCGAAAGCCAGCATACTCTAGAGAATTTACATACTAATTTGGCTCATTTGGTGGAACTTCTAGTACGATAACACAGAGGAGATATTTGAAAGGTCTTACCATCAGAGAAGAAAACAAGTCAGTGCACTTTCGCATGTAGCAGCAGACTGAAGACTCGAGGTTCTGGCAGCAACGGCTTTCAAGAGCACAACTTTACTATTCAATAGGTTGTAATGAAATTGAAGAGAAATTGAAGATAGGCATGAAAATTGACGCGTTTAGGTAAGTTAGGATTGCCGCCCGATGATTAAGGGAGAAGAAAACAGGTGTCAATTGAGCCTGCACTAGATATCCACTTGATATCTTGTCAGGAGAACAGAACACCCCATCCCCTCCCTGGCGATCTGCTATTCCAAGCCCAAAGGAGACCAGCTTGTACCGTATGAATATTTGACTCCTCAACCTTCTTTGCAGAGGCTCATCCGTGGACTTCATTCTTCAGAGAATTGACCTCGAAATGGGATCAAGCTCGCATCCGAAATTCTCCCTTCTGTATCGCGGTGATATGAGATTGACAGGCCAAGAAGTCACACTACCGAATGCTTGTCGAGGCTCATATAGCTGAACACCGGTCTCTAGAAGAATTAATTCTCAATTGATCGTGAGGATTAACTAAAGCAACAGCTTGGGAAAAAAAAATTACAAGGCAAGGGTCTTAGTCATGATCGTCCATATTGCTAGTTTCAGAATCAGCGGCGTAAGGTATACGAACCTCCAACCAACACCAACAACTCAATAGACCCTATATGCGCCACTCCCGGGGTACCGCGTATCTTCTCGTAAGTGCCGGCCGCAAACGCGGTGCCTGATGCAGGGTCCCATATCTTCTATGGTGCCACCACATTCCCAATTAAGCGTCATTTCTTGACTCGGTATCCGTTCGAGAGCTTGTTAGCGAAGAGGTAGTGGATTGGGGGGGGAGTGGGCGGTCGGTGTGCCGTCTCTAGAAGCTGCGAGTGCCAACTTCTATGTTATTTAGCGGATCGAGGCATAAGGCTGAAGTTGCTTTATTTAAAGTATTTGTGGCGCTATGATTTGATGTTGCAAGTTACAGATTCAACTCATTTTGCATTGTGAGTACACTGCTGCGAATATGGAGAATTACTGATCAGCTCTAGTGCTAAGCAACTAGTAGCACAATTTATGAAGGTCCTTCATCTCAACGGAGAGCGTCGAGTGGCAAACTGGTAGCCCGAACAGCTCATCAAGTGGAAGATAGAGTAATTTGACGAACGGACCGTACGACAATGTATAAATCCCTCGAGCCTCACCACATCTCACTCTTCTCATCTAAATCTTACTCGTAAACAACATGCAAGTAAGCTCGAGGTACACTGAGCAGTGAATGGGATGGTTTGTGGAGGCGGCTGTGTACATATTGCGTTGTTTCGAAGTGAGATTGGAACGCATGAGAGGGATTCAGGATGCGCGGCATAAACTCCTTGAGGATGACTGCCGAAGTAAGTTACAAGGGCAAGGCAGATGAGTTAACCACAGTGAATTAGGAACAAATAACAACGAACAATTTTTCAACATACTTGTGTTTAGTGGGGTTCATGCCAAAATTGGCAGAATAGTTACACAGTAAGACTAGGATATAGCTTGCTTGCAAGGTTGACAGCAAAGTTGTGTAACTGTCCGAATTCGGACAGTGACAGAAGCTGAGGGGAACAGCAGGCGAAGAAGAGATCGAGGCCAATCAAGAAAATCAGGTAGCAAGCTGCGAAAAATTTTCAAACTTTGTGTCAAGTCAGGAATTAAGATAATGCACAGGACAAGCCACCGCATCTTGATGAGATTGAAATCTAACACCAACCGTGAAACATAAGCCAAAATTTGCTTTTTCAAAGCCACTTGGCGACAGACTTCACCATGTTACAAAACATCAACTCATTTATCTAGTCAGGGCATGATAGACACGTGACAAACGGGAGGAAGAACGAAAACCCAACAGTGCGGCTCAAGAGCACCAACATACTGGTGATACGCTAGGTCCCATGTTCTCAGTGTAACCTATCACTGACGACCAGGAACATCCGAAAGCACCCTTTCCCTCGCACACAGAAGCCACGGTGTGAGCACATGGAGAGCGAATTGTCATATTATCAGGGACTTCCCCAGAGAGGAGCTCCTTTTGGCAATCACAACATGACTGGCCATGTAGAGGAACCAGATGCAGGTCGCCAGATAGACATCATGTAACCTTCGGCGTGGTATCCTAACGAGATGCAACTTGGCGGGTGTATGAATAGGTCTATGTAGGTATGTTTCTCTTAGGTTATGAAGTTAGAGGCGACTTGTCACGGGACATGTAACACAGCGTCCCGTTCCGTAGCATGGTTGGGAGAAGGAGAATAGTCACGTGCGGTAATGAAGGGCGTGTTCAAGTAGTGGCTGCTGTGAATGGAGGAATGAAGAAAGTGTGGTACCTAGAAAGCTGAAGAGATGCCGTTTCGCACAATATACGTAGGGATCATCTTGAATAGATATCAAGCAGTCGATCCTTGCTCCATAGATAGCGAAATCGTGAGCGATACTGTACTGTAATTGTCGAGAGTGAGTAGACTATCAATTATGGAACTTCGTGAATGGGGAAGAGGAGCACGAGAAGCGAACCTAGAGGCCGTGCGACACCCCTGCTTGACGGCGGAGGCTTGGAAGTTGAAGTTCCGATTCCCGAGTGGGGGACAAGAAGGCAGTGGATCTTCCGCGTCCATCTTCCGCGTCAATCTTCCGCCACGCCAACCAATTCAAGCCTTTCACTTTCAAGCCTTCTGCCAAAGCCTTAACGCTAAAAGACGTTTGAAACGCCAACCAACCTCTCAAAGCACGTATGGAGAGAACGTTTTCGAAGGTCGAAAAGAGCACTCGATCAATAGAGTGCTGCAACTTCTTTTAATCCCAAGCAAGAGAGTGCCGACCGATGAGTTACATGTGGCCTCGGTTCTGCTGAGGAATAGCCGGTCTGGGGCGGTGGGTGGAATAGAGTAGGCGTGTTTCGTGTGCCACGATGAGAAAATCCTCTGTGTCTTTAACCTCGTAATTCGGTTGTGGAAGAAGCAACATCTGGGTAGTACAGCATCGGGATTGGCCACTTTGTCTTTTATGCTTACCGCTTTGTGTTGTGTTGCAAGAACTGGGTCATAGGTCATCCACACAAGTGCGATTCTCTTGTATTGGACTAGAGGCGCTAGGGCTGGCCGAGTCAAAGTCGACCACTCGAGGCATTCACGCATGCGAAGTTGTACAGTTCCGAATGCGTCTCCATGGCGCGACAGTTGGAACCAAGAGGCTCAGTAAGACACCTTGATACGGTTGAGAAGCTCAAGAGCCAATAATGGAGAGGGAGATGTTGTAGGGAGGGATGCAGGAATCAGACCTCGAAGATACTCTTTGATAAGAATTTTCTTGAGGCTGCTTAACACTGCTTGAGGCTGCTTGAGGTTGACACGTTCCAAGACCTGACGGTGACGGTCGAAAGAAGAGGTCAGATACGAACAGCCGGCCAGCAATGGTGGTGTGATAGGCCGTACGGAGGTAATAGTCGCCGTGGTGGGTCATAGTTGCACGACCACAAGAACATCAAAAGCCTCAACTCGGCGCTTCTCTCTTTACGGGAACTTAGACAGCGAATACCAACCTGTCAAAGCCGCCATTCTTGTTCTTATTTGGACGTCAGTTGTTGAATAATGATAGAGCGAACAGTGGCAGTTATCATACGTTACATGAACAGATCAGATCTGCATGGATGTCAAACCGATATTCAAGCCACCCATGCAACCAGCCACTGGCGGTAGGGTTTCTTGCTGCAAAGCCCGACATGGGAAGAATAAGTGCAGGACCCTCCCATGTATTGCAGCCATTCAGACGAGGAGGATTCGGGATTGATCATGGATGAGGGGTCAAGGGTGCCGGACGCCCTCAACTGGTGATATGCGGAGAAGCTCCAAAAGGCCCGTTTTGATGGGCGGAACCGTTATCATAGCTGCAGAACATGGATTTGTCGGGGGGGAACAGCAAAACACCAGAACACCAAGAAGCGAACAAGACAAGAAAGGGATGGATCGGTCCCTCATCTTCCTTCCGAAGTGGACTAAAGCTAAAGGAAGCCGGCGAGCTATCAGGTTCCAACGTTCCAAGGTGAGTTAAGGCTCACGTGTGACCCTGTCGCCCCAGATTATGAGATGGTCCCGTCGTATATAGTAGTCGCGAACCCACGCGAGGCGCAGATCTCTCCTTCCTGCTTGTTCTTTCTCTCTCATTGTTGTGTTGAGCTGTGCTACTGCACTCATCAAGTTATTCACAATACTCGAAAAAGTGTGATCGTGTTGAGTTGATTCACTCACACACGCACTCACTGGCTCACTTGCTCACTCGCTCACTCGCTCACTCAGTCATTGGCTTCCTCCGCTCTTGCACATAAAACGCCTTCCCCGCGCCTATTCGAGCTAAGCTTCGAGCTAAAAGCCAGCCCTTGCCTCTTTCACGAACAATTAAAGCGGCTATAACCTCACTGGCGGGAACCTCACTTTCTCCCTCGCGACTTCCCTCGAAATATTCCTGCCTCCACGTCATATTTCATCGCCCTCGAAACCTTTTGACCTCACCCAGAATGTCGGCCGAACAACCAACTGTCAGCACGGACGCTGATATGAAGGAAACCACCAGAGTCGAGACCGACCCAGGAGCAGTTGTTGATGGTGAAGTCGCTACTCGTCCTCGAGGATGGAGGCATCACCAGATCAAGGCTGGACCAGTCAGCTTGGCTTGGTATGCCTCACCACCCTTCCAACTTGTTCTAGTCTCTCTGGTTTGCTTTCTCTGTCCCGGAATGTTCAATGCACTGAGCGGACTCGGTGGTGGTGGACAAACTGACCCAACTCTCGCCGATAAGATGGTTCGTATACACCTTTCGATCTTCCAATTTACGCGCCCTTTCTTCCTCCAATAATGCTGACTCGAACCGTAAATAGAATGTTGGCCTTTACAGCACATTTGCAATCTTCGCCTTCTTCGGTGGAGGATTCGTAAACTACTTTGGAGTCAGAATTACTCTTGCTCTTGGCGGTATCGGTTATTGCATTTATGCACTCAGTTTGCTACTTTCCGTTCACTACAATGTCGGTGGTTTCAACATTACAGCTGGTGTCCTCCTTGGTGTTTGTGCGGGTCTCCTCTGGACAGCGCAAGGCACTATCATGATATCCTACCCCGCCGAGAAGGACAAGGGAAAGTACTTTGGAATCTTCTGGGCTATTTTCAACTTGGGCGCCGTCATCGGCAGTTTGGTAAGTTGGAAATTTCTAAATATTCTCAAGCACCTTGAAGCACTTCTACCCAATACAATATCTAACAATGATTTAGATTCCTCTGGCAGAGTCTATCCACAGCAAGGAGAACAAAACTGTTTCTGATACCGTCTACATTGCTTTTATCGTTCTCATGTTTGTAGGCTCTCTTCTGGCGCTCTTGGCCTGCAACGGCAAGGATGTTATCCGACAGGACGGTAGTAGAGTCGTCCTCATGAAGCACCCAACAGTCGTCTCTGAAATCATTGGTATGTGGGAAACCATTACCTATCAGCCTATGGTCGTGCTCCTGTTCCCGATGTTTTGGTCCTCGAATTGGTTCATCACCTATCAAGCGAACTCGGTCAACGGAGCTTACTTCACTACTCGCACCAAGGCATTAAACAACCTTCTTTATTACCTTGCGCAGATCGTCGGTGCCCTGGCCTTCGGTTACGCTATGGACATTCAGTACTTCAAACGTTCCGTACGCGCTAAGATATCTTTGGTCTTCCTCTTCGCTCTGACGATGATTGTATGGGGAGGTGGATATGAATTTGCTCGGGGATACACACGCGCCGATGTGGACAAGGATCTCCACCCTGATCATCAATTCATGGATTGGACAACCTCTGGATACGTCGGCCCAATGTTCCTCTACATCTTCTACGGTCTCTATGACGCTATCTGGCAGGCGTCTGTTTACTGGTATATGGGGGCTCTCTCCAACTCTGGTCGTCGTTCAGCCAATTACGTCGGCTTCTACAAGGGCATTCAATCCGCCGGTGCTGCCGTCATGTGGTCACTCGACTCTCACAAGATGCCATACCTCTCCGAATTCGCCTCCAACTGGGGTCTTCTTGGTGGCTCCTTGATTGTGGCTGCTCCAATCATCTGGCTCAAGATCAGTGACCATGTCAGCGTTGAGGAGGATCTCCACAACACGGACGAGACACTCGCGGATGTTCTTCCTCAAGGACACCCTGAGAAGGCTGTCGCCTGATTGGAGCTCTCTAGTATGATTTTATTTTATTTTCTGGTTTGCGATACCCATTTGACACGAAAATATGGGCTGACGAATCTGATACGGATCGTGCTTGCATGGATGGAGTGGGAATGAGGTTATTCGAGATGTGTGTGGATATGAAGCATGAAGCCACGGAGTTGCCCTTCTGCCTACGGGCCTGGTCTTTTTTACTTGCAAATAAGTCCCAAGATGAGATGAGAATAATGAAGAATTATTGACACAATTGGGCTCGAAGCGCGATGTGAAATGGTGATATTTTGTGGGTTGGGTTTGAAGGTTAATCCTTGGTGCTGTAGAGCTATTTTCAGTCTTCCGCCTCGAATCACCCGTGTTTTCCTCTCTATCACCACACTGCCCTCTTTGATAACCTTATGTCTCACGGTATCATAACAAGTAGACCTTTCACGGAGTATGAACATTCATAAATAAATCTCACTCCTTTGATCTTGGTTAACTTCTTTTAAAGGTGTGAACACGAAGGTGTCAGTAAGACACTTTGAGAGAATTGTGACCATCAACAACTGATTGCGATGAGGTGGTCATAAATCATGGGATGGGGCTGGTGAGATAAATTTAGGGAGTGGGTTTTCTTTCGGTTGAATTTTTGGTTTCCGCAAAAACATTAATCACCACAAAGATCGAAAATGAGATACTGCGATCCGCCAACAGGGACCGAGGGTCTCCTATGCCTCTGCTATCATGCACTGTGTTTAATGCGAAGCTCTGCTTGAATTCCTCGTCTGTATTATTTCATGTTGGGGGCTTTTGGAACTGAGGTAAGAGGGGTCAATTGCTGAAATTGCTTCACACTGATAAGACAAAGGCTCCACCGTATCCCTGAGCAAGCATAGCATATTCGCTGCCTCAAACTCGACTAGCAGAGCCATCTTCGATCTTCGTTCGAGAGTGCAAAGGAAAAGCGATCTCCAGTTCGTCTACATCTTCGAGACAGAGAAATTTGAGCTGCTTGGAATGCTCCTAGATGAGCTTACTACGAAGATGTACGAATATATAGTAGCATCTGAGTAAATAACCTTCTCCACCACTGGGATACAGGTACCAAACAGGATACCAATTGTTGGAGGGGCGGGATTAGTTGTTAAATGGTGATATGTCTACACTTCGATCGCTATTTCGTCTACAACTTCCCATTTATTCTTCTCGAGAACGGGTTTCGACCCTGATGCCTCGATCACTATCGAGTCCATCATATCACCCTCAGTCCCAGAATTTCCACTCACCCTCGAATCTCCAAATGGCAATCTTACCATTCCAGAACTGACAATGACCTTGACGAACGCTCCCTCACCTCGGTAGAACCAGCTGCCTTCCCGTACGCTCCCTCTTTGGTCGATATGGCGTAGAAGGCAACCATTTCAAGCTTCCAGGCGACGAAGTCGAAGGAGAGAAGCCTTAAATCCCAGCGACAATCCTCGAAGAAAATCACTTTCTATGAGTAAGCCAATGATCAACAAGCCATGAGGCATCGCAAAAGGGCTACTGAGGTTAAAACATTTAGACCAAACAAATATTAGGGGCGATCAGCGAGCCAGGGTCTGAAGTCCCCTCACGATGGAGAATCGAATCAATGCCGACCAGAATTTCTATTCGAGGCGACAACCTCACAATTCAGAACAGAATACCTCTTTCTCGTCGCAGAGCGAGCATCCTTCGCACACTGCATCTACCTGCGAGACAAAGCAAAAGGCTATTAAGGTTAAACCAATTCTAATACACTGGCTCTGTTGTTCCTCCTTTCGACGTCCATATCAGTGGCATACCAGGAGAAGCAACATCCGCCCAAATCCTGCGATCGATTACCGACCCCCACCGCAGAGCTAATACCCATCGCACAATGTATTAACAGCCACGAGGGATCGCAAGAGGCTATTGATCATTCATGTTATCCTACACCTCAACGCTAGGATCGCAACCTAGCGTCACCGCGATCTGTCCGACTCGATACGCTATCATTCCGCCTCCGAGCGACAGTGAGTATAGAAGAAGCTAGAAATATTGGTCCATCACTCCAATATTAGAGTGGAAGGCCAGACACATGGCTTGAAATGAAGATATATGGTGGCAATTCCAACACAAATAATCGAGGTAAGCAGATAGTCCTCTTGATGTTATGGTGCCAATGTTGACATGTATAATGTGGTAGTGAGATACACTATAAGGGAACAAGCTCAACGGGCTGTCGATATACTAGTGAGATCGCAATACCAGTATCATCTCACAGTGGATTTCGATGCACCGTTCTTGGGGGTGGCTTATATTTTGCAAACAAGAGCAATGTCTCCTAAGATGGGAGTTGGCTGTTATGAATATGTAGAATAACATCACAAAAGACGAATATTTTTTCAATCAAAGAGAAGGAGGGTTTCAAGTATGTATTGGGAAAACATTGGAAATCCTAGATGAAACTATGATAGGCGACTTAAGCTTCAATTCTTCGCACAACATAATCACCTCTATTTATCTATACAAACTATTTTCTTCTTCCCGAAACTAACTTGATTTCCGATGATACATCAATGAATCTCTTCTGTATCACCTTACTGACTCGATTTCCACAGCCTTAAAGGCCCTTCCACCGCGTTGATGTGTCGTAGGGAGGTGGGCGGTCAAGATTATCGTGAACTTGACCTTGGTCATCGACCTCCACGTTTTCAGGTCCAGAAGGAGATACAACAGACTCGTCTTCGGCGGTAAACTCAGCTCAGGATCATGCGCATCTTATATATAAGCAGCATGCGTATTTTCGCCCTCAGACTCTTGCTCTATGGGAAAGATTTGTTGTCTGCCTAATGGAATGTGTAATTGTGAGGCACGTAAGAATTTCATAAGTAGAGCCACAAGAGCAGGCAAGAAAGTTTTTCAATTCCTTGTCCATCTTCCACTTATTCCTCGACAGAAGAATGTATATCTATATAGTGTCCTAAGCTTCCTAGCTTATCTGCCTTCTGGTCTGCGTTCCAGGCTGCCTTAAGCTCAGCTCTGCTGCCTGCCAAAAGCAAATATAGGGTATGACCGTACCTATTAACAAGAAGTAACTATGGTATCAGCAAATGGCATAGGATAGACATAAAGCAATAGCCACAAGCAAGACTACCAATACCCCTTGAAGTCAGAACCATTCTCCACTTATCCGCCGGTCAGCATTAACATTTCGCCCGAGGTACCTCTCAACCTCTTTCGCTAAAGTCTGTCCTGATAGAGTAATCCTCTATCTTGATTTTGCGTTTCCCGATTGTAGTCAAAGGCCTGTTTCGACTTTTTATGCTATAAGGAATGTGTTAGCATGTAACCACATATGGGCAGTGATGAGTGATTTACCCCTTTAATAGGAACTGGTGCGTCTGTAGTTTGGTATTGTAGATCTTGTGGTCAAATCACAAACCCCCTTAATTATTTCTTGCCGTTGACCTCGTGCAGAACAGAATCCGTTTGTGTAAATTGGCTTATTGAGCGACGGTTATTTCATGACACTCCTCAAGCTTCTGGCCAAAAGAGCGGATAGAAATGACTTATTGCTTTGCAGTAGCATATAAAGGGAGGTTCCTTTCAGTGTGGTCAAAGAATCTGAGTGCAGCGCGTCAACTTAGTATAAGCCGAAAGACATCTTTGAAGAGGCTAAGCATCCTACAAGCGAAATCACGCAAGCCACTGTAAATCTTATGGTCAGTCACCACAACTCCTCCCGCCGTGTCTCGCATCCGAACAGCAAAAATCAAATCAAAATCTTCGTCAGAGTCAAAAATAATCTAATAAATATCCACAATATACCGGACGAAACCTCAAAAATCCACCAACCACTAATGCCTCTCATCTCATTCGCTAGGAGGGTCTTGAGGACCACCGAGCGGCATTCCTTGAGCTGGCAGTCAGGGTTGCGTTTATCGCCTGGATGGTCGGCTGCTTGTACCGGGTTGTCTAGTTTGTTGCTGAGGGAAACCTTATCTGGTTGATGGAGGCATGAGGAAGAAGGGGAGGGGGAGAAAATGATCACTTGTGGTTTAGAGGGGTTTGACGGGGCGATAGCCGACAGTGGTAATGTGAAGTTGATTGATATCTTGCCTTTGTGCGAATTTTCGCCACAAAAAAGTGCCATATTGCAAGATTTTCTAGCTGGCGTACTTGTATGAAGTGCTGCCGAAACACCTGATGTGAACAACATGCTTATGAAGCCGTTGAAGTTGTATTGTCCGAATATCTACATGGTCTCCAAGATATGTGGAAGTTGCTGTGCTGGAAAATTAGATTATCACTTTCCGAACCAATACGACCAGGAAATACGCAAAATAGGCACAATAACTTCAACAACAAGCTTTCCGACCGCATAAATGAACTCGATCCGACCTTCAGCCACTTCTAGTACTCTAACAAGTCACAAATCTACCAGGACGACATCGTCATCATTGTACTGCTGTCTAATTCTTGGTGTCCACCTTCACGGACCCATCAATGTTATCGGCATCGTTCTCGTCTATCATTCCCGCGAAGCCATCCGCCTTGGTTTCCATGATTTTGAATAAGTCCGTATCGCCCAGACCTTTTGCTGCGCGCTCATAAGATTCATCACTTCGATCACACAGAATGTCCAAATCGGCATCACTCAAGATATCCTGGCCCTTCTTGCCTGTGGACTTGAAAACAAGACCGTCCTTCAATAGTAGATTCCGCAATTCGAGATTGCCTTCCTGTTCAATAAATTCCGGATGACTTCGGTCGACCGTGCCACTCTTCTTGATAACAGCTCGTTCTAATCGTCGCTTTGCATCAGCTGCTCTTAGCAGCGCATCTTCTACAGTGTGCTTAGTGGCCAACCGGAAGATGACCACAGGATTTTTCTGTCCAATGCGATGAGCCCTATCTTGAGCCTGTAAATCTTGCTGCGGATTCCAGTCGCTGTCAAACAAGATAACAGTATCGGCGCTAGCCAGGTTTATTCCTTGACCACCTGCTCGTGTCGACAACAAGAAAAGTCTGAACTCTGGGTTCTCGTTAAACTCCTGGATCTGCTGTCGTCGATCATCTTGCGCAACAGCTCCGTCGATACGACAGACATTCCAACCCCGTAGTTCCTGAGCGTATGCTTCAAGTAAATCGAGCTGAACCTTGAACTGGGAGAATACCAAGACCTTGTGCCCGCGCTCAAATAGTGATTTGAGGAGGCGATCTAGCAAGAGCATTTTCCCCGAAGATGTTACCAGTGATTCGTCCACTGCAATGTCAGAAGACCAGGGGTTGTAGAAGTTGTGTACAGAGTTGCACGTTAAACGTAACTGCATGATCGGATTGCCCAGCTTCTTTCCAGCCACCTCCTTTTCTGTCCAATTATTAGCACTGTCAAGTAAGCCTGTGGTTGATACTTACTAGCTAATTCAGTCATTTCAAACAACTCTATCTCCTCCTTGGTACCAGTGGCACCACTGACCTGCTTTGGTCGTTCCTTCTCCTCAGCCTCAGCAGCAAGCTTTTCCTCAAATTCGTCATCGCTCAATTTGTCTTCATCAGACGCATCTGCCTCCTTGTACACCTTACGACCTCTAGTCTTCATACTTCTGATGCTGCTGGCGGGGGTTGACTGCCTGCTAGATTTTGCAGACTTTGAAGCTGGCGTACAGATAGATTCCGGTAACTTCCGTTTCAAAGATGCTTTTGAGCTTGATCTACTATTCGCAGTAGACTTTTTGCTCATCAACTCCTGAAATGCGTTCCTAGGCGTCTTCTTCGCATTTCCAGGTGGTGGCCGAGGGCGGAGTGCCAGTGGTTTGTCATCGTCACTACTGTCTTCATCTTGGCTAGATACTTTCTTTATAAGCTTTGGCATCATTTCCTCAGATTTAGTCGCGTTGCGCTTAGCATTCTTAAGGCGCTCTAAGATTTTGTTCTCTAGGAATCTCCGGGTATCGGTTTTTTTATCGGTGAATGTGTTGTAAAGTTGCGTCTGCTCCAAGGTCATCGGCGCATATAAAATGTATTCGCGCTTTTTCGGTAGAAGATGCTCGACATCAGCCTTCACCCGTCGAAGAAGTAGCGGTTGGAGGATTAGATGGAGTTTTCTGACAAGATCTTTCTTCTTCTTATCATTTATGAACTCCTGTGTACTCTCCTCGTCATCTAAAGCTGAAAAGTCGAACCAATCTTCGAATTGTTCCCAGTGCGTAAATACCGTCGGCATGAGGAAATTGAGAAGCGACCAAAGCTCCTTCAAATTATTTTGCAAAGGCGTTCCGGTGATCAAAAGTCTGGTTGCTGATTCAAAAGTCTTCAAAAGCTGGAAAAGTTTTGAGTCTGAATTCTTCATCCGGTGTCCCTCATCCTGGAGAGGGTATTAGTATGATAATGGGTCATGTTGATAATAGCGGAACTTACAATGATGATAAACTGCCAACTGACCTTCGATAGGTCGGCGTGATCTGCTAGGACCATTTCGGGAGAAGTACAAACGACAGGAAATTTCGCGGTAGGTTCTCCGTTCTTGAGATGCTTCATCATCTTTTTGTTGAAAATATCTTTACGGTGAGTCTTCTTATCGTGGTACATTAGTACTGGCACGCTGGGGGTCCATTTGCGAAATTCTTCTATCCAGTTCGACAACGTACTTAGAGGCGCGATGATGAGATGTGGCCCAAGAAATTTATGCACCTCTCTCAAATGTGCTATAAGTGAGATGGTTTGAATAGTCTTTCCAAGGCCCATTTCGTCTGCCAGGATCCCAGACATGCCTTGTTGGCAAATTTCCACCATCCATGTTAATCCTTCAAGCTGGTAGTCCCGCATTGTTCCCCCAATCATACATTCAGGTTGCTTAGCCATAGTGAGATTGTGTTGACCAAGCGCCTCGCCATCCATCCCACTTCCTACACGGCCTAAAGTTTGAGTTGTGGTAGTTAGGCGTGCGCTGAAAGCTTGACTTTTGTTCAGAAGCTCTTCTAAACCCAAAGATTTGCTCTCGCGCTCCTCCTTGCTTTCTTGCTGGCGTCGGGCTCTCTTTGCCGCTGCAGCTTCTTTTCTTTTGTTGTCTGCTTGCTCTCTTGCAAGTCGTGCTTGCGCCACTCGTTGTTCCTCGGCATAGAGAAGTTGGTCTTCTTTGGCCATAAGTTCAAGATCTAGTTCGCCATCGGGATATTCCTCTGGGGGAGAAGAAGGCGCACTGGTTGGAAGTCTCGATGATGGTGATTGGGAATGAATCCCAGGATCGGAAGAGTGCAATGCCATATTGAAATGAAGGAATTTCCTGTTTTTTATCACCTTTCAGTCTGTCCATGTAGGAGTGGCGATAATGTCAATCAAGGATTTTTCGGAAGCAGATCACAACTGTGTTCTGTACTTCTGTACATGAATGAAATTTGATTGGACACTCATATGTTGAGAATAGATGAACGTGAACGAATCTTAGGCATAGAAAGAAAGTTGTGTCACGTCTTATCGAAGATCAAAACCAATTCACGCGGTCGACGCGTCGAAGTCGCGGTATCACGCACTAATGCATTTTAATTACGGCGGCGGGCAGAAGCAAATTGTGCAACTCTTGGTGGCTCCTCGGCCCTTTGCCGCTCTGAGCCGATTCTGCCCATTTAAAGAAATCAAATTGAGACATTATCTCTCATTTCTCCTCATCTGACATCTCTCTTGGTCTTTGTGTTTATATACTTTGGCTATGTTGTACTTTCGCCACACTTCGATGCGTGTTATTGACACTGATATGGCACGCCTGTTTGTTGTCAGTGCATCTGAACAATTATGATGTCAAAACCCTAAATTTTAGCAAGTAATGAAATCACAGTTCACACTAGCTAGTACTTTTTCCTGCATAGTGTTTCATCAGGCATGTCACTTTGTAAATTGTGTTGAGGACTAGTTCTCATTTATGACACAGTTGGACAAGAGTGCGATACTGTCATTATCTTCTTATAAAGGGTGCATCATGCCAACAGGTACCATGATACTTGCAGAAAATTTAAGCTCTTTCAAGGGTTGTGTGAATCTATAAAATGGAAGTAAGGTACTGATCACATGTTGTACAAATCGCAGAGTTGTGCTTTCATATAACTATTGGGTGGTACAGTAATTTTGAGTAAAACCTGAGTGTCCAAACACAGCTTTGCCAGCCTTTATTCGTGTAGTAAAATATTCAAACTTGATTCGTAAAGATGACATCCCTCCTTGACACTATGCCTAGGGCTATGAGCAGTTTGCCTGTATACAGACGTAGATCTAACGGGCCACTACAAGGGTGTTCGTGAGCTTATGCGAATAGGCTCTCCCTTCAAGACTTTGGGTTTTCCCCCTATCTGAAGTTCTTTTGTTCTTATAAAGTCAACATCAAACAATCATTCCATTAGTGTGAATAAAGATGGAGTGTTAGAAGACTTTAGTGTTATGGTATGTTTGATGCCTCATACAAATTATGACCGCCAACACCTCGAGCTCAAACGATCAAACAAAACTTACCTACTAGAAAGTTCACTAGCATGTGGAAATACTACTTTCGAGTCAGCATTCTTCACTCTTCCAGATGTTCAGTGGAAGATGGTGCTTGAAAACACCAGAGAGGAAGAATTCAGGAGGGCAGCCAGCAAGATAATCAGAAAGAAGCAGGCCCTCATCGTTAGATATCAGAGGTGAACAGCTAGAGATGGGCTTGCTAGGAAGAAACTTAACAATGTCAGTATTGGTCTGGGCTTTTCGGTGATTGGTTTTACCATATCTAGCTGAATTATGGATGGCTTGAGAAGCATCGTTACGTTATTTAATTTAGATCGGTCCAACAGAGCAGGCGGAATTTCATGTCAGTTTGTGCGTGGGAATCAAATTCTGCGGCATCATATGTGAGCGAGGTGGCGGTGCTGTATGAAAGGGTCTTTCTAAGGAGAATAAGGTCAGTCATTATCTCAGTACAAGGAAGAGTTAGAAGTATGAATAGCAACTTGTTGTAGATGTGCATCATGTTACCAAAGTCATATACGGCAACATTCACCTCATTTTTAACTTAGCCATCACAAGGCACATTGCAAGGAGTTCCTTTAATATTAATTGAAATTTGTTCAATTTAGCATGTGAAATGTAAAGCATAGCAACAATTTTGGCCTCAAGAAAGCCAGTCAAAACTTAACCAATTGCAGCCAACTAGAGTTTCACACTATTTCACAACAAATAGAGAGTATGAGCTCTCATTGGTACCAAGTGCATGGGGTATCCCTAATTGCCCCCGCTATTCACTTAAAATTTGAAGCTTGTGATAGAAGGGCTGAGAATTCACTTCTTCGTTATCATGTAACACGACTATCGCCAATTGGTTAAAAGCGAACCCACTAGCTTCTTCTACTTCTATCTTGCCTGGCCAGAGGGGTATATAAATCCTTCTCCTTCTCTTCTACAGGCCCTTTCTTCTTCCTCCGACATCAAACTTGACTGTCCTTCATGACACACTTCAACTTTCTACCAATTCAAGAACACCAATTCAACCCACTTCAACAATCCCAATACTTCATAACACTCCTAAACTCATCATGAAGATCACCTTTCTCTTCGCTAACCTTTTGGTTTCTGTAGCTATGGTTGTTGCCCTTCCTACTGCACAGGTCGAAACCCGTGGTTGCTTCCTTAACAAGCGCAACAATCTCAACTGCAATGATGGTCCTCCTTGGGCTCGTGATGTTGAGGTATACTACTTCATAATCAATTGCTCTTTGATGAATTATGCTAACAGACTATCAAAGGAGAACGCTGCTGTTATCCCTCGTGGCTGCTTCCTTGACAAGCGCAATAACCTTAACTGCAATGATGGTCCTCCGTGGGCCCGTGATATGAAGGTATGTAACGCAGTAACTCACACTCCACAATGACAAATGTACTGACTATCACAGGGGCATTCCGCTATTGTTGCTCGTGGTTGCTTCCTTGACAAGCGTAACAACCTTAACTGCAATGATGGCCCTCCATGGGCTCGTGATGTCCAGGTATGAATACACTCACTCTCACAACAGTAAAGACGACTCTAACAGCTGTAGGAGGATGTCACCGAGATTGTCTAAGAAACTTTTCATAGATACATACTAAGACCCGCTGTCAGTCACTTGCGACTGTGGATTATGTTACTTAGCTGGGCGCTCTCTGGAAATGTGATTAAGAACCTACATGTTTTCGGCAATGCATTGATTGGATATGCTGGTCATTCTTCGTGGACAGAAAATATTAGTGCAGGAACTTGCAATCATATACCTGGTCTTGAAGGGGAAAATTTGGTGCTGGCACGTGCCATTGTCCAAATGTTCACAAAGCAGCTGTCTGCCATTTCACAAAATGAACAGAATCGTAACACGACTCAATTGCAATCAAACTTTGTGGCTAATAAATTCAAAGCTATACCGTTACACTGGAGTTTATCGCTCACATGAAGGTCTTTTATTTCGATAGTAGTAGATGAGCATACTTGGGGCATAACCTTCGAGGCTCACAATCAACAATTGGGTTCCATCCTTCGAATGCTATAGATAAGCCTCCGTATACAATGACAAGGACTAGCGAGCCGTGTCATCTCAGTGATAGAAGGAGTCCCCTGGTAAATCGGTGAATGAAGTCGTATAAAGAAATCGAAACTCAAAAAGGGAGAAGAGCCGACAGACTCACTTTACTCGGCCCGCCATCTCTTCCGATTTGATAAGCGCCACGCACAGGCAAAGCTCGCTTGTAGATAATGTGTGCACGGACGTTGCCCGCACTTCTAAATTTGTGCCCCGCGATAGCTTGGAATTGGACATCGATCGTCAACATACACTCTTGCGAGACCACAGATCGAAGCCGTGGTCAATATCAGATACTTGCCATCATTCAATCGATCGTAGCCAGCTGATCGATACATTCAAAGGCTCGGAGTATTCGCAACTTGTTCAGCCTACCCGCCACTCGTTCATCAAGCGCTCCCCAACTAAGCATTCTTTGACTCATTCTCTGAAGCGGTTTCTCAGACTAATCATTATATCACGATGCCGCCAAAGAAGAAGGGCAACAAGAAGGCGGACAACTGGGAGGAAGAATTAGGAGAGTCCCCAGAAACGGCGAGTGCAACTACACCAAGCGCACCAGATGAGAACGATGCCCCAGCTGAGGCAGATGCAGAAGAGGAATTCCCCGTAGGCGGACTTATGGCTATGATGCGCAAGAAGCAAAAGAAAAAGAAGGGAAAGGAAACAGATGGCTTCGTGGAAGGTGAAGGTCCTCCAGCAGAAAGCCAACCAGATCTCGCCGAGAAAGCACCAGTAGAAGCTTCTTTGGATGACGAATTTGCACTCCCAGATAAGAAGGGCAAGGGCAAGGGTGCTCCAGCAAAGAGCGTGAAGGAAGAAGAAGAAGGCGAGACCGGAGCAGATGGAAAAGTCTTGACAAAGGCCCAGAAGGAGAAATTGAAGAAGGAGCGTGAGAAGCAACGCAAGAAGGAGAATGTAAGAGTGTTCAGGGATTATGTAAGAAAGTATATGCTGACTGTTTGAATGTATAGGCTGCAAAGAAGAAGACTACTGAACCTACTACAAAAGCCCCCGAAGCCGCTAAAGCTGCAGAACCTACCAAAGTTGAAGAAGCTGCTGTCCTGAAACCTCCTGCAGGCGCGAAGGGAAAGAAACTTTCACCTGCTTTGGCAAAGCTCCAGAAACAACAAGAAGAGCTCAGGAAACGACAGGAAGAGAAAGCCAGACAAGAAGCCGAGGAGAAAGCTCGTCTCGAGGAAGAAGAAAGGCGAGAGGCAGAAGAAGAGAAACGCAGAGAAGAGGCCAAAGCGTTGAAGAAGCAGAGAGAAAAGGAGAAAATCGAACAGCAAAAGAAAGATGGTACTTATCTTACAAAAGCGCAGCGCGAGGAAAAGCTCAAGAATGAGATGAAATTGAAACAAATGATGGCTGCAGGAGTCAAGGTTGGAGGCCTTGAAGGGACCGAAAAGAAGAAGCCCGTATACGACAGCAAGAAGAAGAAAGGTGGCAAAAAGAACCCAGAGGAAGCCAAAGTAAGTTGAATATCGAAATGTCTACTTTGGGTACCATCTGACAATACACAGCTTGAGGAAGAAAAGGCTTTAGCTGAGGCTGCCGAACGAGCCAGGGTTGAGGCAGAACGCGCGCTCGCAGATGCCAAGTTAAAGGCTGAGAAAGAGGCCGCCGAAAATGCTGCTGCTAAGGAAGCTGCCCCCGACAGCGACTTGGATGACTGGGAGGTTGCAGCGGCTGAGTCTGAGGATGATTTGAAGGACAGCTGGGACGCCGATTCGGAAGAAGAGAGAGAGAAAGCTGCTGCTAAGAAAATTGCCGCTATAGACGCAAAATCAGGGCAGAAGGGATTACCATCTCGATCTAAAAAAGCTCAAGAGCCTGAGTCTGAATCTGATTCTGAATCCGAAGAGTCATCGGAGGATGAGGAGGCTACTGCTGCACAGGCCGCCATTGCAGCAAAGAAGAAGGAAGCTGCTGAACGAAAGGAAAAAGCTCACGCTGCAGCTTTAGCTGCTCGATCCAAGGACAACCTCCGATCGCCAATTTGCTGTATTCTCGGACACGTTGATACCGGAAAGACGAAACTTTTGGACAAAATTCGACAGACAAACGTTCAAGAAGGAGAAGCCGGAGGTATTACTCAACAGATTGGTGCAACCTATTTCCCGGTCGATGCAATTAAGACTAAGACAGCCGTTGTCAATCGAGATAACAGCTTCGAATTCAAGGTTCCTGGTTTATTGGTTATCGATACACCTGGTCACGAGTCCTTCTCAAACTTGCGCTCTCGTGGTTCTTCTCTCTGCAATATTGCCATTCTCGTTGTTGATATTATGCACGGTTTGGAACCTCAAACACTAGAGTCCATGAGATTGCTTCGAGACAGAAAGACACCTTTTATTGTGGCACTGAACAAGATAGATCGTCTCTATGGATGGAAGAAGGTCGACAACAACGGTTTCCAGGAAAGTTTGGCATTACAGAACAAGGGCGTCCAGAATGAGTTTGCGAAGCGGCTTACTGACACCAAGGTAGCTTTTGCTGAGCAAGGATTCAACGCTGAACTCTTTTACGAGAATAAGTCCATGGCTAAATTCGTCTCATTGGTACCTACGTCCGCCCATACTGGTGAGGGTATTCCAGATATGCTCAAGCTTATTATTCAACTTACTCAGGAGAGAATGGTTGGCTCTTTGATGTATCTTTCCGAGGTGTCTTGTACGGTTCTAGAAGTTAAAGCGATCGAAGGGTTTGGTATGACTATCGACGTCATTCTATCTAATGGTATCCTTCGAGAAGGCGATCGAATATGCTTGTGTGGTGTCGATGGTGCCATTACGACAAACATCCGAGCTCTTCTGACTCCTGCACCACTAAAGGAATTACGACTCAAGTCACAGTATGTTCACAATAAGGAAGTCAAGGCTGCTCTTGGTGTAAAGATCAGCGCGCCTAATCTTGAGGGAGCCATTGCAGGATCTCGATTGATGGTTATCGGGCCCGATGATGATGATTCTGACATTGAAGCGGAGGTTGAGTCCGATCTTGGTGCACTCTTCAGCCGGGTTGAGAAGTCCGGTAGAGGTGTTACCGTTCAAGCTTCAACCCTCGGGTCTCTCGAAGCACTGCTAGATTTCCTGAAAGTCTCCAAGATCCCTGTTGCCAACGTCGGGATTGGGCCAGTTTTTAAGCGAGATGTTATGAACTGCGGCACTATGCTCGAGAAGAATAAGGAGTATGCTGTCATGCTTTGTTTCGACGTCAAGATCGATAAGGAAGCTCAACTGTATGCGGATGAACAGGGGATCAAGATCTTCACTGCCGATATCATTTATCATCTTTTCGATGCCTTTACAGCGCACATGGCTCTTATTGTGGAAAAGAAGAAGGAAGAGTCAAAACTTCTAGCTGTGTTCCCATGTGTTTTAGCACCTGTAGCAGTCTTTAACAAGACCGGTCCCATCATTGTTGGAGTTGATGTGGTCGAGGGCAATTTGAAAATGCACACGCCAATCGCAGCAGTGAAGTCAAATCCTGTGACTGGAGTAAAGGAGATTGTCAGCTTGGGTAGAGTGTGAGTAAAATATTAGTTTAGAGAAAGTAAAGATTACTTGCTAACAGATACAGGACCGGAATTGAACGTGACCACAAGCAACTTCAAATATGCAAGAAAGGACAGCCGTCCGTCGCGGTCAAAATTGAAATGGGTTCTCACCAGCCTACTTATGGACGTCATCTCGAGGAAAAGGATACACTTTACTCTCTCATCAGCAGAGCGAGCATTGATACATTGAAGGAGTTTTACCGTCCTGATGTTTCGAACGATGAATGGGCACTTATCAAAAAGCTGAAGCCTTTGTTCGACATCCCATGATCTCTTCACTAATCCGCGCACAAACGCACTACAGGTAGAATAGGAGTTGTGTACGCATATGATGAATTTAACGATCTCTTTCCGATTGGCATGCTGCATTGTGGGAATCTGGAAAAAGCCATCGGAGAGAGCACAGATAGTCGAATACAAAAGAATTATAGAAAGCGCTCTCTAAGCTGAAGGTTTACAACCAACTACCATCAAATTCTGATAACTCACATCTATGAGCGAGCCTGTTTGCAGGACTTTTAATGAAGTTGTACGCGAGCTTTTCATTTGGGCTAAAACTCCACTAGGTGATCCCAGAGACCGCTTGATTATCTGTTCGAGGCATCCAATACTGCACTGCCTCCACACTCTTCATCAGGAGTTCAGATTCGTTCAGATTTCCCAACTCCACTTCTCAGCCCTGGTGTGTAGTCGCACATTTCCAATTATCTTGCTCCCACGCTGTGCACCTTTGACATCTGGTTTTTTCACAATCGGGAAAGTTGCATGTCCTGATGTAATATTTGTTGTACGTCTACAAATCTGTCAGCTTCGATTAACATAGATGTGTACAACCCTTATAGTGTGGTTGTGGACATGCAGGTCAGACTTAACTCTGGGGCTTCCGTTCCATCTTCAAAAAGGTGTTTCTGACAACATTTCCAGTCAAGTCTTGATAGCGAGGGCGAAGTTATTTGAGGTTTTGTGTATTTCTGTGTCTCTGGTTGATTGCTGGACATGTTGAGCCGATCGAGTTGCGGAAGTTGTCGAAGATGAATTTTTTTATTTGTAGTGAGATAGTGTTCCCTAATTGTTCATACAAAATTCCGGAGAGAGAGAAAGGACCTCAAGCACAGTAGTAGAATATTGTGCTAATAAATCTGCTACATATCGTTGGTGAATCACACAAACCTCGAATTTGTGCAGCGAGGATTATCCCACGTCTCGGTGAATGCAAATTCAGGTGTTGTTGAACAACTAGAGATGTGCTTCTACATTGTGAGAGTAGAAAAGTACCTATGGTGACAGGTAGGGGGCCGGTCGTTCTTTCCTTTTATAGTCGGTTTTCTGTCAAACCGAGCCCCAATTTCCCTAACAGTTATCGAAATACTAGCCAAAAGAAAGTTCTTATAACATTGCTTACACCTATAGGTATCTTTACCTTGTCCCTATGAAATCTATATCTTCCTTACGGGCTCATCGACCCATGCTCATCCCATTTTGGGGATACAAACAACAGAATGAATACCAGTAACGCTGCCCGCGGTTCCAATGAGACAAGTAGACGAGTTCGAATTTCTCCGAATAGACAGCCAGCAGAGAACTGCTACTTTCATACTCAACCACCTGAAAGAGCAGAGTCAGGAACTGGAACCAGCGAGTCGGATCTATCACCATTTGGAATATCCAGGCCAGGGATGATCAGACATTCTCCGTACCGCAACTCAGATGAATCAAACCTACCCAAATCTTCTAAAAGCAACAGTCGCAGAAGCGGAGGGTCAGATAGAAGATCTATTGGCTGTAATCCTATGAGCTTGGAGTCAGGCAATGCCACCAGCGAGTCAGGAATCTCGCCTTTTGGGCTTACAAGGCCACCCACTCTGAGAAGGGCCCCTCATTACTGTGGCTCTGAAGTAGCAGAAGCATCCAGTGGGCTGAGTCAACATAGGTGCAGAAGTGACCAGAGCTTTTCGGATTCCACCGAGAAAGGCGCCAGAGCTACACGCCGCGAAGTTGTATCCGAGCCAAACAGAGTTAGACCAGTTCTCCCAGAATCGACATCGACATCAAGCAACCAGACATATCATCACCCTGCAGACCCTCCTCGTCCAGCAAGAGAAGGGATGGAATGGGTCTGGTTTCCCGAGGGCTATTGGGCCGAGAGAGAAAGAAGAGAACTTTTCATGGTAGAAGGGAAGCAAAGCACCATTCAGAAATGGTTCAACATCACACCAGAGCCGCATTTCACGATCCCGTTCCAGGACGATGCAGGTGACGATAATCAGGCAAGATTCATAATTCCGAAGATCAAGATTGGGAGTTTGAACACAAACCGATTATCATCAAGGGGGAGTTCTCGCAGGCCAAGTCAGCGGTCTCGAGATAATTCTACAACAGCAGCAAATAAAAAGAAGCGCGATAAAAAATGGTCATCTTCGAGTCGAGGTGGAAAGGAGAAACTTGGCTTGTATTGCAGAACTAAAAAAAGTCTCGAAACACGTATTTTTGGAAAGCACCGACAAGTAAGGCTAACAGACAGTTATTCCTCTTCATGAGACAGAAGCTGATTTTAAAGATTTCCGACGATTCTAGTGACGAGCCAAAAGGACCTGCATCTCGGACGACGATACTTCTCGAGGGAACCACCGGTCCACTCGAAAGGCTAGTGAAAAAACAGCAGGACAGGCAGGTAGCATCATCAAACCCTGGAACGCCATTGAGAAAGGTTCGTGGACTAGCCCCGTGGCATCATCGAAACTCGATCGAGTCAATGCTCTCTGTTTCTAGCTCTGTTCACAAGATTTTGATGGGCAAATCGCCGCTAGCGACTCCAGCTTCCGTGCTTTCCAGTGCTGGTAGATCCCAAAAGGACTTGAAAGGTAAATATCCATCAGCGATTCATATAACAGAAGTAGTAAGGTCTAATATGTGAAATAGAGACGCCATTAGAGACGACTGGGGACACTTTTCTTCCTTCGGTAAGTTGACTTTGCACTTTCAACACGCAAAGTGGCACGATTCTATTTCTCATGGTCTGTGAAGACCTCAATCAAACTAATACGTGATTGACATTAGGAAGCCAGGCGAATACCCACGCCACCAATGTCTACAGGAACGCCCACCAAGAGTCCTGCTTTCGGATTTTTTACCGATGCCCTCAGTCCTGCTGTTGATGACAATGGACAATCGAATTCTGCAAAATGGACAAGTCCAACGCCGAGTACACGAGCTGCTGCAGGCTATTTTAAGCACAAGCCGGTGCCAGATCAGCGAAACAAAAGAAAGTCAGAGGTCCTCAAACCGAATGATGAAGTCGCAGCAAAGTTACCCCAAAGTCCACATTATTTTGAGCTTAATACGCCGGAACACTTACCTTCAAGCCCGCTCTGTCCAAGAAATCCAACACATAAGAGCCAGGGGACTGGTGCGTGTCGATATCATGGCCGGGGAAGTCCCAAGATTGAGTTACCAGGAGCAAGAAAAAGGAGATCAGTTTCACACGAGACGACGAGGTCTATGAGGTCATCGAAGTTGGCTGGATGACTTATACAGTGTCTGTAAATCTGTGAGTGCCTAGAACATATCAAGTATTGTGGTTCTATTATGAGATGGGGATGCGTGTGTATCCAAGGATTGTAGCGTGAACCGGTGAATGAAAGACTAGAGTGGCTTGTCGATAGATTTAGATAGAAGGTTGGTCTATCGTGTTGAAGCTAAGCATTGTGATCGGGTGATGGACTGGTCACAATTGGGCGGTAGAAATTAAAGGAGTTAAAATATTATATCATATATGAAGAGAAGAAGCAAGTGAAGAGGTAGATGAGACTTGTATACTTCAATCTTTAGCCATCAAAGATTGAATCTCTTGGCACCCAAGAATATGACGACTAGACTTATGTGAGAATACGAGACAAGACACATGCTTCGATTCGAAACATCATCTGGGGCGGGGGGGGGGGT
>LLCE01000156.1:0-84963 GCA_001414415.1 Hymenoscyphus repandus | reverse complement strand
GAGGCTCCGTTTAAAGTACTAGTCTCGAAGCTACCGAAAGAAGACTAAGCGAAGGCCTACGACGACTATATTAGTCGAAACTAGCGTACGAACACGACTATAGTCTATACCGACGCTAGCTACTCGGTAGAGGCCACGGGAATAGGAGTTAGACTAGTGGCTTTTAATCTACGAGAGCAGCACCTGAGAACTACTAGTTAAACCACTAGTTAAACCACTAGTTAAACTACTAGTTAAACCACGCGTGAAACGCCGTGTTAAGCCACTAGTTAAAAGCTAGTTAATCTAGGCCGAGGTCAGCTAGTCTATAACGGAGAGCTAGAAGGAGTCACTCTAGGGATAGAATACCTTAGTAATATCGCGAGAGAAGGCTAGGACTATAGAGTATTTTCGGATAACTAAGCTAGTCTATTTAGACTAAGAACGCCGTCAGATAACCTAGGCTAGTAGTGTTAGATAAGGGCAATTCGAGCAGCTAATCGGATTAAAGAGAAAGGTGCTAGTGTCACTCTAGAGTAGGTCCCAGGTCACACGGACATCGAAGGGAACGAACTAGCCGACAAGCTAGCGAAAAGAGCCTCGAAACTCCCGAGCCGAACCGAGGAAACTAGCTAGGCTCTATTCGGACTAAAAATCAAAGAAAAGCGATAAAGAGAGTGGACTAGGTCTATTCGAGAGTCAGATTAGAAGAAAGGAGTCCGAAACCGACTAATCTCGCTAGACTCGAGTCTAAAGGTCCTTAGGGGAACTAAGAGGCTACTAGCGAGTACGTTCTATCAGCTAAAGCTAGGCCACGGGTATATAAAAGCCTACCTTAAGCGTATAGGACGTAGTACGAGCGACCTCTGCGCCTACGGGACTAAGGAGACTACTGACCACTTACTCTTTAGCTGTCTACTACTAAAAGAGGTAAGACTAGAACTAAAACAGGAGCTAAAAGGAGTAGCACTAACCAGAGCGCTCTTATTATATACTAGGCCCGGAATCGAGAAACTACTTAGCTTTCTAGCTAAAACGGGAATAGCGTCTAGAAAGTGGCACCTAGAGAGACTAGAAAGGGAGGAAGAGGGAGAGGAGCCAGGAGAGGAAGAGGAGCTAGAAGAAGGATTAGGGGACGAAACCGACTAGGCCTAGGCCGAAAAATCAACTACTTTCCTTTATTTTTCTTTTATTATTTCCTTTTATCACGGAGCTAGACTCCTACCATCTCCTAGAATATAGAGGCTGTATATCGTTAACTAGATTTCGAACCGCTCGGACTAGAGACTAGCTCTAGTCCGGCCGTCCTACGATAGTCCTTGACTTATACAGGACGTTAAAAGGAATAAACAAACAAACAAACAAACAGGATTAGGAGTTTAAGCGTTGTCGTTCTGTAATGCCAAGAAATGTGAGGATTGTTAGTAAAGCCGATTTTTTTAGGAGGCTATAGTTTCTGAGGATTTTAGCTGTTCAATGTATTTTTTGAAATAGTATTGTTATCATGTTGACTCGCCTTGTCTTGTATTGCTTGTCCTGAATCCACGAATAGAACACCAATCTAAAACTGCATTAAATTATGCTTATAATAATAGCGTTACCTTTAGATCAGAGTCTCGCACAGCTATCGGGGCCAACGAACATGTGAATAAACATAAAGCATAATGGTAGGCAGTGAATAGCAATGTCACCGCAGCCGTGTGACAGGAAATGCATGGAAAAATATGTGCAATTTACGATTAAAGATAGACTTCCATTTGGTCTTGGTCAGACTCCTCAAATAGCCTTAAGATTACCTCATTGGCCGGGCTCTTCAAACATAGGGGCACAATGCATCTATCTGACATGAGTCGCTCAACAGAGGAGGTAGTTCTTTTGGTAATATAATGTAATGCACCTTGATTCATAATCTGTCGTGAGATCCTTCTATATAAAAAAAACATATCGCTAATAAGTCATAATGCCTCTGCTCGCCTATCTAGTTATGACAGGCGTCGAATGAACCACCATGACAGTGCTGAACCAGAAAACAACGCGAAGAGCTAGCTGTCCATCACAACCCCGCTTGGTGTAAGTAGATCTTGCGAAAGAGATAGGACTGCCACCACCACTCGTCTAAAACACAAACAATATTTCCGCCTCTATGTAATTTGAAAGTTAAACAGGGTGAAGGAGCATCAATCAGCACTAGCGCTAAGATCGAAACTCTTGTCCCACATCCCCCGTAGGATGTTACTGACGGTATCATCCTCATCTCTCACCCCGCTCATTCCTCTCATATCGCCATCACTGTCGTTTTGCCCATCATAGCTTCCATTTGATGTTGTGGCACGACTGCCACCTCGGGCATCCTTGAGGCTTTGACTTAATCCATAGCGGCCTACACTTCCTCCACTATCGCTTTTGGTTGATCGATGGGATAGTTGTGGAGGTATATGTCGGTATCTCTCTGCGCCGGGAAGCTTGTTTAGTCGTTTTAACGCCAGGCCTACTGGGTCTTTATGCCGTCGAACAACGAGGTATTCAAGCCCTGTCTTCTCTAGTTGTACCTTGATCCGAGGATCTTTGCCATCGTAACTTGCGCCTACTAAAGGGGTGTTCCCAAACCCAACATGGTGGTGTATACTTAATCCATTCATTGGTACCCCGGGCGCTATCTGCGTATGCTCCATATTCGAGCTCGCCCGTTGCAGCCATAATTTCTGCTGTGTTCGGGACTGCTGAGGGGGATTGTATGCATGTGTTGTGGAAGATTTTCGGGACCGAGGAGCCAATGCGCTTTCATCTTCGTCGGATTCTCGCGGTGAGGAATCGTGCCTTGTAAGGTTTCCCATGGATTTTGCGCGTTTTACTTCGTCATGTTTGGGTAGGGATAGATCTTGCAATTGTCGGTGCTGGTTCAAATATGGTGAATTCTCGCTGGGTGTACCGGATCCGCTGACGAATCGTGATACCACATCTTCTTTACTGCCTATCTTTGGCGTTTCATTCAGGGTAGAGCTTCCTCTCTTACCTGACGAGCTTGGAGAGTGTAAGTTCGTGGGTGTAGCTGTGGCAAGTGACATCTTTGTGGTGTTATGTGAAGGTGTTCTTTGAAGTAGCCGTTCAGTGATAATCTTCGCGTCAGCGTTATGCGAACGTGATCCATTCCCTGGTGGCAGATCTTGTGTCTGAGGTGACTGAGGAAGCGGAGAGGTAGGTTGGGAGTTATTGGCGCTCAGCTTTGTAGACGATTGCCCGCTTCGAGATGGTGCTCTTGACAGGGCTGGTGATGCAGATGAGCTTGCTTCTTCCCATGCACCGTCGTCCTGATCGCCAATCTCAAAATGAACGGATGTGTTTGCCTTTCTCTCCTTATCCTTCTCCTTCTCCTTTGTCGAAGCAGCAGCCTTTGATTTCTTGCTGACCTCTGCCGCAGATCGATTGCGCTTCAGGCTGACATTGCTTGTGTTCTTCCTGAGATTCGTTGCCGAAGCGTTTCTCCTTGATTGTAAGTCCGTGTGCGACCCTTCAATGCCATGCGCTTTAGTGAGCTTGTGTAGCCCCTTGCTTGACGGCACCCGTGTGTGTATCCTGGAGCTGCTGTGGTGGTGGTGGTGGACGACGTGCTTCTTGGGCTTGCCCTGTTGATGGGGACTGGTTGAGGGCGAATCACTCTGAGCAGTGCTGGAGGATATGGACGTGGTCGATCGCTGCGGCGTCTGCACTTGGGAGTGAGATTGGGATTGCGACTGCGGGTATTCCGACGGCATGCTTGCAGGAACTTCTGCCACAAAGGCAATTGATGCATTAACAGTAGTGTGTTGTTTGCTTTTCTTTCGGGACGTCGCTCGTCAACACATCATGTGGAGCAAAGTGGGGAGGTCCAAGCTAGTGACGATCTATGCGTTGGCGCACTATGGACCAAAAGAGCCTCACCACCAGCAAAATCCAAAGCACATGAGTGATAGAATGTGCTGAGGCATCTTTGGAGTAACCTAATATTTCAATTATTTTCTCGAGGTGCAATAACCTTAGTTTGCTAGCTTGTAATCACCAATCCACGAGTATATGCTGTTTGTCCAGCAGCCATGACATGTCACTGATACACACTTCACCTATGGATCATGTTCAACAAGAATAGATTTGTTAAGCCGAGAATTTTGTAGGAATAATTTCCGATTCACAACGGCATCACTTTATTATCAAAGACAATCTCGGTTTCAAATGTTTTTATTCATTAGTGTCGGCATGCTGAGGATATAATATACAGTAGCCATGGGAAAAAACGCCATGTAATTTAATATTGCCCCAACCAATCCATGAGACCAGCCCAATACAAAAGGGATCTTGCAACACTTAGACCTTGACTGCCGGACCAGCTGCGATGACATCTTCCGTAGCTTCTGAAGAGTACTTCTTGAAGTTCTCCACGAAAAGACCGCCGAGCTTGGTAACTTCATCCTTAAAGCTGTCATGTCCTGCAGTCCATGCATTGCGAGGATTGAGCAATTCTGATGGCACACCGGTGCAGGTCTTTGGCACAGCAAGATTGAATGTGTCGTAGTTCTCGAACTCGACCTTTGCAAGCTCCCCTGAGTGAATCGAGTCGAGGATAGCACGTGTATATTTCAGTCTGTGGAGCATGTTAGCGGGTTATCAGTTTCAGAACAAGGTGTACTTACGGGCAGCGCTTGCCGCCGGTGGTAGCACCGGCACCGACCCAGCCAGTGTTCAACAACCAAGCATTGGCCTTGTGGTGCTCAATCTTGTCAGCCAGCATCTTAGCATATCGCATAGGATGTAAGGCCAAAAATGGTTGTGCGAAGCAGGACGAGAATGTAGCTTGTGGTTCCGTAACACCATCTTCGGTACCTGCCATCTTGGAGGTGTAACCGGAGATGAAGTGGAACATAGTTTGGGCGGAGTTGAGCTTGGAGATGGGTGGGAGAACACCACGAGCATCGCAAGTAAGGAGAATGATGTTGCTTGGGTGGTTTTCTGACAGGCAAGGAATCTTGGCGTTGGAGATATACTCAATAGGATAAGCACATCGAGTGTTCTCCGTGAGCGTTGAGTCGTCGTAGTCAACAAGTCGTGTTTCTGGGCTGAAAACCACATTTTCTAAGACCGAACCGAATTTGATGGCGTTAAAGATATCTGGCTCCTTCTCCCCTGAGAGTCCAATGCACTTGGCATAACATCCGCCCTCGATGTTGAAAACGCCACGATCACTCCAGCAATGCTCGTCATCACCAATCAAAGCACGATTAGGATCAGCAGAAAGGGTTGTCTTGCCGGTACCGGAAAGACCAAAGAAAACTGTCACATCACCATTCTTGCCTTCATTCGCGGAGGAGTGAAGAGTAAGAACGTTGTGTTTAACAGGCATTTCATAGAAAAGGACTGTGAAAACACCCTTCTTCATCTCTCCAGCGTATTCAGTTCCTAGGATAACCATCTCCTTATCCGCGAAGTTGATGGCAACTGATGTGCCAGAGGTCATACCTTCGGTATATCTGTTTGCTGGGAAAGAGCCGGCGTTGTAAATGGTGTAATCTGGATGGAAGTGCTCAAGATCTTTTCGCTCAGGTCGAATAAGCATATTTCGCATGAACAGAGCATGGTAGGCACGCGCGCAAACGACTCGGACTTTGATGCGGTATTTCTCGTCCCATCCTGCAAATCCGTCAACAACGTAGATGCGGTTTCTTGTGTTAAGATAATCGATGGCACGTTCTCTGTTAATTCTCCAGACCTAGAGATCACTAATTAGCAAATTTTCATTTGTCTGATTGCCCCCTGTTGGTTACTAGATCACGTGATGTGGGGAAGGGTCTGCCGAGACAAAAATGACATAATGGTGCATCACCCCTCTTAGGAAAAGGCGGGGTATGCAAGGCCTTTTTTTCTTGACAACTAGTAACTTTAGGACGGGGAAATGCGGATGAAAGGGCTGAGTTCGTCCTGAAATATGTAGATGTAAGACATAGGATGCTGGGTGAACTGCAGAACCTTTGGTTGTCCCCAGATGAATAATTTGGGTTTGAATGATGCTTGCAAAAGTAACAGCTTGGCAAACGATAAAGTTGGTACTCACTTCGGGTGTCATGGGCTTGTTGACAGGTCTAGCAAGGGTGTTAGAAATGCAATTGTAAGAAGTCCAAATGAGCACTCACCCCCACCAGATCTCGTTTTCTGACGATGGTTCCTTGACAATACGCTTATCTAAAGGTGAGCGACCAGTCTTTGCTCCTGAATATGCTGTGAGGGCACCAGTAGATGTGATGGCAGATCCGGTTTCGTAGACGAGAGCATCTTCATATAGAGCAGCGACACTTGGGTTGGGAACCTGTTGTGATTGAGCATTAGCATATAGAGCAAACAGATCGGGTGTGAGGTGTGTAAACTCACAATAGCTACCCGATCATAGTCGATATGTGCGTTCTCGTGTAGTTCCTCTTCGAGTTCAGTATGCTCTTTGACGGGTCTGCAAGACAAGTTAGATGAAGCATATTCCAAATGGTGTCAACACCTCAGTGACGGCGAGGAGGGTGACATACTGGACTCCTCCTGGATGGAGGGCCGTTTTATTGACTGTATTGATGGTGACCATGTTTCTGAGCGAGGTAGAGTGATAGTTGGAGGTGCGGGTTGCGAGAATCTTGGATTTAGGACCGAGTTGACGAGGATCTTGATAGGGAGAAGCAGTTCTTTCGACGGGCTCCTTGCTGTTATTTAAAGACGAAGACATGGCAGCGGCAAGTCGATGGCTGAAGGTTCGGCACCAAACACGGGTCTGGCTAGCTGGGCTGGCTGGGCTGGACTGGGTACGGGAGTAAATTGAAGTGTGGAGAGATGGAACTGGAGAGAGATGTCTAGGATTTCGCAGGGCCGAGGGAGAGGATGTGGAGAGGAGGGGAAACGAAGAAAGACACCCTAACCAATCAACGTTAGCTCCCGCTACTAGCGTGGCATATATTCTGGCCCAAGGAGAGGCTCGGGGAGGTTTGGACCAACTTCGCGAAAAACACACGGCTTGAGGAGGGCGGCGAGGGAGAGCCATCGGACGAATGCGGAAGCAGCGCCAATTAGAACCAGTCGAGAGCCACTCTGAGGACGACTACGCAGCAAAGACGACCTTTTGCTGCCCGTTTCATCATCAACGGCAATGCTGCGAACAGCTGGGAGAGCCCCGCATCAACGGAAAGAACAGTGGAGAGTAGATAGTGGAGAGGAGCGGTAGTCGACGAGAACAGCTGGCTGCATCCGGAGGTGAGAGGTATGAGGTGTAATAATGCGCAATCGAGGCAATTATTGATACCAGCTGCAAGCACACCGACCAGCTGCAACTTTGGCACTTGCGATGACCGTGGCAACGAGATAACGATAGAGTCGTGCAGGTGGTGATACCTGGAGTAAAGAGGAAGAGCGTTGACGTCGCCAGATCGAATATGCAGAAGCTAGATGCGTGTTTTCCAGTATGCAGGATCTCCTCCCGGCCCCATACTGCTCACGGCATGGTGCGTGTCGAATTTAGCCAAGATGCGGTACTATTGGAACAAAGTGCCTCTCAAAAGCTGCCTCACAGAAGCTGGAGCTATGCAACAAAGGAAGGCGCGGCGCAAATAATGCCTCTGCAACCTAGAAAGAACTTCGTACACGATACACGGCTTACACAGCTCCCAGCTGGAAATCTCCCTCGTCACGCGAGCTGTGACCAGTGCGGCTCATAATACGATCCCACCATACCAGCTCCTTACTTGTCCTCCGTAAGACGTTATCCGAGATGCAGCTACAGGTACAACCTCGAGAACCGCGTTTGCCCGCTTCGCAGTGCAGGGAGACCAAGGTATATCTCATATTACCATTCCCGTCGATGGCCCGACGATGGAGTTCCCCGACTTTGCCCGCATTGTGATCCAGGCTTGTCGACGACATTAAATATGGCACGTGAGCAGAGCCACGTCAACCCCACCCGGGCAATGACTCAACCGCGCCCCGAGGCTCCTGGCCCTACGAGATCGTTCAAGAGGACGAGATATCTATTATCTATATCTACGTTGCTAATGACCCTAGCACAGTACAGTACTTGTGGTCTAATCCTTGAAATTTGCATCACAAACACCAACTTCTATTCAATGGAAGAGATTAATGTCTTATTTACACCCGACCTCGATTTGCGAGATCAAAGACAATCCTAATTTAATCGCAAATTTCATGTCACGCCCTCCTCTAACCGTCACGATGTCTTCACAAAACCATTTCTAACCGAGCCATGCCTTCGTCACCTTGGTCAATGCACTGCTCAGCCACGGTGCGTCAAAAGCCTCTCCGTGGTCAAATCCATGCTCCCCTGGTCGAAGAATGAGGTCAATCTTGCTTTCTCCAAATTTATGTTTAATTGCTTCTGCGAACACGATGCTTCCTTCCACTGGTACTGCAGAATCTTCTTTTCCATGCAAAATTTGTATGTAAGGCACATCCTTTGCGGTTTTCAGAACTCTCATCGGATACAAAGTGTCTTCCTTACCGAAAATATCCTCATAGCGGCCATGGACGGCGATTGAGAGCGCTAATGGCATTCTACCAAGTGGAAGTGGTATGCCGTCAGCACCGAGTGGATTTGCTGAAGTCACAACATCACCGGTTTTGATAGATTTCAAGTGATCCTCGATAATGCTGAGAGGCGGAGGTGGTGCGCCGAAGATCGGTTTCGTGTATTTCGTAGTCATTTCGGTCATTGGGTACGTAGCAAGAACAGCATTGATAGATCCAGATGGTTGCAGTAGGCCACTCTGGATTGCGAGATATCCTCCCGCACTTTCACCAATTGAAAGAGTCTTGCTGTGGTCAATTTTGACACCTGGATAGCCTACAGTCAGATGGCTCTGAAGGTCGGTCCGTACCCAGGTCCAGAAATCTGCAACATCTTCCAGGATATCTGTGCCACTGGCTTCAGGCAAGAGGCGGTGATCGGCAGCGACCATGATGGCGGAGTGTTCGAGACAGTAGTCTAATAGCCATTGTGGGAACCATTCTGCAAAGAGGCTGGCTCCGGTTACCTATCTTTGGTCAGAACCAGGTTGCAAAGTTGCGCAAAGTTGAGCTTACCAAGAATCCGCCATGGAACTTTCCCACGATGGGGTGGGCTCCTGGCTTGGTCCCCTTTGGTACCATCACGAAAGCTGGGATGTCGTAACCATTGACAACCTTGTAGGTCTTCTCTAGGATGTCAAACTTGGCCCATTTAGGGGAGTTTATATTTGCTGCTACCGAATCGAGAGACATTTCGTTTGTGTTCTCGCTTTCGTTGTGATAACAAGGAGGATTGGCAAAAGCCGAAAAGCAGTTGGAGAGAAGTTCGACAGAAGTTAAGCTGAATTGGCGAAGACTCAGACAGATATTCGAGAGAGGTTAGATATGAGTTTTAAGAAGAGGTGCAGAGGGTTTGTTGCTTGATAGTCTAAAGGTAAATAGTCTGTAGCGTTCAGATGTCTTTATACGTTTCCGCTATCTGAGTATGACTTCCAAGCCAACTTGTACTTCTGCCGCTCGGACTTAGGTCCAGATTTTGTTGTTATGCCCACCCAATGACATTCGAGTGAGAAGACCTGTTGGATGCCTGTCTTAGAGTAGCAACAAGCTAAGGAATGCTTACTTGAGGCTCATCATCCTTTGATGAAAGTCCGCTGCAAAATCTACATACAACTGGATTTCTGGACGACCACCACCCAAGGAAGTTGAGCTTGAATAGCTTTGATGGATACCGGACTTTAATTTTCGCTCTATATTATGACCAATGCAATTCTATGAGTCTCCTCAAGAACTTACCTGACAAGAGAATCAAAAGAGTTAGTGTCTGTGTGTTCAACCCTGAATTCTTACCTAAACAGGTAGTTCTACCAATCGGAGACATTCGAGCATGCAAGGCTGCAAGGCTTAGAAATTTACCTCCACATCAATTTTTACTAATGTGTACGCTGAGCTGCCTTGTTCTGTACTTCTCATTCACGTGAAGTATCCGAAGGAGTGAGGGCGAAGGCCGAGCGGGAGCCGATTTTCGGTCTTCGCCTCGTCTTAACTCCACTTCAACACCTTCACTGTTCATGACACTCGAAACCTCACGTCTACAGCTTCAGCAAAGACAACACGTTGCACTTCACCCCGCTTCTTGTACTTCACTCTGCTTTGTTGCTTCTCATATACTTATCCAGTTGCATATTAATCTCCTCTTGTCCTTGCAGCTGCTCAAACATCTGTGTGCGACCTGTTATTTTTACCACTTGATGAGATGAACTATCAAACCCCAGTACCTGCATTGAGAGACTCTTCATCCCTAAAGTACTTGCTGCATCATCTGCAGGTTGAATGCACGATGCGCAAGTTCAATAGCTTGATTGTTGCATCGTCAATTGTTTCCTTACTTCCCGCGGCTCTCTGTCATGGTTTCATCGCAATATCAATATTTGCCTTTTGCCATATTGTTTCGAGTATCAAACATGTTACCTGCGTTTGCCATTCATGAAAGTCCCATATCCAATTCTCAAATGGAATCTTAGTGGCTAAAAAATGCTTCGGCACGAACCTGTTCTTTTCTGAGCATCAAAGGGCGGGGAGCTTGCCTCCTAAAGCATCTATCTGCATCTCCATACCGTCCTTCAATTGGCCAGCAGCACTCTTCAGCCTGGCAAATCACACCACAAACTCCAAAACCACCCCAATGAACAAAAGCAAGAATCTGCATGCAGCCTACAGTCAGCCCTACCATACATTCTTAGACGCAGGACTTTCTCGTACAAGCAAGTCCTGAGGACTAAGACCCGTCGAGGACGAGGGCCCCCACCAGTCAACGTGTTACACGAGAAACCACGCTGTGCTCACTGATACGTTACCAGCCAGGCTAGGCCTTTAATCACCCCACAGCAAGACACCTGCACTGGGGTGGGTAGCTGTCACTTGACGATTGAATAAATAAACAGAGTTGGCGTTTCATGGTCTTGAGACCTGATCTGAGGCGCCCTCGCATCTCATCCCTCCACATTCCAAATCTCGTTATATATTCATCGAGCAAACAACACAAGTTCACCCTCCTTACCAGATTCAAGCTATAGCGGGGGAAGACAGCAATCAAGGAAACTCAAATCTTGAGTGGTAGCTTCTTTTCCTGACTTGCGAACCATTTATCAGGTGAGCTGGCGCAACCGTTTGCCTAACTTCTCCGCTTTCCTATATATCCTCACCGTCTCAATTGTTCGTCCCTCTCCCTCACTAGCAACCCCCAATTTCTAAATCCTTCGAGGGATTAGCATAAGACACAAACCCAAGCATGTCCAACCAGCGTGGCACCCCGCTGTCCATCACCACCTCGTCGGGTCAGGGCCCACCAGCACAGCCTCAGCCCTACCCGCCTTACTCACCCTCACGTTCCACCAATGCATCCGCAACGCGCTCTCCCTATCCATACTCACCATCACCCATCTCCTCACCCAACACCTCACAGCCTACATCCCAACCCCGGCCCTCCACCTCCAAGCGTCGCGCCACCGAGCCCTTCAAAGGGGCGACCTCCCCTCGCAGTCCACTGGGAGCGCTGTTCAGAAAGGCGAGCGAGCCAGCGAAAGTCACTAGTCCAAATGTGAAGAGGTTGAGTGAGGGAAATGTGCAGATGCGGAGAAACAGCGGGGAGAAAGTCAATTTGTACACCGAGTGCGGACGTCATAGTGATGAGTGGTTATTTGGACCTATGAAGGGGGCGGTGAAGAGGATGTGGGAGAAGGAGGAGAAGGGGAAGGATGGGGTAGACGGTGGCAAGATTTGATCTGTAAAGAAAGAGTGAGGTGAAGTTTGGAAGTTAGGGTTTGTGGATATGGTTGGAAGGAAGGAATGCTTGGGATTTCCTCTATCATGTGCGGTTCTTGGTTGCTAAGATGTGTGGGATGATGCTGAAATATGGAGTGATGATACCCAGATGACGAACATGACTCTTAGCTCAAGCTTTCTTAATGATAATTAAACCTGCCCAATAGATCTTCCAGTGCTTACTCTCTAGCTTTCGACAGAGTGGAAGTTTAACTCACCTAGCTCAAGAAAAAGAAATTCCATCACTGCAGATCACAGAAGTCGGCTCCTCCACACGAACTTTATGAAAACCTACAGGAATTCATATCTCAATTTTCAACACCATCCGGGGTATCTTGTCTCCTATTCCATCTTCTCCCGGCCCCCGCCAATTCAATCCCTATACTTATGCTGACTCCATAACCATGCCCAATCCAAACATATGCTAAAACCATACCCATCATGCAAACAATATACAATCTAACATAAGGCGAGTAGTTCCTGCGAACACCCAATTAATTCATCGTCCCCATAATCACTAATGGTACTCTCTGATCTCGTTAGTGTGCGTTTACTTCTCGTTGCTGCAACAGTCAAAGTCTTTGAACTTGCTGCTGGTCTATTCGTGTGCACCCCTGTGTTTGTTCTCGTCTGCCCAAACTTTGCGTCCCTGCATTTGGGACCTGATGATGACCGGCCTCCCTCTTTTTTATTAACATTGTTTTTAAAAATTGTTTGTAGTATTCTCTGTGAGTCATGCATGCCCCACGAAATTATAGGGGTAAGATCTTTCGAGCGATCCCCAGGGACTCTCTGTATCTGTCGGCCTGGCGCATTCAACGCAGCACAGTTAGAGAAAACCCCTACTGCCCTTCCTCTAGATAGTTGTGAATCCTGTTTGTGTTGCGCCGTCGCAGCTATCATTTTACTTTCCTCGATCGCGGCATGAAATAGGTCCTCTTCTTTCTCTTCAAAGAAGCGCCTTTTGGGGGGTCGAGGGAGCGGAATCTTGGGAGGAACCGGAGGAGGCGTCAGGTTCAAAGTTTTCATACCCTGAACCTGATGACAACGAGGATTCGATAGAGAGAGGCTGAGGTCCTTCTTGAAAGCCTCGTTCGTTGAAGATGGCCACGTATGAGATGGTTGTGGTTGTGGCGTTTCGGTTCTAGGTGTCAGGGGAGCTTTCTTGCGAGGAAAACTTGAATTGCTTTCCATCAATCTGCTCTTAATAATTTGTGTGGCGCAATTTTCCGATGGGTAAGAAGGCTTCTCTGTATCTCTTGAAATTTGTGCAAGTAGTGTCAATCCCTTCCAATTGTTGGGTCTAGAAACAGGCGGACGATTTGGCGTCGTAAGTTCCGATAGATCTTGAGAAGATATCACAAGATCTTGAGTAGAGAAGAAATCCTGGAATTCTGTTATGTCCTCAACTGATGGTTTCTTAGGGCTCAGATCCAGGGCAACCTGCGTGTTGGATGGGAAATCCTCTGCATGATCAAGTAATTCTTGGATCTGCTGGCTCGGACTTGGGAAGAAATAATCTAAGTGATCCTCTATAAATACTTGAGTCGCTGAAGGAGGGGCCATTTCTTTGGCAGGCATGGCAAAGCGCTTGACTGGCTCCATCTTTGGTGCTGGCCGGACTATGTTGGATGAGGGAGTAAAGGATATCGCACTTGCTTTCTTGATGGGCAATGTTGGCGGCGGCATATTAATGGAAACTTCCTCCAAGAGATTATTGGTTAATGTAGCATAAGGTAGGGACGGTTTTATACTGGCCGGATGCCTGTCAGGGCCGGATCTGGTCTGCGGCTCATTCGCCACACACTTTGAAAACACATCTTTCCGAGGTAAAGGTGTCACAGCAGCCTTCTGAGCGACACTATTATCAACCCTGACAGACTGAACCGGGCTATTCTCAATTAATCCTGGGCTGGTCCTTCGATATATAACAGGAGAGGACTTGGCTTCTGCCTCTGCAGCCTCGGAAAGAACCTGGGTAGTGACTAGGTCAGCTAGCGCTTGGGAGTCGTCAACCAAATCATCGTCGTTTCCAAGGGCAGTTGGTTTATGTTTCGGTAAATTTGGTGACATTTCTTGATGTGGGCTTCCTTTCGAGCACTCTTGAATTGGTCGGTCTGGTGTTGAGGTTGGCTTTTGTTGCTTGACAGATTCTGGGAGCATATTGGCCTTTTCAAGGATGTGCGATTGCGATAGTGAAGGAAAGTCACCATAATCAGGATCTGAAGTGTTACCACCCTCTTGCTCTGGCTTTGAGACCACTTCCTCCACACTTGCTGAAAGCATTGAGCTGTCAATCTTGGCGAGAATGTCCGTTTGCGAAAGGGAGGGGAATTCTCCAAATTCGTCCTCCGACTCTAATTCCACCGCCGTTGTCTTCAAGTGCTGCCTAACTTTTGGATCTACAGAGTCTTCGCCCATCGTATCCTCCGACTCCTCCTTTACATCATGAATTTCCTCCCATTTCCTCTTACTCCCCGCCTTCACGAATTTCGCAATCGTCGGTTGACTCGCCCTCACAAATCGACTTGGTTCCGGCAATCCCATCTTCCTCCTCGCTTCCTTTTCATCAGCGAGCTTCGCAACCTTCTTCTCTCTTACAGCTTTGGCTTTCGCGGCATTCCTCTCCTTCTCGTACTCCTTTTTCTGTCTCTCCAATTCCTCATTATCGAGTCTTCGCTGTTCTGCTCGGGAGACTCGAGGCGCTCGATTCGCTTTCAGGTATGCCTTTTTCGCGGCTTTGCTTGTCATGGGAGGTTTTATGACAATATTGGAGCCCTTCGGAGGTATCAGGCTGAAGGTTCGTTGTACTGGAGGCATTGTGCATAATTTCGTCGGAAGCAAAGTGGTTTTAGCCGGCGCAGAATAGGTGTGGTGTATTACTGAAATCTGCTATTGATTGACACTTTACACGTTGTGAGGTTTAAGCGCGGGTGTTCGGCACTACTACGTACTCACTAGCACCACAAAACACGACATCACGTGAGTGGCTTGCTTCTGGGACCTTAGGGCCACGCCATATATTCTATCTTTTCACAATCCAGTGAGGTTTTAAGATGGGACAAAGTGACATCCTTCATTTTTCTTCACTGCTCAGTTGATTTTCAAGATGATGTTGAAAGCAAAATTTGTATGCTTGTGCTTTACGCTATCTAGCTGCCTCGATCTGAGGGTATGCTAACTGAAGACAACGGCTATTCATGAACCAGCTGCTAATGTCCAACCGGGAAAAGGAACAAAAATCCACTACAACGAAATGAATTGCTGATCGAAACTTAGATCAGCAAGGGGGTATGTTGAAAATGAGAAAACCATCCAGCCTTCACACAAGAGTCTATCTACCCATTTTCCGCCATTGCTCCGTCCATGCATTATGTTCCATCATCGTCAAATCGTATCAATCATCTCTGGAAATGTCCACACTACAAGCAATTCATCAAAATTTTATTACCCTGGATCAAACTAGCATTCTTTCCATGGATGAATTTGATGACAGCCACAATTCTGCTTCTTGTCTCGGGCACCAATTGTTCTGAAGGCTCGTCCAGGACGGATGCGAAGATAGGGACCAGTTTTGGTGTTAATCTAATGATCGTTGCATTTTGATGCTCATACAGGCCAGTGATACACTCGTAAATGGGCTTGTTTTCTTCATAGTCCTCCTTCAACGGAAGCAAGTCAACAAGGACAGGTAGGATATCATCAACAGGCACTTGATCCTGGTGAGCCATGATCATACGGCAGACACAACCTGAAGCATTGTCGAGGGTCCTAGCGACTTGGGTGTGAAGAAGTGGCTCCAGCTTTCCAAGTATTTCCTTGAAAGCGGGGAGATAGGTAGCTGAGTCAGTGGAGTGGTAGACGAGGAGACCAGTTGCATAAGCAGCATTGGACTTTGTCTCCATGTCTTCGTCAGTCAATCTGTGAAGGAGCAGTTTCAGAAGGGATGCAGTGAATTGGGTTACGCCATTTCCCATGTTTGCCGTGCACTCAGCAATGACTCCAATGGCTGTAGAGCGCTCGAAGTTTGTCTGGGATGATGCATACTTCATCACTGGCTTCTGGAAGATTTTCCATGCTTCAGCGAATTGGCTACCGAGGGCAGCAGACAGTCCAATAACGACATCCAAGGCAGTGTCGATCACAAGCCAATCGTACTCGGATGATTCTGCGTCATCAAGGGACTCTTCTTCACCCTCGTCGCCCATGTCTTGCTGGCAGGGGTGGGACTTGGTAATGATGGATGCTAGGATGGAGATCGTCTGCTCAGCAAACTTGCCTTGAGTCAAGATCGACGGTCCACAAAGTTTCAGGGTTGCCGCAACATTTCGGTTGATGTCGGTAACGACAGCTCTGGAAATTCTCAAATTAGCATACTCCAGTTTAAAAGATTGCTAGACACATTTATATTGTTTGAATGGATCAGGAGTAGATACGCGTTCTCAGCAATTGCAACTTGTGCATCTGAGTGAGCTGGGTATAACGTCATGTTGTTCATCATTTCCAAGGATCAAATGAAAGAGGAAGGGCTAGCTTACCTATCAACTTCGTCTTCCCAAAGAGAAAGAGTTGCTGTAGTCACAACTTCTCCGAGCTTGAGAACCTCCTCGGATGGTTGCGAGCTAGGAGGCAAGCCAGGAGTCCATTTTTGGCCTGTATGGTCTTCCATCAGAGCCCAGAGGCAGGCGTAGGCGCGCCATAAGGTGGCAACAGCAGTCTTTCGGACACCTTCGTAGTGGTGCTCGACTAATCCCATGACCGTCTCGATGGTTTTCTCGAAGTATGGAACGAAGTTCTTGCGAGTATGGGAGAGAACATCACCAAGAACTTCCACGGCAATTTCTTTCTCAAAAGCCACCGCAGACACACCTCCTAAATCGTCCCAGTCGTCGTCATCTCCTTCTTCCATGCTATCAATATCCTCGACTTCATCACTAGCAGACACCACCTTGACTTTCTTGCCAGCAATGATAACTTCTTGACCAAGCAGATCCTTGGCCTCTTCTCCCAACTCAACGTCCAAGTCCGACTCCTCTTGGTCCAGAGATTCCAAGAGACCCTTCACAACACCTGGGAGGAACGGCGTAAATTCTTCTTCGTATACCTTGGCGAGTGTACTCCAAAGAATGTAGCTAGTCTCTCTGAGGCGAGGGTGGTCAAGGTGAAGACCCTCCTCACTGGCTTGCATGAGGGGTTGAACATAGGGTTGGAAGGCCTCAGATCCTACAGCGGATGCCATAGCACCCATAGCATCACAAGCTGTTGCACGAAGATCAAGTTCATCCTGGCTGTCCTTAATCGTGACGTACTCCGATAAAGCCTTCATTGTCGGTTCAAAGTATGGTAAGAAGCCTTCCTCGGCAGATCCAGCGATAGATCCCATTGCACCTGCAGCACTTGCTCTGACAGTGAGATCTGGATGGGTGAGAAGCCTACCAAGGCGGGGAACGAGTTCAGGAAGATAAGCTGACATAACGTCTCTTTCAAGACCTTCAGTAACCGAGTCCAAGGCGGCACATCCTGCCTTGAGAATTTCGAGATTCTTGCGTGTTTCGCCTTCATTGGATGTCTCAACAGTCGCAGAGTCCAGATTCTTCAGCAAAGATGGTACCAACTCAGCGTGATGTTTGCCCAAGTCCTCGCTGAGATCATCAGCCAATCGAGCAACACCGTTCAAAGCTGCGTGGCGAACACCCACAACAGGATCGTTGAGCAATTTGAGAACAACTGGGATGAGAGAGTCAAGTTGTGTGCCAATAAAGTCTGGAGCGCCTTCAACACACATTCCAAGAGACAAAATGCCTGCTTGACGATATTTAGGCGACTCGTGGTTAACATATGAAGGAAGTGCGTTCAACAGTGGGACAATAACTTGTCGGGGTGGCAGGCTAGTAGCAAGGAGATCCAAGAGACCAAGAGCCGATCGATGTGGATTGACCTCATCATCCTCGTCTTCTTCGTCCTCGATCTCAGTTGCGATTTGCATAGATTTCAAGGTAAGGGTCTCGCCCATATTTGGAGTGCCTTGAATCTTCATCTTGCGAAATCTTGCTGTCTGCATGAGAAATGACAGAGCTTGGTTTCGCGAATCATCGGCGATATCAGTGTTGGCTGCGATGTCGATCATAAAGGTCAACAGATCTTTAAAGTGGGTATTGATCAAAGCGTTCTCAAGACCAAGCAGCGTTTGGAACACCTCGAATGCCTGCATGATGCGGTCCTCGTCCTCTTCGTCAATAGCTGACTTCAGAACAGCGACCATGCTAGGGAAAAGTTCGACAAATCTGGCAAGATTTTCGGGATCTTCGTCAGGCTGGATCAACATTGCAACTCTACTAAGGCAGAGCATGGTGTTGGTTCTGACCTCGGCACTTTCTTGGTCTTTGATAGTGGTTGCAAAAAGTGTAAAGAGATTTGCGATTTTGTCCTCGAAAGCATCGCCTGCCACCTCGAGTAGAGAGAAGAGTATGTAAACGCCAACCTCGCGGTGAGCAACTTCATTTGAGGTAGATGCTTGGGCAAGGAGGCCAGGAAGATCTGCCCATTCTCCATCTTCAAGATCGATCTTGGCGATGCCAGCAATAACACGAGCGGACGAATGTCTCACAAGCGACTGTGGCTCAGCTAATGTAGTTTCCAGGAGCTTTTGTCTGATGACTGGCTTCTGGTCGGCAGGTTGAGCAGCCCAGTGCTTTGCAACAAGACGATTGGCTTCGACAGCTGCCTGTTGGCGAATTTTGTGGTCTTCATGGGAGGTGAGGATATGGAGGAGCAAGAGAAGGGTCTGCGGGTGAGGATAGTAGTTTTTCCGCAGCTCAGTCGTCGTGGCCTTGAGACGCTCAGTGTCGGCTGGGGAGTAGTCAGTACACGAGGGAAATATTATACAGGGAGGATGCAAGTCAACATACGGACTTGACAGCTTTGCAAGAGCTCAACCAGCCTTTGTTGCTCCATTATGGCACTTTGATGCGCGTTGTAAAGCACACGAAGAACCTTTTGGGAGTTAACGAAGTTGTTTGTGCTTTAGTTGTTGTGTTGTATTGTGTTGTGGGAAAAATATAAAATTGAAAAGAAGAAATATTGGGCGGCGACAAGGGTACATGCGCTAACCATTTTTAGTTAGTCTTCAACACGTCAAAGTGTAACCTTGCAACCAAAAGAGACTAACTCCAATGAAAGAAAATCCCTTAATTACCGTTGGTACCATGATCAATGGAGAATATAATACCAATACCCCAGCTCTAGAGTGGGCTTGGGGACCTTTTTTCTTTTTCATTTCTTCAAAGTTTTCAGGTAGAACACCACTTTTAAAGGCTCCAAAATATCAATTTGCGCTTTCACTTTCAATACTGTTGGTATGAAGCACGTAATAATGTCATAAAATGAAGCCACAAAGCAGGAGGGAAAGTCTTCTAAGTTCCTTGTCTATCCTTCACTTATTCCTCGACAGAAGAATGTATATCTATATAGTATTCAAGCCTCCTAGCTTGTCTGCCTTCTGGCCTGCCTTGAGCTCAGCTCTGCTGCCTGCTAAAAGTAAATATAAGATATCATCGTACCCATTAACAACCTTAATGGCTAAGTACAGACATGGACTTGTTCTGTAAGAAGGACAATCTTACCGAACGATAATATACCGGAAAGAGAACAGACTGACTTTTCCAAGTTATTACTCCTTTCAATGAGCTCCTCGTAAAAGTGTAGCTAAATGTGGGGCAAAAGCTTGAATTCTTATTTGTTGTATATCTGTCTATTCTCGCATTTATTCTCCAAGATGGCATAAAGTATGATAGAAAGGGCAGTAGTTGGTCCCAGTACTGTCATCACCATGCCTCGAAACACCGTCTGCATGACTTTCCTCCTTTTCCGTATACTTAAAACCGCTGTTAGAGTAACTTTGATTGAGCCAGGCGTGTTTCAGCTCTGCTTCTGCTTCCTCATCTAGTTCCTTCGCACCTCCACCCTGTTCCGAGGAGCCTGGTGAAACTGGGCCTTGGTTCTTTTTCTCTGCACTCCTGTCAGTGTCATGGTCCTTTTGGACTGTGTTTGCGTCTTCCGGGTCACTCCGTCTTGAATTTGCTGAGCCGATATCCTAATTTCATTCTAGTCCTCCAAATTTCGCGAATCTAAAGGTTGAATTCAAGCACTGGTAGTCCCTGACATTCTGTGAACCTGAAAATATAATATTAGCCTTTGTTAAGGGGGGATATAGAGCCAGCACGTAGGTAGTCTCAAGGTTCGAAAAGGAAATGAGTATATAGACAGTGGAGGCTCAGCCTCTTAAAGTACTGACGAGTTACAATAGGTTTACAGAGCAGTGCGTTTAAAATATCTCCTGTCCTCTGATATATCTGGCTTCAAAATGAAGAACCATGGAACCATACGACCATATGACCCGGGGAAACAGGATGAAGAAATGATCACCGAAAATTCCACCAGCTCACATAATAACTCCCAACGAATCCTGAAACACCAAGTATCCAATTATAAACGCAAGGTAGAAAGCCAGCCACCCAATAAAAGAGTATACGAGGACACCATCCAAATTCCACTACCCTGCTTCTCAAGTAAAAGCAAGACATTGTAGAAGCCCTAATAAGAACCAGCTTTATGGCTTGGAAAGTGCGGGTCCAGTACTCCATCTTGCTTTGGGAAATAACGTCCCAATTTTTGACGATAGTCGAGAAATTACTTTGAGCAGGACCACTTTTGGAACAATCTTTGTTAAACCTAGCCATTGGAACGTGTGCCGAAGAAAATCCACATCAGGGTACTCGATACGCCAGACTAGTTTTTGGTGGTTCGTGAAAGGTAATCAAGTTGGGCATTCGTTATAGGATGTACACTTTTCGTTCACGGCGTAATACACTAGTGGCTCTACTTGCAGGACCACTTGTCCTAGGTTCTTCAGCCAGATTGTGAGGCCGCGATTATGGGCTTCGGTGGCTGGTTTGGTTATGTAGCTGACAGTGTCTTGTTTTTTGAGGGCAAAACCTGTCTACGGCCCGAAGCCACTTTCTTTTGAACCGGCATCAACACCGTAGCTATTCATATTGTTAGGGTCAATGCTACCACGGCTTTGTCTTTGGCAGACTGGATGCGAGGGGTCATTATTAGGAGACCAGTGCTTTTGATATTGACCCACTTCTCGACTAGCCAATACCCACCTGCAGCAATGTCTTCTTAGGTGATTTTATTGCGGAGATCTGCTGCAACAAATTTGCCTGTTGTTACGCTAGTTTCCATAGGTTCTAGCTGAAAAGTAGCCGATCACTTTCATACCGTTGGCGTGTAGAGAAGTGATCGTTGCTACGCTAGTGCCTTCGAGATCTACATCGTAAACCTGGACATTTGGAAGGCTGAGCTTTCCATAACCGTCGTCAGCATTCAAGATGATTTGCTACTTCAAAGGCGGCCGTGGCTTCCACTAAGAGGCAAATCGTGCTTCATTCAGATGCTCAGCAAGGGCCACACTGGCGAATTGAATGAAAGAGTGCCCGAGAGCTCCTTTAAGTAGAGAAATGCATAGGCTTACACCATTGTTAATAGTTAAAGATCAAATCATCACTTGATAGGTAGTAAGTAATTATCTATCAGCCTTTTGTTCTCGGACAAAGGGGACTGACTCCTTCAAATTAGCCTGTTATACTATGTAAGACTGGGCGAAGCTGATTTTAGAGACCTAAGTCGTGATGCGCTGTAGGGAGATCCGTTGATGAATGTCGCGGTTATAAGGGATAGAACTTTCGTTGGGTCAGATATATTTCTCGTTGCTCTACTTGGCGGTTCCGTACTAGCGAAGAGTCCTTCTAGAAACCCGGTGATGGCATGTAAGATGCCTCGGGGCACACAGCATTTCTTTATTGATTCCGGAGGCGGAGTCATTTTTGGTTCTATTTCCCCTTTGTCCAGTGAGTTCGTGCCTCTTGAGACTTGATAATTGCGGTTCAAGGTTATGAGCTTTTGGTGAAGATCGTTAGTCTGCGCCGTAAGTGAGAGAACAGACCTGTAATGCTCCCTTGCAGATCCCCATAAGAAAACCCTTTCCCGTGGCACTCTCTGGATGAAATATACCAAATGAAATTCAATTTTGAGTTTCGAGCTGCTTATATAGAGTTCGTCATACCAAAAATTGCTGAGCCACATCCTGCCGCAGCGGATGACTCACTTGCCCGTTTCCAAGATACATATATAAGTACAATTTACCTCGTCCACAATTCAAGACCTCATTTCAAACAAAATGAGCAAATCAACTCTTCCCACAAGGGCAGAACCAATCATAGTACCCTCTCTGACAGAAGAACCCTCAACTACAACTCGGGAACCGTCTCTCGCAACCCGCATGAAGTCGTATGAGCAACTCACAAACACTATTCTCCCTCCTTCAGCCCCAGCTATCCTCCGCCTTGACGGTCACTCATTTTCAAAATTCACCTCCCATTTCGCCCGTCCCTTCGACACCCGCATACATTCAGCCATGGTGTCGGTGTGCTCAGATCTTCTCGCTCACTTCCCGTCCGCAACCCTTGCATACACGCAATCCGATGAGATAACCCTCATCTTCCCTGCTGGCGTCGGCGCATTCAACGATCGGATAGTCAAAGTAGCAAGTCTCGCCGCCGGCCTAACCAGCGCACGATTCAATTTCCATCTCTCCAAAGCCCTCTCAGCTTCCCCTGACCCTCCTGTTAAAAAACAGGAGAAAGTAGAAGGCACGGGATATTTTGACGCACGATTATTTCCCGTGCCATCTGTTGAAGAAGCGCTAAACTGTCTCCTCTGGCGGTGTCGTGGGGATGCGATACGGAATTCTGTTAACGGGTTTGCGCGCACGCAGTTTAGTCATAAGGAGCTACAAGGAAAGAGCACAGAGGAGGTACGGAAGATGTTGCAAGACGAGAAGGGAATGATTTTCGAGGAGGCAGTACCGAGTTGGGCGGTGGAGGGGACGGTGGTGAAGAGAGAGCAGTATAAGTTTGAGGGGAGAAATTGGAAGACGGGGGAGGTGGAGATGACAATGAGAACGCGACCCAGAGCTGTGGATAGAGGAGTTACTGAGTTTGGAGAGGAAGGATTGAGGTTGGTTAGCGGGAGGTATTGGGATGAACAGGAGAGACTGGATGATAACAGATGTCCCTTGAGATGATTGAATCAGCACTCCTATGAAATTTAGTCGTTCCTTTCAAATGTCTGCACACCTTCAGGAAATTTATCGAAATAGGGGCAAATCACAATGTGATAGGCACCCTAGCGAAATGCAATAAGTTATTCTCATCTGCTCTTCGATAGAATCACAGGCGTGCTGTATGCTATGTGTCACCATGAAAGCCAAAGATTGAGTAGTTCAACTTGCGGAAAAATGGTCTCGGAGGAATACAAGGACTCCCAAAGTGAAACCCAGACAATTTTTTTTAGCGAACTTTGAGCATGGTTCGCTTTATTATTGAATGATTGCCTTCCGTAAAAGAATTAATCTCAAATACTACTGCCTGTTGTCCAGTGATTTCCTTTGGGTATCATAAACGCCGCAAATTAGTGGCCATAGAAACCCCAATTCCTAGACCCCGCTCATCGTACTTTCGTACTGTCTCACCGCTATATCTGAGCCGTGGTGGGAGGTAAGTTCTAGTATCTTGACTCCGAGAAATGTGAAGCAATATGGCACGAAGAGTCATCAGGAACCCGGCCAGACTTTATATGTCCAGGAATCCTCAGGCGCATTCAATTCACCTCGCTCATGGGCTCGGTCATTGGCTTCTTGGAGGTCTTTTGCAGCTGTAAATATCTCCTCCATACTGCACGCCAATTGTTCCGCAGCTCGTCCGAATTTATCAACACCTGTAATGTGTTAGAATAATACCCATGTAATCGCCGAACTATGAACAACTTACCTCCTTCCATCATACAAATAATAAATTTCAAAGTTTCTTCATCGGACCAAGGTTTCCTGGGACCCACATGGAGTTTATTATGCTCTGGGAATACATGAACTCTTTCGTAGTCGTCGGCGAATGGATCGTCGTCGTCCCAGTCTTCGGTGTCCTTCGTGGCCCCGTTTTCAACTACATGCTGAGCAGCTTCCTGGAATCTGGGGAGCTTACGGAAACGTTTCTTGAACAAAGCGTTTTCTTCAGCAGCTTCTCTCTTAATTTTGACGAAGTCTTCCCGTTGACATTGATGTATGTAAGCGATACGTTTTTGCTTCTCGAGCTCGTGCTTATGGTTTTCTGCACGACGGTGATTCTCTTGCTCGATTTGACAAGCGTCTGCTTCGCGCTGATTCTCTTGACAACCTATGTTAATGGTGTTCTTCCCCTCAGACTGGAGGGCTTGAGTGTTCTCGGCTATCGCTTGTTTTTTGATAATTACGAGTTTTCTCTTGAACTTCTTCCGGAGCTCGTGAATACCACGCAAGACGGTCTTAGTCGGCTGCTTTACGCTAAAATCGTGGCTATGTGTATTGCCTCCTTTGCGGATGTCTTTGCAAGTGGGTTGAGCAGACTGGACTGTTGCAGAGGTTGCCAAATTCGTATAGCACTCAAGGACAGTACACATTTCTGCGATTGAGACCATTCTCATCGCGCTGGCTTCAGCACCGCCCTCGTCATAGGCTTTCATTCCAAACTTGATACATTCAAGCCATTTCGGAAGTACGACGAAGTACAAATCAGTTAAAAGCAATTTGATGAAGTCTTTATTGGCGCCGGCTCTCCCAAGCATTTTGTCTTCAAGCTTTGTTTCTATGAGTCGTCCTACATTCTCTTTGAGTCTGTTAAGAGCCGTGGATATGTTCTCTCTCGCTACTGCTTGTGTCTGGTAAGATGTAGGGTTTATGTTGGTTAAGGCTTCATAGCAGGATTGTAAATGCTGTATGTGCCTGATGATCTTTTTTGCCGAGTTGGTCTTTGCCGCTTTGAAATTGATTATCACGTTGAAAGCTTTGGTCTTCTTGCAATACCTTAAGCCGACTTGTTTGGCAATAGTCATTAGATCATCTAAGTGATCAAAGTTTAACGATATTGCGTACAAGTCGAACGTTGTTGGTAGTTTGTTATATATTCTGTCTGGCATGTCGGTGGAGGAATCTCGTCCTAGTATCTTCGCCTCCTCCATGCCTCCCTCATGGAATGATGGGTCTAGGCCTCCATTAGCCTGGACTGATGTTATTGACTGGTTTGGTGACACTCTTGAAGCACTATTATCTACGGTATTGCCAACTTCCTTGATTGGACTTGGATCGTCTAAGATGTTGCTCACACCTCCAGCATCTGCGGAAGGGGTGAGGTGGATTGGAGGCGCTCCGTGTTGCACCGTTTTCTGGGTGGTCGATCTTGTCATTTTCCTGATCCTGTTGACCTCCGGAGACCCAGCTTCAGCATCTGATACGACTGGAGGGAAAGTGGAATTTCTTCTGTGTAATGGTGATTTTGTCGAGAGTATCCGCTTGGACCGTCTTGCGCCTTGTACTTGTTCGGGATCCTTAGAAGCCTTTCGACGCGGGGCATCTTCAAGCAATTCGGGAGTTTCGAGGAAAGAATTTTCAATATGTGGCAGATCGTCTACTGCTGACAGCCTCTCTCCATCCTCCATTTTGGACGCTGGAGCTTCCGTGAAATTTCCGCGCTTATATCTGGGTGGCTTGATTGGTTTTGGTATCGTGACTGGGGGTGTTTGGCCAGTGCTTATTCTTGGTTCGAGTATAGGTTGCCTGGCCTTTCTTCGTTTAGTTGGCCTTAGTGTCGAAGGTTCATCTGCTGGTATCTCCGAGTCCACAACTTTCACGCCATTCTTATCAACTTCTTGTGAACCGCTCCAGTATCTTTTAAGTGTTTGAAATACCCCTAAACTTTTTTTAGTGGGTTCCTTGTTTCTTGATGCCGATTTGAGGATCGAGAGTGCCCGCTCATCATCGGCATTCGGGTCGTCTTCTGCAGTTTCTATGGATGTCAACATTGGGCGGGAAACTTGGACATGTGAAAGCCTACCTGGTTGTGGAGTGGCTTGCTCTTCGACAAGATCTGCCGATCTAAGTTGCCGCTTTCGAGATGCCATCTGAAAGAATGCAGAGCGTCATGGAACGCATGTGTTGGGGTAAATGACATGCAATGTCGAGGTTGTGGTTGATCCAGATACAAGTTGATCAAGCTAGAGTGGGTCCGAGCTTTGCCCGCCAATTACCTCAGCCTAGTTGGTTGCAAGACAACTCATGAACACAACCACTCCACCAACATCAAGACAGCAACATCATAATCAAGTCGATCGAAGTTTGCAGTATGTCAACACGGAGATTAAATATCTTAGAGGCGACCAAGTCGCATAATTTTCTGGTTCCATCGAAACGAATCAATGAAGGTCATGATGTTCCGTTCTTCCTCACATCACGAGCCTACAGCGATATTGGTATCTTCATAATGCAGCTCAACGTTGCAATGTGTCCTAGAAAGTCTTTTTCGGGGGCAGCTCAACAATCTCAACTTGATGACACTCTCGAGCTCTCAGATCCAGTACAAAAGCTACATGATTTGCTTAAGAAAATAGACACCTTCATCGAAGAAGCTCCACCGGATACCGGACCTCGACGATTTGGAAATGTTAGCTTCCGCAAGTGGTATAAAATCCTCGAGTCGCGCGTAAAAGAGCTTTTACAAAATTTTCTTCCGAGAGAAGTGCTTGATTTCAGCGTGAGCTCTTCTAGCGAGGCCTCTGTTTTGGACGAGCTCACCCCGTATCTTATGGGTGCATTCGGTAGTTCACAAAGACTCGATTATGGCACTGGCCATGAACTTAGTTTTCTTGCTTTTCTTGCTTGTATCTGGAAACTTGGCGGGTTCACTACGAACCCTTCTTCTGATGGTGGTCTAGAGAGAAGTATTGTTCTGGGGGTCATCGAGCCGTAGGTACAAAACACTTAGTCGAGAGTTCAGTCTAAAGTCTCACACAGTTATTTACGAGTCGTCCGACGGCTGATCCTATCATATACCCTCGAGCCTGCTGGGTCACATGGTGTTTGGGGCCTCGATGATCATTCTTTCTTGCCATATATCTTTGGCTCCTCTCAATACTGTCCAGCCATTAATAACGAAGATCCAATGCCAGTTGAAGGCGCCTTGGCTGGGTCGCCTATTCCGGCAGATATTGCAAAGAAGAATGTTGTCGATAGGGAGAGAGAACGCAATATGTACTTTGCTGCGGTTGGCTTCATCAACGATGTGAAGACAGGACCTTTTTGGGAGCATAGCCCGATCTTGTTCGATATTTCTGGCGTTCGTTCGGGATGGGGCAAGATTAACAAGGCGCGTAAAAGAAGAGTCCTCGATGGGAGAATCAACTAATAATTTGTAGGGCATGATCAAGATGTACAACGCTGAGGTCCTCTCGAAGTTTCCTGTGGTCCAGCATTTTCCCTTTGGCTCACTTTTTGCATGGGAGCAAGATCCAGAGGCTATCGCCCCAGCATCATCCGTGCACACTTCGAGCCAACCTACCAATGTATCTACAGGAAGACCTTCTCAAAGCACACAAGTACCGCGGGTCAACTCAACAACTCGTGGTATTGAGGGAGCTACAAAGGCACCTTGGGCACAGAGCAATACAACGTCACAATCTACGTCACCTCCTCCAATGGCACCGTGGGTGGCGAATGGAACAGCTTATAACTCAAGACCAGGGCCACCGTCCTCTCTAGGAAACAATGAACCTCCTACCAGAGCGCCATGGGCTAAAAGGTGACGGTGGGTCATCAGCACAGTCAACACAATGTGGCTGAATCTTCGAAAGCGACTCGAAGCTCGTCACGTTGACAGAAGACTATCAATGAAGAGATTCAGCTGACGGCAAAATAACCTTTTAAACCATATAGTAGTTCTACTGCAAAATTACGGTATCTAATACCATCCCGCAGATGTCACAACTACAGATAACAGGGACGAAGAATCATATCAGGTCAGGCTTATCAGAGTTGGACTTGCTTAGAGCTCGGCTCGTGCCGTTAGCTTGCTCCACTCATAGTCGTCTTTTTAAAAATCCATATCTCAAATTGTGAGGCTCCATAAAAGATCTATCCGCCTGTTCACAAGGAGCAACCAGGCGTCTCTAGTCATGGTAGAACTCAGTAACCATACCTACCCAGGCATCCGGACAGGCATCAGGGAAGAATAGGTAGATTTATTATGCCATATTCACAAAAGTGATCAGTTTGAACAGAATATAACCTTTCCAACTTGCAGAAATTCTGCTCCCTCAAATACCCGTACCGTATTACTCCTACAGCCTCCCTGTCTCCAATCAAGCCTGTATTTGGAGCGACTATACCATATCCGGTTAGATTGCTTATCCCTCTACCCCGAACCCCTGCTCACTGTTATTGCTGATACGAATCGAACATCACCTCCAACTCTGATTAACTTTCCGTCACTTCCTCCGTTCAACTACAGCAAATCTTTCATCCAAAACCTCAAATACTTACTCAATATGCCTGGAATACGTAAGTGTTCTTCCAAATCGAAATTTCGACACCAAAACATAGCCCTCATCCCAATAAATGTTATCAGCACTATCCGTCCTCATATTTGAACACCGGCGTTTATGTTGACCATTTATTTGTGCACATACAAGCTAGTATCTGATATGACTTTGCTAACTTTACGCTTATCTTGTAGCACCAAATGCGCTTTCCGACTTGAAGGCAAAGCTCAAGGGCATGCTCAAGAGCAAGCTGAGCGGCAAGAAAGAGGAGAAGCCAGCTGAGACAAAGCCGGCCGAGACGAAGCCCACCGAAGCTGCCGCGCCGGCTCCGACTGCGACCAAGCCTGCTGAGCCTGCTCCTGCTTCCGCTGCTGTCGCAGAGGCTGCTCCAGCGCCAGCCCCGGTCGTCGCTGGTGAGTACAGAAGTGCAACTTGTCAGAAATCGAATACTCACTCCGAGTTCTAGCGGCCCCGGTTCCAGCTCCAGCTGTGCAAGTCCCTGAAGTCAACAAAGATGAGACTGCTGCTCCAGCAGAAACACCAGCAGCATCAAAAGAAGAACCAAAGCCTGCCGAACCTGCCAAGGTCGAAGTCCCTGGTATGCAATAAATTCGATCTCGAATACTATATGCTAGCAGCTAAGCTGATGTTACCCTCTAGTTACTCCAGCTGTCCCAGCCACGACCGAGCCTGAAGTCAAGAAGGAAGAAACCACTCCAGCTCCTGCGGCGGCAGCTCCTGCACCAACACCGGCTGCCTAAATTGCACAAATATCATGTTTTTTGAATACATTCATTTGGTTTAAAGTGTGGCTAGAATTTCCGGAGAGTGGGAGTTTTTAATGGAGGCTGTCTTAGGATTACGTGGTCTGGATATCATCTATATTCCTCGAATCATGGCGGAGGATATTTACTTTCTCTCGCAATACCCCTTATGATGCACGGATCAAGCTGAACGGTTGTATACGCCTTCACTGATGGATAACGATACCCAATACCCTTGATTTAGTCTACAATTGATCCTTCTTTTACGACTTCATATCCCATTGCCTGAGCTATATGATCGGCGTGTCCTTGGGGGGTAAAGTGGAGCCAACATGTGCTCCACCATGGTTACACGTTGAAGTCTACCCTTGCATTTGAAATTCAGTCACTTGTCTATTTTAGTCATCTTGGACATGGTGTATTGCCTTGTAGACTGCCTGTGTTCTGGCGAGGAGTGCCTTTACTTAGACAGAATCATTGCATAATAGAGACCTGAGGTTAACATTGGAAAGCATCTCTATGTTAAATGACTTCAAACCTTTGTGAAAGGAACAAGTTATAACACCGGCGTGCTGAAACTACCCCACATGCAATACCCGTTCTTCTAATTGTTAATTCCGCTGCCATTTTTTGGTAATTGTTGAAGATTTTGAAGCATAGTCTAGTATAAATTATAGATTCATAATTTTGTGAAAAAATCAAGTTGAAAGTCCTTAAGTATGATCGGCGTACAAAGTTCATCCTCCTGATCGAGGCATAACAGTATAGGTTGTGGCTTTGTATGTAGGTGGGCGCCAGGTCTTGCCTCAAGCTCCTGATATATTTATAGATAATTTCAATGTCGATTATTAGAGAACGCCTAAAGCCTTAATTCAATGTCAATCCTAAAGTATTATTGCCATCGGGTACTTGTGCGATTGTTGACTATATACAGAGGTAGCAGATATGCAATGAGATTTTATGCAAAAGAAAAACAAAACCAAAAGGAATAAATTTTGGAAAGCAATTTGCAGCTTTGTGACAAATTTGAGTTATCACTCTTGAAACATAGCGCCCTAGCTGTTAGCGCACGGGCTATCACTGGCGGCGGGATGGTAGGCCGGTCATCTATTGGACGCGAAGCCTGAAGGGGAAACAAGCTCTCATTCGCTAAATTTTATTGCATCCTATCCTCCCCTGAACTGCCAGCATCTCTCCCCTCAGCAGTGTCCTGCGCGACAACTTCTTGACTTGTCTTCCTTGTTCATCTCAAATCATAGCATTGAACGGCTTCTTTGTCGCATCGAAAGCCAAACACTAATAAAGTTACTACTGTACGTCTGGAGAAAATCGGCGGAACAAGAAATTGTTGTAGCAATTGCCGCGAATTGCCCAGCACCATTGTCGCGAAACATCCAATCCAGGTCACGTATTTTTCGCAAGAGCGTCGCGTACCAACAGATCAGAAATAAGGCGTTGTGAGGCCTTGGATACAGCACTTGGTAAGTTGGGGTCCTTCCAACTCCCTGGGGAGAAATCTTGGATCAACGAGTGATCAGGGACATACTTTTTCCTGCACAGCGTTGGGCATCGAATGGTCTGGTAAAAAATCGCTGCTTGCCGGTTCGTGACGTGTCGCTCTTGGTCGGCCAGTAGAAAACTGCAGGTCCACAAGCTTGATCGTTGCTCAACAGTTACGGCGCACTTGAATAAATTGGATTGAGATTGCTAATTGATTGATTTCATGATAGATTTTGAACAAAATCCAATTTACATAAACTCGATATAATTTCGAGGTCATCCGTACAACATGGCGGAAGTTGAGAACCCAATCGTCCCAGCTCAAGATGAAGCTCCAGCAGATACCCAATCCAGCGAAGAGACTCCTGCGATCACCTCAGAGGTAGATACCGAAACCGAGAAGGAAGCTCTGCCAAAGGAGACAGGTAATGGTGTTAAGAAAGAGAATGTCCCTCCAAAACGGGCAGGCATTGCAACTGGGAAGCGCCTTGCAACCACAAATGCTGCGGCAAAGCCAACTACTTCATCGAGCACCCGTCCAACTGGAGGATTAAGCAAACCTCCTCTGCGCTCTGTGCCAGGAGCATCAATTCGAAAGCCTACCAGTGCAACCGCGCCAACTTCTGCGAGTTCTGGACATAGATCACAAGCTTCAGTTGGAGGATCCGGCGATGAGAAAAGAAAGCCTCTAGCAGGTGCTGCGCGGAGGACCTCTCTCGCTTCTTCGCACAATTCTCCAGGGAAGACCGAGACTTTAGCAGAAAAGCGTGGAAGTACTTCAACAACTACAGCTCGCAAGCCTGCCACATCAATCAGCTCATCCAGCCCGAAAGCTCCTACGAGGACCGGTCTATCAAGCAGCACAACTACAAGAGCCAGCGGAGCAAGTGGTACCACTGCTAGCAGATCAATCCCGAACAAGCCACTAGCTACTGGATCAGTGGCCGATGCAAAGAAGCGACTTTCAGGAGCCACTGGGACGACTAGTACAACCAGGCCTTCTGTTCGCGCAGGCGCTCATCCTCCAACCTCCAACCTCCCCTCGAAAGAAGTCGAACAGTTGAAGACTAAATTAGAAGAAAGCGAAACTAAAGTTGAAGAGCTTACTGCGCAAATTCTGGCATCTCAAGAGAAATTGGCTGAGCTCGGGAAACAAGTTCAAGCAGAAGCTCAGCGCGTTATAGACGCCGAGGAAGGTATTCGGTCTGAGCATGGTGTTCTGGTGGAAAAGCTGCACGCACAACACAAAGCCGATGTCGAAGGACTCCAAGCTAGATTAGCGGAAGCTGAAGTAGCCCAGGCAGCTGCTGAAGAATCATCATTGAAGGCTATCGAAGAAGCTCAAAAGGTTGCATCCGCAAAGGGAGCTGCAGAAACGGCCGAGGCACTGGAATCATTGAAGACAGAACATGCAGCTGCATTATCAAAACTGGAAGCTGAATTGACCAGTGCCAAAGAGGCCAGTGTTAAAGCCGCATCGGCCGCCTCCCAACAAGAGACTGATTTATCTGCGCTCAAGACTCAATTGGAGCAAGGCAAGACGGATCTTGAGACTCTGAAGGCAGAGCATGAGAGTGCTTTAGTTGCACTCAAGGAGTCAATTGAGGCCGACCATGGCAAAGTATTGGAAGCATTGAGGGCCGCGCATTCAGAGGACCTTGCCAAGGGGGCCACTGGAGCTACAGCCGCATATGAAAAGGAAATTTTCGAAATCAACGAGAAGCATTCATTGCTTGTTAGCGATCTTCAAACGCAAATCGAGGAGGCTACTACAGCTCAATCTGCGTTAGAAGCATCACATAAGGAGAGTTTGGATGCACATCAATCCGAGTCAAAGTCAGCACTTACAAAGCTCGAAGAGGAGATTACAGTCTTGAAAGCGAAATCCGAGGTGAACCTTGCAGAATTGACGGACTCGGCGCAAGATTTCAACGATTTGAAGACTAAGTTTGATGCCGCTCAGAAACAATTACTCTCTACCCAGGAGGAACGAAAATCCGCTGCTGAGAAGTACGAGCAATTACAAACCAGGAGTGCAGAGGATGAGAAAGCGCTAGCTGCTGTTCATGATGAATTAGCTAGCTCCAAGCAGCAAGTCGCTTCACTTCAGAAAATGATGGACACTTTCGACAAAGAAGCGCAGAGCAAAGACGAGTCACATAACAAATTGAAGGCAGAACTTGCCGCAACGACTCAGGCTCTTGAGGAGAAAACAAAGGAAATCGCCACTTTGCAGGAGAAGCACAACCTCGAAGAAGAGAAGCATCAGCAAGCATTGGAGAACATCACCAAGGACTATGAAGCTGAGATTGCGGCTCGTCAGGATGACTTGGGCGTCAAAGAGGAATTCGAGGCATTTAAAACGAAGCATGATGAGCTCACTAAATCCCACACCGATGCAACCTCTTCTCACAACGACGCTTTGGAGAAAGTTAAACAAGATCATGCCGTTGCAGTCGCCGCTCTGGATGTTGCAGTGACTGAACATAACCATGCTCTTGAGGATCTTAAGTCTACTCATGCAAGAAATCTTGATGAAGCTCATGATAGAGCAATGACTGCGGGTCATGCTGCTCACGCCTCTGATCGCGAGCAACTTCAGGCTACTCATGCGGAAGCCATCAAGGCGATTCAGAAGGATCTGGAGTCTAGCCAGACAACAGCATCCTCCACTGCGGAGCAACTGAAGGTAAGATTGACCCCCTACTTTCGAAGTACTTCGAAGACTAACTCAGTGGTAGGCTGCGCAGAACGCAATAGACGCTGAGGTTGCAAAAGCTAACGATACCTTGGCCAAATCTCAGGCAGAGATAGCATTCATCAAAGAAGAATTGGCCGGCGAGAAAATGGCTAAGGCTATTGCAGAATCTGAATTGGATGCAGTCAAGTCGAGGAAACCTGATACTTCAGAAGCCGATGCTCTTCGACAAGAATTAGAGGCTCTGAAGTCGAAGAAGCCAGACACATCAGAAGCAGATGCTTTGCGGAAAGAATTGCAGGAGTTGAAGGACAAACACCAAGCAACCCTATCAACCGCTGAGGCTGAGTCTGCTAAACTTTCTGAGGAGCAATTAGCACTGAAAACAGCTATTTCGGCAGCAAAGGCTGAACTTGACGAGCAGAAGCAAGAAGCCGTAACCCAGGCAAGGACCGCAAAGGCTGACTACGAATCTCTTCATGACTCTATTGGACCTATGGTAGAGGATGCGACTAGGAAAGCTGCCGAGCTTGAAGCTAAATTGAAGGAAACAGAAGCGAACCTCAAGGTCAAAGAAGCAGAACTTACTGAAGCAAAGGTATTTTACGGTCATCATGTATTCGGAGCTTAATACTAACACATATATTAGACCAAGAGTGTCGCCCTTGCATCACCGAAGACACTATCCAGTGTCAAAGGTCTTGCCGCCAGTAAATACGCCGATCCAGAAGAACTCGCTACTGCAGAAGCAGACTCAGAGCCAAAAGTGGCGCCAGGTGAGCATGACAGTTCATCTGCCGCACTTGCATCGGTCCGACCACCTTCTCCTACTGCCCCGGTTTTGATATTTGCATCCTCTCTTTTGGATTCTCCTGCAAATTTCAATTACACTTGAGCATTGTGCACAATTGTAACCCATGAAAAAATTTCAGTGCTGACAGGTTTTCCTAAGAACAGTTAGCGAAAGCTAGTGTCACTGCAAGGCAAATCGAGGAAATGAATGAGGATATGCGAAAGGAGCATGAAAGGTAATTCTACACTGTAATCATCACCAGAAAGATATATTAACAGCCGTCTAGGTCTCTCGAGTCTATCTCAGATCTCTCACCAGCCGTAGCAACCTAAACAAACTCATTTACCATAACGATCACGATCTACAAACCTCAGTCTAAACCACGACTCCTCACGACCTAAAATTTCTCCTCCGCTCCGCCGAGTGTTTTGAACAGACAATCCATTATTCGACGTTTTAATAGCCTGTGGCTGCACTTCTGTCGCTCCTGTTCTTGTTTTTAATATTCTGCAATCTGCGTAACTTTGCTTCCATGCAAATTTGGCATAAGATACCCTAAAACCGTTATACCCGTTTTGTCCATGATTTCTGCAAATACAAACACCTCACATAAAGTTAGTAGCCTTGCAGAGCCGGTCGTTATTTTGTAAATGTGCACGATATACCTTGTTGGGTCTTGGTGTTGTGCAGGTCGATTCGAGATCCTACCTGATATCTTTTGGTGTGAGGCTTCTTGGCCCGAGGCCTTTTTGTATGGGTCATGTATGTTTTGTACGTATGGAATGGAATAGAAATACAGTCCTCTCTCTCGCCTCTCTGCACAATACCGAGGGGAGCATAGAATCATGCTCCTCTGGCTTTCTTACACATTGACTGTGTCCGAGTCCCACAATTTCAAATGCACCTGTCCGTGCTAATTTTAGCCTGGCTCTGGTCATCCTCCGTTGGCATAGCAAAATACGAGCGGTGATTTGGGTAAATGCTCGATTTGTACGTTGATAGCCTTCTTCAGTGGTTTATAAGTAAGCCACAATCATACCTTCGTATGCGTACAATTCGCCTGATTTGGAGAAGTGTATTGTACATTATTTATTATGTCTATTTGGCCATTATGTCATTTTGTGTACTCAATTTTCCACCATTTTCCGAGTAGCAAACGCACAACACCCGTAGAATGTATGTCCTTATACTTGCCGTTCAACCCCCATCTGTCTAAAGGAAAATCCTATTCCTAGCCTACTCACTCCTTCTCCTAAAGCCACCACCCTTCCTCAAAAATCCCCTTCCACTATCCCTCTGATCCCCAATTGTCGCCTTTTTCCCTTTCCTACCCAACTTCCTTTTAAACCTCCCTACAAAAGCCCTCATCCCAAGGCAATTATTGCCCTTCCTCTCCTCCTCACCCTCGTCGTCCTCACTATCTAAACCTTGATCACTGCCCGCCCAGAGGCAATCGCACGCATTATCACCTCTCGCAAGTCGACACACACCACATACTTCAATACCGAGGTCGAACTCCTCGCGGAGACCGCTGAGTTGGTAAGGATGGCCTTGGACTTGCGGCTGCAATTGAGGAAGAGTGTTAATGCTAGTGATGGAGGGGGAGTGACTGTAATGGTGTAGGGAAAATGTCGACGCAGAATATGACCGTGGATGTGTAAGCGATCCAACAATCGATCTCCGCTCAGTCCTCGGTGGTGTGCCATCCGCTCTCAAACTCTCATAACTTATCGCATAAGGCGTCAGATTCAAACTTTGATTGAAGTAATCATACGCATCATCATCATAACCCCTGGCTATGAATTTGGGCCTCGTAGCTGAAAGAGGGGATGTTGGAGTTGGCGAGCTTATCTTGGGCGTGCTGGAATTGGTGGTGCGTGGGGCGGGGAGGGAGTAGTTTGGGATGCTAAAGTTGTAGGGTTTGAGGGGAGTGTATGTTGGATCTTCGAATAGGCACGAGGGGTTAGGAGAGGGGAGGAGAGAGGCTATGTTGGTGGTTGAGGAGCAGGAGGAGGTTTTGCTGTGTCCGGTGTGTGAGATGGGTGACACGGGGGAGAGTGGCATTGTTGGGATGTCGGGACAGTCGAGGGCGAGGGGTGGGGGAATTTGAGTCGAAAATCTGGATTTAGTTCTTCGGGGTGATTTTGGTGGGATTGGGGGACGGGATTCGATCTCTGGGATACTGAGGCGGGTACTCTGAGAGTCTTCTTCAAGATTAGGGGCGTCTCGAGAGCTTAGACTACCGCCTGTTGAACTTAGAGGTGTGTTCTCTTCGTAGTAGCTTTTGAGAAACGAGTCCGTTGACATAAAGTCCGCGGCCCCTTCGTGCATTATTGGACTCCTCGAACAAATTGGAGTCTCTGGCGGGGACGGCAGTAGTATGGATTGGACCAGGATGCGTAGAGATGGCCTCCTATCAATTTTGGAGTCCACGAGTGGTTTGGGTGATGTGGATGCCGTTCTACTAAAGGCCAACCCAGTGGAATCGTCGGTCTCTTCAGCGTCATTTCCAAAGGTATCTCGCCTGATGAGAGGTGGAATTACAAGTAGAGTGTTTTCCGTCGGCGATACGGCTGTAGATGGCGGTAAGCTCTCGCAGGGCGATATGTACACTTCAGTAGTGGTTGACTGTTGATCTTAGTTAGATGCCGTGAGGGTTTTCTCAAATGCGGTCTTACCTGAAAGAGACCCTCTTTCTCGCTGATCATCAACGAATTTCCAAAGGCGTTCTTCGTCTTGTTGAGTTTGTAAACTTCAGTTGCCATTCGAGATTGCTCTTTTCTCATCGCTGTCCAACGTTGTTGGAACAGTTGAGCCCAATCAGAAGCAACCTGATAAGATCCAGTTCTCGAATGAACATCTTGATGTTGATTGCATACCATTTTGGCGGCTAGCTGTTCTATACTTTCGGATATGACCCCGTGACTTGAAGTCCTGTCCATCTCTTCAAGAATTTCGGTGACTGCATTCTGATTTTTCTCCTCGACAGCATTGCAACATGCGCTAGCGCCGCTAGCAGACTCATTCTTCGCGCTGCATTTCATTATACCGCCTTCTTGCCCAATGCAGAATATATTTCGAAAATCCCAATGTAGTGTTGCCATGATTAAGTTGCCAAGTTGTATTAAGACAATGAGACGATACGAGAATGTTGACAAGCTATTCGAAGTGTAGTCTAAATGATGTCCAGGCCATGGAATTGAAGAAATATAAGTATCGAAATTTCCTTACAGAATCCTATTCATAGTGCCGATCTTGCAATATATCAGACATAAGGCACCTCCACTGGCAAAATCCAAGTCGTTAACCATAACCTCAGGTATAAGAGTGTATCAAAAAAAGCAGAGGCTGCATAAGAGGCGGGTGCTGAGCCTCGAACTACACTTATCAGAGTGCTGTGCGGATACCTATCAGTGTAGATTCTGCAGAGACTCAACACAGCCAGACACATGTGGCAGCCATGACCAATCACCACGCTAGCGACTACACACACCACTCGTGGTAGGAAGGTCGAAGGGTGTGAAGGTCCTAGTGAGGTTCCTAGTCCGCACTGCCGTTCTTCCTTTCTCCTGTATCAGTCATCCGAACAGGCCTGAGACTGGGGACGATCCCCATTTAGCCGGAGACACGATGGACAGGTGCTTGATCCGCCGGTACTCGAATGGTTCCAAGTTCCTTCGGTATAGGGAACAAATTTTGGTTGTGCGACGCTTCGTGCCCACGAATGGTGACATGAGGCTTGCTCTCAACGAAGGCTGTGGTTTGCGCAATATGCACTGCCGATTCATAAATTGATTGTTGGCAAGGCAAGTTGGGTTTGGGGGCCATGTCATGCAGATTAAAACAGCCACTCTCGAGACGAGTCTTGTTACGAAGTGTACGGAGTAGCTCGAGGGTCTGGGAAGCACTCGATGATCAGGCAGAGCGGAAACACCAGAAATAAGCCATTTAAAATATAGAGACAACATATCGAGCTCGGCCATTGTGGAATCCGAGTTAATACTGCTCGTAGCAGCGACAATATCCGTACCTCAATAGCAAGATATCAAAGGATTGCATGTTGCAGGCCAGAGGCATCAATAAGCATGCATGGCAGGGGCGGGTGCGCAAAGAAGCCGGATGGAACAAATATAGGATGACTGCATCAAGAACACGGAATCCGCAGTTCGAGCTTTCAACCGTAAAAGCATATGGCACAAACTGAGAACGAGAGTCAACCTCAAAGCAACTGGTAGCATTGTAACACAAAACATGTATATTTGGGATAGAGCTCACCTGTCTCTTGCTGGCGTGGGCGTTGGATTTGCAATGGAACCCGATCGATGGTATTTCAATTGCTTCGAGGCTCAGTTGTGAAACGAAACAATATGTTCAAACGACGGCGAGTTGACAGTCAAGTAGCTAGTCCCGTCTGTGGAATTAATGTATTCAGGATTTCTGTTATGGCAGACATGACCGATCCTTCCTGCCTCAACTTGATCTGAATAACTTCAGCCCGTTCTCCTCGAGCATTGCATTCTCATCGTCTTCTTCCTCCTGCTCAACGTCCTCTCCCAAAGTCATCTTCTGACCTAGGAGAGTCCCAAAGAACCTGTCAACGGCCTCTGGCTCCCAAGCTCCCCTATCTTCAGGCGCCATAAAGTTTTGAAGCTTCTCATGGACAGTATATCGCATTTTTCGACCTTTACTCGCTTTCGTGTCGACATTCTTCTTAGTCTTCACCTCTTTCACAGCGGTCCATTGCAGCGCGTTTCCATTATCACCGGTAACAATGGGTGCATTCAATGACTCTACTCGCCTTTGATCAACAAGTTCCTTTAGCAGCAGTTGGTAGAAGTTGCCATCATCGTATATCTGAGAATCTTCAAGCTTTTTCTGGTCCCTTTGGATAGGGGCACATGATCGAGGAACTTTGGTCTTCCTCACCAAGTGGTCAGAGTTGGCAAGTTGATCTTGTAACACTGACGTGATTGACGGGGTAGCACCTGGGTTGAGCTTCCGTGTTAATGGTAAAGCTGAAGTGCCACGTAGTTTGGCTGACCATTTCTCCAAAGTTGTTTGCCTGAGATCAATCATTGATACTTCATGTTCTTGCATCTTATCCCAGATGATAGCTGAAGCAGTTGATGAACTTAGACCTCGTTTCCGCTTTTGGCCTGATTTAGTACCGGCTTTTGCCTTGTCAAGCTCATTTCTAAGGCCATCAAGGGTGTTCCACAACTTGACAGCCGCTTGCTCTGCCGCTTCATAGGGTTGATTGTCATCCTGCTCCTTTTCCTCGATCGTTGACATTGAATTGGTTGCGATTAAAGCCTTTTGCAAGACCATTCGCACGCTCAGGAGAGAGTCGAAAGCCCTCCTTTGCTCCTTAACTGCATTCCCTTTCGCAGCATCAGCTTTCGCCGCTTGGGATATAGTAGCAACCACATTCTTCTGCTCGTCGTTCATGATACGCCGAAGTTCTGCGCGCCTTCTCGTTTCGTCATCACCGTCACCGTTTTCCTCTTCATCCTGACTCAGATCTTCATCTCCTGTGCCATCAGATTCGCTTCCTTGATCCTCCTCGCTATTCATAACACTTCCACCATCACTTCCAATCCCAGCCACTCCATTGCCAGCTTGTTCACTGTCGGACTCACCAACATATTGACGAGCAGTTGAGAAGACCTCATTTCCCGAATCATCGGAGTGTTGTTCGGCTGTGTTTAGGATATCTTCGTCCGTACCTCCTTGATCACTCTGCTGTCCATCCAAGATATCCTTTCCCTCCCCTTCAGACATGTACTCTGCACCGGTGAGCCTTTTCTTGCCGACGATTCCATCTCTCGGTTTCTCACTTCCACGAATGGCAAAACTCTTAAATTTTTCCGAATCGCTTTCACCAAATGCAGCGTCGCTATCGATATCGCCATCCTCATCGTCCATGTCCAGGTCAAGGTCCTCTATATTGGCGAACTTGGGAAATTCTTGGTCTGATCCTGATTGTGATCCAGGCATTTCTTCATGGTTATCGTCTCCATTCAGCAAAGCCTCCCGAGTGATTCGTAACCCAGCATACTCTGGTCCCAAGGAAATCTCTTCCGGCTTTCTCAATTTGCTCTTGCTGTGCAAATATTATTAACAGCCCAGGAGAATGGGACTTCTGCATTACCTAACATCAGCATAATGCTCTGTACCTGCGAGGCCATCATCGCCGTTGTCTGAGTCGCTTTCGCCGCTGCTGTGAGGGGCATCATCTTCCTCAGGATCGAAATCGCCTACGGTACACAAATTTTTAGTGGTGCTGAGTGAAACAGTGCATTGCTAGATAGTACCTTTCGGAATCACATCAGCTAGTTCCGCGAAATGCTGTGCGCGGGTTCTTTGTTTTCCCATCTTTGCACACGACAGTTGGGTATTCTATCGCATCCAAATATTTTGACAAGTTTGTTTTTTTTTCCGAGCAAGCTCACAAATCTTGGCACGCTAGCGGAACACCCCCACCGGAACCGCCGCTTCGCCGACATCAGCAAAAGCTAACCATGTGAGGTCTGCTAGCCTCTCCTCTAGCCTACCTTCGTTTATCCCCATTGTCAATCGAGTATTTCCAATTCCACCTGGCAGATCTACCTAATAGACATGAAGCCTCGATTGTTTTCAACTTTGCGATACTTGCAACATGAGAATCCTCTGGTAAATAAATCTGCCTCATCGCTTGTCTTCAGAGAATTACCGATGCATATCAACTAATCATTCTCAGGGACTTCCCAAGACTGGTAGTATACCACGTATGCAGCGTGGTCTGCCCGAGCGAAGAGCAATCAAAAATGTGAAAAAGGTGCTCGCAGTATCCTCTGCGAAAGGAGGCGTGGGGAAGTCCACTCTTGCAGGTCGGGCGGAACTACAATAACACAACGAATCATTATTGACGGAGATCAGTGAATCTCTCTCTTGCCTTCGCGCGCCATGGACTTCGCAGCGGAATACTCGATACCGATATCTTCGGACCCTCCATACCTACCTTGTTGAATCTTTCGGAAGAGCCACGCCTATCGTCGAGTCAGTCATCATATCCATGGCTGTGAACCAAGCAACTTTAACACCGGGTAGACAACCAACTTCTTCCCCTATCAAATTATGGTGTAAAATCTATGTCAATGGGCTATCTGGTAGACGAAGCTGCTCCAGTGACTTGGCGGGGCCTCATGGTCATGAAAGCTTTACAACAACTTTTGCATGAGGTAGATTGGGGTGGATTGGATGTTCTCGTTCTGGACTTGCCACCTGGAACTGGCGACACTCAATTGACCATTACACAGCAGATCATACTTGACGGTAGGAGGACACCATTTACTTCGTGCGAAGTATGCTGACCTATAAAGGTGCTATCATCGTATCTACACCCCAAGACATTGCTTTAAAGGATGCTGTCAAGGGTATCAATATGTTCAAAAAGGTCAATATTCCGGTTCTTGGCATGGTACGAAACATGGCCTTGTTCACTTGCCCTCATTGTAACAACAGCACGCACATCTTTGGAGCCCACTCAGGGGTCATCAAAGCTTGTGAAACGCATGGACTCCCTTTCTTAGGAGATATCCCATTGCATGCAAGCATCTGCAACGATGCTGATCGAGGCAAACCAACAGTTGTTTCTGAGCCAGATTCTGCTAGAGCTCAGGCTTTCACAAACATCGCTCTCGAAGTCGGACGGAAGGTTGGATTGTTGTGATGTCGAAATAATCATGCATACCCCTATGCACGGGATATAAAGTCCCGCGCATAGGACGCAAGTCACGAAAAACGCTCCCACCAGCTGCAGCTACAACAAGTCCACTAAATCCTAACCAACATGACTAATGTTTAGATAAGATGTATTGCGAAATACGAAGCTAAAGGTGCAGGTCTCCCGGTCCAAGGGAATAATCCTCAGAAAACTTGCTCGGAGGAGAACGATTCCCTTGCATAATTTCCCCTGCCCTAGCTCTGTCTTTTCTGGAGTTGAAGACACAATTCCGTGCTAGATAACTGTGCGCGGACTTGATATTGGTGTTATCTATGTAATAAAATGTGTTCACAAATACTTTTTATTGGTCATCCCGTGCATCCTAGTTGTATTGTAGAATATGAGTTGACTTTCATTATTTATTTTAACATCGTTCAATTAGAATGGAGACCATGATTCAGTACCTGTACCACTCAATTCAATTGATTGACACAGAGCCGCACTTTTAGATACACTACGTTGTTATTACGTTATCTTCGTAACTTCAGATAGGAAGAAGAAAGGTAATGCTAGAGGCGCTAAGTCGACGAAGGAAAGGTGAAGATGAAGGGAAGTTGAATTGGGAAAAATTTATAATACAGATGCCAGGAAAATGTGATGATGTGAATTGCGGATTCCGAGAAGGGAAGGAACGATGGAGATACACGAGCAAACCTGACCATCGACTTGACCTTCGATATCACCTCCACGTTAGTCAACAAGGTTGAGGATTGACCTTCATCTTTCAAAGATCAACGCCTTCGCAACAAGACTTCTATTTCCATTATCCAAACCTTTACTTCTACAAACAGTCGACACTTCTCACTATTAAGGACTTCGATCCAGAACTGAACATTGTCGTCCTCCAACTCAACAACAACAAGCTTTTCTATCCCAAACCCACTTCAAAGCTTAACCCATTGATGATCATGCAAGTCAAAAAGATACTCGCGGCAATTTCACTATCAAGTGTCTCGGTGGCGTTCAACCTCTTCAATAGCCCAGAGAAAACCGTCGACACAGGTACGTTGACTTCCTCTTTGCCTGGACCTAGAGTTGATATCAAAACTGCAGGCAATGCGCCATCCCTATTGGAGGGACTCAAGGTCAATGAGCTTCTAGTCTCAAATTCTCGCAAACCAGAGTTCTACAACAAAGCGATGCTTGAGCTCAAGCGCATACAAGAAGAACCCATGTGTCACCGTCTAGCCGCTCAGCTTCTGATGAACACTTGTCGCGGACTCCAAGATGTGAGCGAACAGACACTGCAAATTGAGAAAGCAAAAATGCAAAGGAATCATGTTGAAAGCTTCGCCGCTGCTCTCACCCTTTGTGACATGGAGGGCGTGAACTGGGCAATACCAGAGCCATGCACACCATTATCGAGTTTCATGATGCAGCAGACAATTCAAGATGGCAAGAATACGTTGGTAGTAGCCCCAGACCAGGTACAAGCTTGCCTCACGACACTTTCCCAAGACCATACACATTGGATGACATGGTTGCATCGACGAGATTCGGCTCTCTTATTCTGCCGTGCTGCGAATATCGACATGGAGAAAGGTGATGTCCCATCCGCTCCTTGATGTTTCGTCATCTAACAACTTTACAGACCAGTTATTTGAATCTCAGAAGATGCTAGTGAAAATTATGGCAGATTTTGCGAGCGAGCTGGGCAACGAACTAAGTCACCTAAAGGAGAATATGGCGGAACATGGAAAAGATGTAGACACATTTTTCGATGGTTTCATGGACCAAGCCGAGCAGCTAAAGAACAAATTCCAAGGGACAATGAACGTGGTCTCGAAGGATCTCAAGGTGAGGAACCTCTACTTCGAAAGTGGAGTTGGCTGATACCCATAGAATATTGCCTCATCAATAGCCTCGGTGAAAACCAGCGGTGCTGATATTCAGCGATATCTACAAATTTTGTTTCAGACGGCAGTAGAGGGGAATGCCGAGATGGCAGCTAAACACGAGGCAGCTCTAGCAGTCTCGACTACCAATGTACAAACCCGTCTTGCGAATATTAACAAAATGGCCGAGAGAACGGAATCATACGCCGTGGTGTTAGGGAGAGCAATAGTAAGAAATACCACTTCTGGGTCTATAATCTTCTAACTGGCACAGGATCATCTTGCTTCTCGATTGGAAACATTAGCTGACCAGCAAGAGGTCATGGGGCAGGTAAGACAAAACAATGAGGCTCAGGGATAATTGCTAAAAGGGTTTTTTTAGAGGTCTGAGGCTGTACTGACAGCCCTTGAAAATGCAACGGATTTGTTCCAAGAACATGCTATCCAGCTCGAGCATGCCAGAATCACTGCATCGAAGATTCATGACGACCTTGGGAATGTTGCTACTATCACAAAATTTGTATCAGGCTGGGCCGAGACGCTGAATATTGGCGGTTATTGGGGAGACTGGCTTGTCCGTGTCATGGCTCCTCCATGTACGATGGTGCTTGGAAGCTACGGACTCGCCCCAAGTCTAATTCGAAACGTTGCCTTGTTCATTAGTGGTGAGTCTTATCTTGAACTGGACGTGAGCGTTCGTCTGACACGAATCTAGGGTTTGGGGTGAGTGAGACGGTGATATATGTTCGCCAATGGGGCTGTGGAGAATGGTGTAGCAACTCGATTACTCCTTCTACCTTTAGTCAATTAGCACGAGGATATATCGACTTCTTGAGAGGCGATACGGAAGTGAAATAATCACACTTCGAGTCACCCTTACTAGGCGAGGACAATAGAATGTCTTCACGCTCGGAAATGGCCTAATGGGCCCTCTAGCTGAGGGGAAAGTCCTTATCAACACAGGTCTAAGAATTGCATCGGCGGCAAGCATCGCCACGGCGCTATTTATGACACACAAATATATCGGAGACGTAGAAAATAACATCACGTATGCGCAAGGAGCATGGCTAACTTATTATCACGAGAGAAGAATCACTGGTAACTTAATTTGCTGGTGCTCGAGGAACGAAGCCTGGCTAGCGAATATTGGAAAATTATGTTACAGCTGTAGAAGATGGACGTTATGGGTGATGGTGGCTATCGTGGCATCTCAAGTGAAAAATTATGGTTATTTTGAGGTGGGGATGGAAATAAATTGGGTACGATGGAGACTTTCCCGTATTCAGGCCACATTGGCGTAGCATATTTGAGCTAGCTAGCTCCTGGGATAAAATTATAACAAGTCATATTCTCTTTCCGACTTACTTGGAGATGTGCAACTTCCTGCAAATCTCAACACACATGCAGAGCATCCCAAGGATCTAGAATATGAAACAGGTATGATAGTATTACTTTCAAACTTTTCACCCGCTGAAATCTTCGCAGTTGATTCTATCTATTACTCTCATTTCATCGTCCCAATATCCCTTGTACAGATTTCCATCAAATATCTCGCTTAGTACACCTCCAACACATACCTCAACTCCTCCTTCAGTCTCTCAATTTCCTTTCTAGCATCAACCTTCTTTCCTGTAGTCTTCCCTTCCTTGCTAATTGCCTCCTCCAACACTTCAGTAACATCCGGCACCGGCCATGTCGGACCACAAAGGTAAAACGCTCCTTCCTCCCGAATGTAAGCTTGTACTATGTCGTCGATAGTCTGTCGCATACGGTCCTGGATATATATCTTCTGTGGCTGATCACGGGAAAAGGCACGACCGAGTAACGTGATGACACCAGCGTCTTGATAGGCTTCCCATTCCTCACCATACAAGTATTCCTCGCGCTGGTGGCGGGATCCCATATACAATAGAATAGAACCAATTTCGATACCTTGTGCTTTCTGCATAGCCCGGTACTGAACGAAAGCACGGAACGGGGCAAGACCTGTACCGAGACCGGCCATGATGAGAGGTGCAGTGTCTTTCGTAGGGAGCTTCATAACGGAAGGCTTCACGGATGCAGTGACCTTTGCGCCAATAGGGAGTTGGGAGAGGTATTTTGTGGCTTGACCGAAGCGGTCGCGGCCTTTGGGGTCGACCCAGGAGACGACGACAATCATCAGGGCGACGGTACTCGGGTTAACCATCTGAGAGGAGGCGATGGAGTACTCGCGTCGTTTCATGGGGGAGACTATGCGGGTTATGTCGTGAAAGGAGGGATGTGCCGAGGTGAATTCGAGGAGGATGTCGGCGTAAGTTATAGTGTCCACTTCTACACGACGCTTGAACTCGTTGGCTCCCTCTGGGCCCCCAAGAGTGAGGAGTTCTTTCTTCTCCTTTTCGTCAGTGGCGAATTCAGCTAGGGATTCATAGAAGCGTTTTGGGGGTTTGCCGAATATGTCGACGTTTTGGATGAGAGATTGGAAGACGGTACGAGTGTCGAGAACGGTGGGGTCATCGCGGGAGGGGACCTCGACGACATCTTCACCATTCAGACCGTACCACTCCATGAACTGCTTGACTTCCTCGACGTCATTCTCGGCGTGGATTCCAAGGGCTTCACCAATGTTGTAGGTAAGTCCCGATGTACCCAGGTCGAACTCGATGTGGAAGATGTTACGATCGTAAGTTTGAGGAGTGAGACGACGATTCTCCTGGACGGTGATCTCGTATGTCTTGACAGACAAATCTGGTCTAAGTGCAGTTTGCGTATCATAGGCTTCCTTGAAAGCAAGGCTCTTGGCAGCAGACTGCCATCCACGGAGAACTGGTGCTGGCTCTTTGTCTTCTTTCTCAAATCCAGTGAAGCTTGTTGACTTGATATTTCTTGGAAGATCAGGAGCCTCAGCATCAACCTCAACTTCTGCCCAAGACTCAGGAATCTCAAAAAGACGAATAGACTTGTCAAAGTCAGCGTACACTTCATGTAATAAATCCGAACCACCATTGATAGCAGCTAGCTTATCCAAACCATCTTCCAAAATGTCGACACGAGCAACCCTTAAAAAGGCAAGCTCGCTGAGCAAAGTCTCTGCGGCAGGGTCCTTCTCGACGGCCGCAGACAAAGTTGGGTCCAAAAGATATAATTGAATTTCTCGGAACTTGATCTCATTGCGAAGTGCAGGAGAGAGGTTATTCTCCAAGTTTTCATCCTTGACACCAGGTAATTTGACAATGAGCTTGCCTCCATTATTGACACTCTTCAAGACGGCAATTTCCTCTAGAAGCTTTGCCTCTCCTACATAGACAACATCCGCCTCCTCAATAGGGTAAAATGCTTCAATTGACTTCTTTGAATGTCGGATATCAGTTCTGACGGTACCGCCCTGCACAAAATTATCGTGAATTTGGTGAATATAGAGGTTGGTTGCTTGGTCTTGAGAAAGCAGTTTGCTGACTGCAGATGGTGCTGTTGAGGCAGCAGAATCCTCTATATCCCAGAATGTGTACGACTGAGCGTCCTCGACGACTGTTAGCTGAAAATGCTCTGCATCGGCAGCCTTGCCGGTGAAGGAGCGCAGTATGGCAGCAATTGAAGTTGGCGTGAAGGAGTCTGAGCGAGCGTATTTGTGGTCGACTACAGATGGCGTAGTAGTGAATTTATCAGAGAAAACAGTGGCAGCTAAGACATCTTCGTACAGGTTTGAATGAGCAGATTCATCTGTAACGCTGGTCTGTTCCAGAACCTGACCAAGAACAATGATCTTTTGGACGGAAGCTGGCAGAGCGTCCAAGAACGCTTCTTCTAAAAATGGCCTGTAAATTCTGACATTGATGACACCAACTTTCGAATCTTCGGCAGACAGCTTTTCAGCGACTTGCCTAGAGATGGAAGCCTCAACACTGCCAAAAGTAACGAGAACAGTTTCCGCGTCGGCGTGACCTGAGTATTCGAAAAGATTGTATGAAGTGCCAAGCTCGCTGTTGAAAGTCCCCAGGAGTTTTGAAACCCTAGTTTCCACATCTGCTTTCTTGCTAACTTTCGATAGCACTTTTAATATGTTCTTGTATGCAACGCTGAGACCAGTTTGGCTTAAGGTGTCAACGACACGTAGGGTATCACGACTGAAGTTTATCCCGTCGTAAATGTGAATCATAGGTAGGACGGTAGCAAGGACAGTCGAAAGCAAAGCCATGTGTTGTGCTTCATATGCAGATGAGGAGGCCACAAGTCCTAGACCCAATTCCTCAGCAACAGTAAGAGCAGTAGCGTAATCCGTGACCAAACCACCGGATTGATTTGGAGCATAATCAACTGCAGCAACATGGGCGACGAATGGATTGGCAACTGAATACAACAGAGAGAGCTGGTCAAGAGCAGAACGCAGGCTATGCAAGCTAGACGACGAGGCTAAAAGGGATTGCGGGATGTGTCGTTTAGCGAGATCAAAATCTTTTGAGAACATATATCCAAGAGCGATTGACCCTGCACCAGATCGTGTCTGCATGGCAGTCACTTCGGTCGTATAGCCATTGCAATTTGGAATCTTCTGTTCAGACCAATTTTTGACAGCAATGTCTAAATCGAAGGACTCGGGTGAATATGAGAAGATCTTATCGGATAGTGCGTATGCGACCTGCTGTATGAGGATTTGGGCAGTGGTATAGGTCGGTCCATTGATGGAAGATATTGCAACTGGTTGTCCAAAGGGCAGAGTTGAGGATTTGGAGGTGAACTTCCGAAATGAAGAGGTCTCGTCTTCGGTGTTCCAGGTACTCGCAAGAGTTTCGGCACCGGCAGGCTCCTGAAACCTCGCGTTAGAGTGTATAATGAATATTATATATACAGAGTACTTACCAGTCTCTTCGGTGGTGGCAGCTGGCCCTCGGATCTGCGTTTGGTACCTCTTGTAACCCTTGAGGGAGAGACATCAATCTCCATCGGTTCACCAAAGTCACCCATCTTGAACGTTGCTGGCTAAGAACAATTGATCAAAGGTGATAGCTTTCCGTTTCAGAGAGAAGATTCGCGAGACTAGGACGTATTGTATGTATTATGGAGAGATAGAGGGGGGAATTGAGGGGATGAGGGAAAGATTAATAGAGAGGCAAAGAAAAGTAGAAGTAGTCAGAAAAAGATTGAGGACTTGGGAGGAGCTTAGCTTAGCCTGGGGAAGATCCAAACAGAGTGGGGTGAAAGGCTGGACGTGGAAGACGAGGAGGACCAAGCCGGAAATATAAAGACCTACTCGTAGTGCTGTGTCTAATTCGCGTCTAATCTATTTTGCAGGACCTACACCCCCAGTACTAGTAATAGTGGTGGGCGTCAATTGGTAAGTGGTGCTCAACAGAGTGTTGTTGACATTCATCCTCGACATAACCGCGACCTCTCATATCTCCTCGTCCCTGTCCCTCACATCCGCAACGTTTCTTCTACTTCGTAGGTTCCATTTTCTCCGTGGTCAACACTAGGGCACCTCTAACAGTCCACGAAGGCATACGGAGTAGACACCGATATCGCGAGCGGTCGTGAGGGATGCGCTATCGACCTCTGGCGCTGCTGGTTGTTCATGCGGCAAAGATGGCGAGGCTGCTAGGAAAAAAAAGTTGCACGAGCAATCACGCCTTCGACCCCTTGCGATTTAACCAATCAGGAGTCATCAGACCCACCTCGGAGTGTTGTCGGAAAGATGGCACCATCGCACGTGACTGTACTGGTAGACATGAACTTCCAAATTTCAGCCTCAGTACTTTCACTCCTAAAATCAAGAAAAGGTCTACTCCGAAGTTTCCAGATAAAGACTCAGCCTTAGCATTAAAACCATGGACTTTTGACTGCCAGACGAGGCTGAGCTGATCACAAAAGAATTTGGGTGACGCAATTCCTCGGTTCGGCTTTAAGCCGCACGGCTTTCGTACGATCGCGACTGCAACCAACAGGCTACTTACTACCTACAGGCCATAATAGATAATAATGCAGGGGTACGTCATCCACGTAATTAGCCAATACCCTTTCAGGATATCTCCTTTTAGTCTTGAAGTGGTTAAATCCTCTCGGAGCAATTAACATTTATTCGCCCCTGTGTGCTGTATCTCAAGTACGTCCGTACAAATGTAGTTGAGGTTATTCATCACCACCGACTACGTCGGTGCATGAGAGAGTTGCATTGTGAGGTCTGTCCGGACTATCCGCACTTTCTCTCGGGATAAGTGATGAAGCTATAGGTATTTCTACATTTCAAAAAGGTATATACGGTAAGGTAGTTTTCTAATTGTGCATCCACAAATCTTCGTCGCATTCTCTGTCGAAGCGCCTCCCTATACTTTCAACTTTACTGAACAACAACCCAATAACAACAACGACCACCTTTACAAGAATATGACTTCTACTGCAATTGTTGGCTCAACCGGCCTCGTTGTGAGTTTAACTTGCGATCAGGATATTTTCAAGCGTCACTAATTACTCGTCAGGGCTCGCACATCCTCTCCACTCTCCTCTCCATCCCTTCAATCAATACTGTCTCCTCTCTGTCTCGTCGCGATCCAGCTTCTGTCTCCATCAACGCAAAGCTCAATCCCCTAGTCGATACCGATAATTCGAAATGGGCCGAGAAGCTCGCTGCTGTCTCTCCACCTCCGTCCATTTTCTTCTCTGCCCTGGGAACGACTCGCGGGGCTGCCGGTTCTGTCGAAGCACAGCGCGCAATTGATTACGATCTGAATCTCTCGCTAGCTAAGACTGCGAAAAACTCCGGCGTAAAAGTCTATGTGTTGGTCTCTACCTCTGGTGCCAATGCACATTCCATGATGGCGTATCCCAAAATGAAGGGCGAGCTTGAGGATGCTGTTAAGGCATTGGAGTTCGATCAAACTATCATTCTACGACCAGGCCTGATTGTGGGCAATCGGGACGAGAGTCGACCTGCGGAATGGGTCATAAGAAAGATAGCTGGTGCGGCGGGCACGATCGCGAAACCCTTGAAGGACTTTTGGGCTCAAGATAAAGATGTCATCGCGAAAGCCGCCGTCAGTGCGGCCTTGAAAGCCCTCGAAGGCGAGGTTCCAAAAGTATGGGAGATTGGACAGTCTGAGATTGTTAAGCTGGGAAGGGCTGAGTGGAAGGATTGAGAGAGAGATTGGGTGGACATGACGCAGTGATCGACGATGGCTTTACAGCTTTTGATTTATGTTTGTGATAAGATACCTCGAGGTGTTGCTTTTCTTTTGATTACGTTTGTCCTGCTACCCACAATACCTTTTTCTCTGATTGGCAGATCGCGCTTTCTTTTCAGTATTTAAGAGTCCCGACCATGCTGGGAAATTGAGAATTATATATCTCGGAAAGCGGCTAAGAGCCAGTATAACCACGTATCGAATAGTCCTTGTCCTGCACAGCAATGGAGTGCTTCATCTTGCATGTTCTTAATTATGAATTTCGCTTATCTCGTTAATTTTCAAGTACGGTCGACTTGACACAGACCTGACAGTCGAGATTGATCAGGTGAGAACCCGAACCATCTGGTGATCCCTCCATGGTCTTTACATACCACTGCCCCTTGTATATTACGGTCGGTACAACCCTTTCCATTAAGGATGTTTTGAACTACTTCGTTCAAAGTGTGGAACTCGTAGTTTGACTTGATTGGTAGTCACTGTAACAAATATATGATTGGTCTCTCATTGTGTGAATAGCGTGGCGGAAGACATTGTCACTATCTACTTTCTCCTTAACATACTCTAGTCACTTCCAACCCTCCACTAGCCACTTCTCACCTGACCCTTTTTCCTAGTGCGTTAAGCTCGCGTAAGGCTCCTCATTACCCCAATAGCCATTCTTTAGACCCTCCATCGTCTCCTTCACCCACGCGATTGTCGCCTCTTGTTCATTACTATCACAAGTCAAACCAATGAGCTCAAGCATCATATGCGGGTGTCTATTTGCAAACCAGAACTTTGGATTAAATTCAGCTACACAGCCATGGCAACGGTGTATGATGATGATGGACTTCAAGGTATTAAGAACCATACGTCTTTTTACTTGTGTGATAAAAAAGGATTGAATCCATATTGGTGTGGATATTAAAAGGAGTGAAGACAGGTGTCAGTCCAGGCTGTGGGAGTTGCCAATGAGTTACCATAAGTCGACTCTCCCTCAAATCTGAACATCCAGCGCACTTGGAAGTACTTCCTCTTTTCATCGCCATCGATATTTCTCATGTCCCAGCGCTCGAATCTTCTCAATGAGCTGCTAGCCGGCTCCAAAATCGGCCGTACTACAAGATACCAAAATGATGAATACAATTCCCTGCCGAGGAAATTTATCAGCTCCGTCTCAGCACCAAAAGCATCTGGAAATTCTTCTTTCCAGAATACCTTGATAGCCGTATAACACTTTCTCCGACTGTTCGATAGGAATACAGGCATACCAGCCAAGATCCTCTCTGAACTATAAACCTGAATCTTCATCTTTCACTACCCCAAAATTACAACTACCGCCTCTCTTCGCGCACAGCATATCCTCATGTTTCGCATCCCAAATTGCCCAGCAGGTCCACCACAGCCACCGCCTTTACACCAACCTACAGCACCGACAAAATGGCAACTGCCTATCACGTTTACGAACTCGTATAGCTGTAGAGAATGCGCGAGTTTCCCACCCAGAACTCCACCCCCAACCACCACGCTCTTCTTGTCATCTGCGACTTCTGTACCATCTAATTCCTGAACGTCAATCATGATCACACCGGCGACACTCGAGCGACCCCATGCATCGTGGCCGCCTGCCCGTACGCAGAATTCGAGTCATGGCGAGATATTTGGAGCGAATTTTATACTTGAGGAGATCTGTGCGGGGGAGGTAGGGTTGGAAGGATTGGGAGGTGGTTTTCAGGGTGCTGGAGTATGGTAAAGAGGTGATGAAGATTTTGAGATTTGGGAGTTGGGCATGGAGAGGGAGGAGGGTGGGAGCGTCGACTTTGGGGGTTGCAGTTGAGGAAGGGAGATGGTAGCATTAATTTTGGGATGGAGAGGACTTCGTGATGCTGGGTTAAATTGCTATGATTTGAGAGTGTGGGAATGGGGATTGGGAATTACAGACGAAGGGGAATGGTGGAGGTTGAGAGTTTATAGACGCGCCTATTGATATAGGCTATCTTATGGTTCTTGGTGCACATTTCCTGCTCCACACTCTTTGGTCTATGTAGAGTTAGCCCTATGAACAGTATACCTCGGCGTTTCAAATTAGGATAGAACTTTCAAAAGCGAAAGCAAATCATCTCTCGTCCATATAAAATTAAATATAATCAAATTCTCTCGAACACGGTAGAGGGAAACCACACTTCCCAAGCTTAGAGAGATACTAAGATTGGAAATTTAGCTTGAAACGGTCGGTGCTGGTGGAGCTTAGTGACGGGGCATAAGTCGTGCGACTCGAGCAGCGAGTCCAATGATAGTATCATAAAGTTTAGGAAGGATGAAAGCTAATCGGACCATCATTTTCCGATGTATGCGGGGCTGTGGCAGATATGTTTATTGGACAGAGCTAGTCATGACCTTGAAATGTATGATTTTATGGTAGATGTTTGGGGGTACTCTCTGTTGCCGGCATGTACTAGGTAGTTTGTGTGTTGTGGAGTAGCCTCAAGAAAGAGCAAAACCTACTTCTAAACGAGGGATGCAAAGGGGGTGTATTTTATGAATTCTCTCAAATTCTGTACTCCTCTCTAGCATGAATGTCCTCTATATAAGGGAAATTCAATCAATAAGGAGGTATTACATGAGGCAAACCTTGGGAACGTCAGGTTTATCATTGCTGATCATATATTAATGATGAACAGTGGTAGAACTGAGCCAAGTCCCTGCTCGACTGAGACCAGACGTCCTCAACGGAAGCGGTGGTAATGGTCGGTTTCTGTCCAGAGGCTTCTTGTCTGAGGCACTTCTTGATGGAACGTACGGCAGATCCCTCCTTGACTTTTTGTCCTTTCCGCTCTGTAATGACTCGCTTGGACCTCTATCATCAGTATCTAGTGGAGCCCTAGCTAGTCGCGGGTGATGAAGTCGCATAACATCCAACCCGCCAAGCTTTTCTACATCTCTCAAGATGGGTATGTCGTCGTCCGAGCATTGCTCCCAACCTTCGTATCCCGCTCCCTCATACGCCTGTCTTTGCAGTTGTAGATAGCCATCAGACGACCAGGCAGCTTTCGAGTATCGATTTTTGAAGAGCAATTGCTGAACAGCACCTCCAATAAGGTGTATGTGTAAAGCAACGACAACCAGTTGAACTGAGAAGAATATGACGAGGACAACTCCAAGCGTGCTAAAATTCTGGAATCCGTCCACACTTCTCAAAGTTTGGCGTTGGCAGATTTTTCTCTGATTTTCGTCTTTTAGCCGGTAAATTGCCTTTCTCACATTTCGAGAAAGATCTGGTCTTACCGAGACCATTTGGACGAGATTGAGCTGAAGACCAGCTAAAGAGGCGTTGAACCAGGATCTGACTTCCGTCTGCCACCAGAGCTCCCCAATTTGGGCAGTTTGAACGAAAGTGCCGTTTATCGAGTAGGAGGTCCGACCAGCATGCAACGCAGCTGTCCCCAAGCTATTTACACTGTTGTATATACCGGACTCTTGGAGCTGGTGCGAAAGTATTCTCAAGGTCGCGTTTTGCAACTCATTCAACTTCAACATCTGCCCCGCTGTAGAAAGAGTTGATGCTGGTCCGAGATCCGTGCATATTGATGAGCTTCCCGGATTTTTGTTGTCTGGATTACATATTTGGTATTGATCGATGCAGCCGAGGAGGGAAACAGGTTCTTTTGGTTTGAAAGTTCCCTCTTTCGAACCGCCGGCTACGTATTGAGTTTTGTCATTCGACGCTTCAGTCGCACCAAGGAATGGGTCTAAGCTAGCAAAGCGATATTTGACATCATTACTCGCTAGGAAGAATAAAGAGACGTCACCGGAACTTCGGCGTAGATCATCATGTGGAACCCAGCTTGGATGCGCCTGGCCTACTTCTGCGTGCACTACTCTTAAGGGTTGTTAGTTATGATTAGAGCAAAGTAAGTCATTATGTCCGTACCTAAGGTCATATCCTGGTGAGGCAAATCGAGAGAGTAGGTTGTATTCGAAGGTGAAATTCTGGGGTGTCTTTTGCCTGCCGTCTATCGTGCCGCCCTTGCCTTCACACTCAGCTCTCTCCTCTGGACTAACGTCCGAGAGGCCCGTCTTGCTCTTCACAGTACCCCTGGGTCCAAAGTAATATCTTTCCACAGCTGCTGTCCGGAAGCACTTGTTGGCTAGAGGGAATGGCTCTTCGCTTTTTTTGATGTATTTCCCAGAAGAGTTGACAGGAGCGCAAGTGGCCACCTTGCGGATATGCAGCCTCTCAGCACTTTTCGCATTTAAACCAAGCATGTCATTGGAGTCGACCAAACCAGTATCCATCTTGAATGCCGGTGTTTGAAAGGGCATGCATATCTGATCCGCAAAAGGGCACTCTCGAATGGAAGTATTTGTCGATTGAATGATGTTCACAACATTAGTTTCACAGCCCAATTTCTCGTGAGCCTCATAACAACGTGCTGCATACCTCGCCGCATCAGTATCGGCTGCTATAAACCGTCTCGCATTTTCAACAGTGCTGTATTCTCTTGATTCGAAAAACCCACATTCCACAGGGACAATTAGGACATGAGTTGTCGCAGACTTAGTGACCAGCGAGGAAAAAATGCTAGCTAGCCCAAAGCCAACTGCTACAAACAGAGCAATAAAAATATATACTGGCGTTGGCGAGATTGAAATAACAATCTGGCGCTTGACTGCTTGTTGGCGTGAGCGCCAATTGAATGAGAGTTGAGCCAATCTCAAAGCTGCAGTCAATGCCGAACCAGAATTCCGGAGGACGGCTTGTTGTTGGTAGAAAAGAGGACGTTGATGTTCGTATTCGCAGCGAATTTGGTGGATGAAGTAGCTCGTGATCGTCCAGAAAGATTGGCCGGCAATCGCTACCAGAATACTCAGGAAGCTCGCGAGAAGAAATCCGTTATTTTCTGTGACAGTGATGGTAGATCCCAATATGTAATTTCTTGAATGATTGATCCAAAACCCTGTATAGATGATTGCCTTTCCATTTCCCATTATCATGTCATTGTGAAGCAAACTGAGATTATAAAAATCATCTTATGGAGAGTCGATGTTATGGCGAAATGATGTCAACCATAGGCCTCTACCCTTCAAACCGAAAGGTCAGTATCAAGCCCATCCTGGGACTTCAGCGTGTCTGATCAATCTCGAAGGGTAACATTCTGTTGCAACTATGTTTCATTCCCATTATTCAGGTCATCTCCCGGTGCACAAAGTTTAGGGTAGATGCGAAGACTTCTGAGCAAGCCCATGTTCTTGTAGCACAGTTGCAGGCGAATACCGCATTCCTCTGTGCTGCGCCACGGGGCATTGAAGAAGAAACGCTCTTTGTTCGGTGTGATCGCAGAAAAGGACAACACAAGGAAGGATTGTAATTCTGTGTGCCAAGCAATCGTGGCCCAATAGATAGCTGGTAAAGGGGTCGCTTGCCTGTTGTTCAAACACGTGACGGGCCCCGAAACAGGTGATGCACCCTTATCAATCCTTTGATCCTTCTGCGATACTGATTCTGACATCGAACAGCAGCAGCTGCAGATGAAATATTAGGGGCGTTTGTCGTCATAGATAGCTTCGTCTCCTCCGCATCAAGCTAGAAGTCAAACATGTGGCCTTGTAGGAACCACTGCCATACGTTGGAGCTGTTTAAAGATGGTTTTGGAACCTAAGTAGATTTAGTAAAACATCCCATGTTCTTAGATCCTCTCCCTTAGCGAATTAATCCATCCTCGCAAAAATCCGTAAAGCTGATGAGCTATTCGAATGAATTGGTGGAGTATACCAGGCTGCTGGAGATAAGAGAGTTCAGGCCAGAATGATTCACACTATCCTCACCATAAACAGGCCGGCTTTTGATTTGAAAACTATGAATTTCGAAACGGATATGTTTTTTCAATCCCCTAGAGCTTGGATGCCTTATTCTTAGATTTAGCTAGAGCCGGTGTCAGCATCTTATGACTGGTATCGAACAATGGTGGATGAAATATACATTCTAGGAGTTTCTTCCTCTCTATAAATCTTTCCATCGGGGCGCCATCGACAAACTGTATTAGATCATCAGAGAAGGCTCGCTAGATTGCAAAAGGATACGTACCCTTTCAGCCAAAGCATCGAGACTGTCTACCACGGCAAGAAGTCTACCACTTCTTAAGGGCTCGTTTTGCAGTCTTTTCGTCTCCATCATACTTTTCCCATCGTTCACCGCCAATTGATCTCCGAGATACTTTTTCACATGATCTTGGAACCCTTCAGCTGGAAAAACTTGGTTCACCATGCCCCACTGCTTGAGTTCTTCAACGCTTAACTTCTTGCCAAACATCAAAAACTCATTTGCGCGGTGCACACCCATACTTTGAGCAAAGTTGATGGCAGAGCCATTCTCGGGAATTAGACCCAAAGATGAGAACGTAACTTGGAGATACACAGATGTTGACGCAAGAACAATATCTGCCATTCCGGTGAACCACGCCGCACTACCACCGACAGCAGGACCATTCAAGGCGAGAACGAACACTTTTCGGTGGTCAATAATGCTTCGAAGCATCTCAAGTGCTGAATATGTCAGCAGATCTACGACAGATTGATATATGAGAGGTAATAACCCGGCATAAACCTCCCCAAGTAAGCAATTTTCTTCTCTGCGTCGTTAGCATATTCTGCGGTGCTATCTAGGCCGGAACCTGCAATGGAGACGTTAAATTCTACTTTCGATCGCCCAGCTAAGAGTATTACCTCTAACATCCGCACCGGATGAGAAGAACCTCCCCTCGCCAGTTAACACGGTGAACACGGTATCGGGATGCTGATCTAGCTCTCGAATAGCGGCCACGGTTTCAAGCATAAGCTTTCCACCAAATGAATTGAGGCTCTTTGGGCGATTGAACTACTGCCGTCGTTATTATTGGTTCTGTAGAATAATCGAATATACACTTGCCTTGATCGTTCCAACTTGGCCATTGATAGTAACAATGATATCGTTATACTTGGACGACATCTTGCGCGACAACTTGGTTCCGTGCTCCAATTCCGTTAAGTCAAAAGTATGTAGACGGCAGGCCTAGGAAACTAATTGACATGACAATACTTTTTATAGGATTTCAGACTTAATGTTACATACAAGTTGTAAGCCCAGCTGTATGTTGTTGGTGTCCCAGCCGATGATCAGGTCATCTTGGGAACCCGACAGCCGAGGTGTGATTACTCATCATCTGTCGCCGATGTCCTCCCTACAGACGCCCTCAATCTTGACTTCACTAACCAGCAGTTGTTGCAACAATGTACATAAAAAAAAAAATGCAGTCCTGGGTACCAAAGGAAACCTTCAATAAGAATTTTTTGTTTCTTCCTATGATCCTCACCACCACTTCATCGACATGACTCTTACAACGCGTCTTCGATATGTACCACTTGGTGCGGCAGACCTTGAGAAGGCAACACAACTGCTAGGACGGGGAACAATTCTTGGACGCGATTTGCTAAGCTTCAGGCCTCTTCAGGCATCTATCATTGGAGTTAAGGTTGTCCATGTTGACCCTGCGGTTAAGCAATGGGGCTTAAAGAACTTTCTTCGTATGCCAGAAGTCCACCTATCAGTGCTCCAGCCCATGTAACAGTACCAATTGGAGGCGACGATCTCGAGGTATAAACGTTGTAAAATGCAATATCTCGGTCCAAGTTGTCTGGTAAGAAAATCCCTTTTGGTCGTTTGCTCGTTTCCAAACGGCATAATTGAATCTAGAATCCTGTCTAAACGCCGAGAGGGAGGGTACACGATTCTCATGCAAACGGAAGAGGCCAATATTTGCCGCGAATATCTCGAAAAGAAAGGACTCGCAATAACTGTCTTTGTTCATGAGAACTATGTGGCTACATGTGTTCACTACCATCCCAAGTTATCAAAGGTATTGATATTCATTTTGATCATGCATTTCCTAGTACACATGCTCCCCACTTTTCTTTTCACTGGCTACTACTGACATTGTATCAAGGATCTCTTCTTCCGGAACTTAACTCCTGCTACGCGACCATTATAAACCCTAGCCCTCTCCTCTCTTACTTTTCGCCATGGCATACCCTTGGTTCTAAGTCTACATTTCCTTTATACTAGAAAACGACGCGCAAATACTCTAAAGCTGTTCTCAATAACATACCGTCTCTCGCCAGACGACAGAGATGTGTACGCCGCGGGACGTTAATGGGCGCAGATGTTTGTTTTGAAGTTTTCAATGAAGCATGGGCAAAGTTGCTTCTTGGACAACGTAAAACTTAATATTTGCCCAGACAAGATGGGGAGCAAGATGACTTTACCGAAATATGCATAGGTATCGGGGATGCTGACGAATTTCAGGGAACTTTCGACAGAGCCAATGCTCAGGGTCTTGTGAAAGACAACGATTGCTTCGAGATGGTAGATCTCCACTAGAGATTCGAGCACATACTTTCTCGCGACATGCTAAGCTATAGATTCTGACGTTTTGTTATTATTCTCTCTTCGCGGATCATCTAGCCATTTATCCTCTCATACAGCCATGTGGGTCTAGATTGCAAGATAACAACCTGACTCCCTCAGCATTCTTTCGTAGATACCGTATTGAGATTCGGAGAATGCGATCTAAGCCAAGTACTCCGCTGCATCATCTAAGTGGGACAGATGTTTATTGAAAACACACATCGTACTTGGGCGAATACCGAACCGTGCTTGCCTGTCCATACTTATCCGTATCTTCAAACGTTGACCATCAGTCGAGACGCTTAAAAGGATTACTGCTCCTGCCTTTGGGATTTCATATATGTTGGGAACAAGTCGCCTTGTATGGTGCATTAATCAACCAATGATTCTGAGTAGGCAACACAACGCCTTACTCAAGCATAAGGATAAGGTTGGATTAGCATGTCTAGCACGAAGAGACATAGTTATATGTCGAACTTGTGAGACGAAACCCGTGGTTGTCCGTTCCAGGTCATGCTCAGAGAGTGGGAGAAGATTTCTCGCCCTCAACAGAGCCCAGTCCTTGCACGACGAGCACTACAAATGTGTCTTTGTGTACGGAAAATATTCTATATGCCACGAGGACAAAGGTTGAGACGAAGGTAGCTGGATTGCAATCCTGCTCGTTTATGGCGTGGTCTTACTTCTTCTAGCAAACACTGGGTTCTTCCTGGAATCTTTTGAATTTGTGGAACGAGGTTTGATAGCAGGATTTAGATGGCTCGTCCAATCGATCGACGTCTCCTGAAACTCTTGGTATGGAGAACAAAAGCCCCAACTGGTGCAAAAATCAGAGGCTGCAATCAAGACTTTGAAAGTTAAAGTCACTTTTAAGTTAACCTACTCGGGAGCACTATACACGGGAGGTTTAAAGCAAAGACGAACACATCATCACATCATAGGTGGTTTTACTGGCGCCTGCGTACCTTCCTGGCTGGAATGCTTGTTTGCACGGCTACGGGAAACGAGAGTCGGTAGCATTAACGGAACAACACATGGACTGTCTTGCGAAATAACAAGAAGATGCTTGAATTTTAAATCATCGTCCTAACGATCTCATCGGACCATCGATAGATAAAGCTGCTCCGTAGACAAAAAATTTCCGCTCTTTGCGCCAAGGGTTTGAGCCAAGGCGGAAGCGAATCGTGATGTGGTTCTACAACCATGTTGTGTTGACCTGCCAAGCGAAAATGAGGCACTCTTCATAACAAGCTTGTTTCGCTAAAATTTGGGGCCATCATGATGAATTGGAATTAGAGGCTTCGAATGGGTTCTCGCCGAAGATTTCCCACTCGTCCATGAAATTCTTCCGCCAACAAAGATGGATAGACTCCTTGGTGTCCCACAAGCCAAGCCATTGGAATTGTTCTTCAAGATGCCGGGGCATTTGTCTAGAACCAAAGGGGCTCCACAAAAGCCTTCGACTGGAGTAAGCTTGAAATTGGAGCTTCCTCCCATATTGTTTTCAGTCACTTGCAGATGGCTCCTGGCTCCTCACTTCACCAGGGAATCAATTAAGGTTATTTTGCTAGACCCTGACAGCTCCCTTTGCGGATGTCCTTTGCGAAATGGGATCCGAAATGGGTCTTCAAGTAAAGTGAACCAAGGCTCGTATGTTCACCACCATGATTCGGAGAGTAAGGAGTGTCCTGACAATTTTGCAAGAAATCCTGTACTCCAAAAGTATAAGAACCATCTCTGCACCTCATTATATTCTCCCCTCCTCACCAGCTTCATTTAGCATTACATTCGTTCAAACTCATTCATTTTCAATCCCAACTAATAGATCTCGCATCTTTACATTCGTTTACCAAGTTATCAACTTTTTCACTCATCAACCACCAAAATGCAATTCACTACAACCGCCCTTACCGCCATCTTGGCCACCCTCGCAGCTTCGCAAAGCTTGAACATTCCAGCGCGTGTTGGTAGTATCCAATCACTCCGAGCACCAATGTCCATCTCTGGATCCAAGGACATGGGAAACAAGGAATACGACCGTGGACGTGCTTGTGACAGCGATGCCGACACTGGATCTGACAGCGCTGTCTTCATCCTTGAGAATGGTGCCACTCTCTCCAACGTCATCATCGGTGCCAACCAGCTTGAGGGTGTTCACTGCAAGGGCGCTTGTACTCTCAAGAACGTTTGGTTCCGTGATGTCTGCGAGGGTATGTTGACTCCTCCTACTTGATATGTCTCAATCACTAATATAACTGTATCAGATGCTATCTCCCTTCTTGGTACCGGTAACGTTCTGATCCAAGGAGGTGGTGCAGCAAACGCAAAGGATAAGGTCGTCCAACACAATGGCAAGGGGACGGTCACCATCAAGGACTACACTGTCGTAAGTGTTGGCAAGGTCTACCGCTCATGCGGTAACTGCTCCAACAACGGAGGACCACGTAAAGTTATCATCCAAAACCTCAAGGCGAATGGTGTCACTGCCGATGTTGCCGGTATCAACTCCAACGTATGCTTCACCTGCCTATGCTTGTTTCTCAATTTGCTTGCTGACATTAATTTAGTATGGCGATACCGCTACCATCACTGGCTCTTGCGGAAAGAGCGTAAAGCACGTCTGCCAGGAGTTCAAGGGTATCGACAAGAAGGTGACCAAGGGCGAGTCCCCTAAGCTCACTTCCACTGGCAGCTGTCTCGGTGCCCAGGGCAAGTTGAGCACTCTCCCAACCTGCTAGATCCGCCCACCCCGCAAATCCGACGAATCGATCAGAGCCCACAACACAGCATGATGCACTTGCATCAATTTCATATTTAGAATTGTCTGGTGTCTAGCACGCCACTACAACCCCGCTGGATTGCGTCGCTGGTATATTCATGTACATACTTCTGTAACAATTAGGGCTGGGAAGCTAGATACACTATCCTGGGATAATGACACTTCTCACACTCTACTTTGCTGCCTGTTTCTCACTGCAATATTGCGCTCTGTGCTGTACTACTTTGTTGTTAAGTCAAAGCCTAAGCCACAATTAACTGATAACTTTACCGGAGCTTCTTTAAGCCTATCATTTTTAACTTCCAGTTCCACCCTATCAATCCCCAAGCGAGGTACTTCACTGCTGCTGTGTAAAGGGGGGGACTGTGTAAAGGGGGGGAGGGGGGGTCGAACAATCAAATCACGATAAAAACACAGAAGGCTTCTATTCTGAGGGCTCAAAGTTGTTCAGGTTCGGGCCATGCTAGATTAAGTTCACAGAAGGGGGGAAGGGAACGGTTGCTAGCTAAAATGTCTATTTGTGTGCATGTGGTAAGTTGATTTACTAGTACAACTCGTAATCCTCCACCTCGTGTATTACCACGACATCTCCCACATCCGCTATAATTTCCGGGTCTGCAGCCACAATCATGTCCACGAGTTGTGACTGAATTTCATTTTGTCAAAGCGGCATACCGTAGGTGTTTTCAAATCCAGACCCGTGGAAGACGTTCCACACCCTGGCAATATCGTACGCTATATACAACTCTTCACATTGCCTGCCACCTTGGCTGCTTCAAGCTCCTATCTTCCAATAGCCAGAGCAAGACCAGCAGCCTCTCCCACTGCTCTTCTTTCTCTGCTGACTCTGGGTCCGTTTGGAGGCTAATCAACGCAGTATCCCATGTAGAAACCTGAGCATACTTCGTACCAAGTCTGCGCGTTGACTGAGAATTTCCTTGACATAACAGTCGAATCTCCATCGTTCTCAAATTTCAAGAAACCCTCAGTTTCTCTATCGTAATAACCTAATGCCACGCAGAAACGGGTCTTGTGGTTTCAATGGTCGAATGTTCCTCGGTGGTTTTGCGGGGCAAAGCTTGGATCGCCTGTAGACAATCCTCGAGGTTGAGCTGGTGAGCCAACTGGTTTCGGGAGCGTCGTCGGCCATCGACTCCTGCAATTTTGGTGTTGCCGTAGCCGCCGACCTTTCGAAGATATTCCAGAAATCTGTCCATCTCAGCAGAGACCAACAAATTGTCCTTCTCGTCTTCTCTTGCTAACTTCTCGTCCTTTTTTAATTCATTCGCTCGTAGTCCCTTCTTCAAGTCTGCAATTTATGTATCCCGGAGTTCAAACTTGGCTATCGACGAAGACGAACCGATAAGATGCTTTCCCTCAGACGTGTACATTCCAGGAGTTTTACTGGCCTCTTCCCACATTTGTTCGGCCGACTCTTCAGAGACTTGGATATCTGAGTACCATTGCGATGGTCGGGGTCGATACTGAAGTCGGGGAGGCGGCTCGCAAGAGGTTCATAGACAGCAAGAACTGGTTGGTGGCTGAGTCGAGATCGAGTTGACTGAGAATAAGGTGATGGACGACATAGAGTATGGCGGAGAGAATCAACGTAACGTGTGGTCTGTGGATAAGAGGGCCTCAAAAACATGGCGACGGTAGTTGCAGTTAGTGGCCTGGGATGGTTAGCAGATCGGATCCCATCATCTTACATTTCTGTGTGCAAAGGAGACAAGATCGCAACAACTCTAGAATCCTCCAAATATGGAACGCAATCGATATCGATACCGATTTCCACAACTAATCCTTTGTATTCTTTATTGACAGAGATCAAAGGGAGGCAACAAATTGTAGCAAGACGGACAGCATCAAGGAAAAATTTGTCAAAGATGTGACTTGTCCTTTCTTGTGAATTGGGGGTCTTGAAACATTCAACAGTATAGAAGAAGAAGAAAGAAAAAAGCTTTAAACTCTTACACCGTCCCCAAGCGTCGACAGATAGCAAGGGGGATGAATTGGCGTTTACAAGTGAACATGTATGGTAGAGCCGACCTTCAGAACTTGGAGTTTCTTACGGCACATTATCTCTAGGTTTGAACTGCCAATTAAGACTCTCTGGTAGCTGTTGAAAGAAGAGATAGAGAATGGCAAAAAAAAAAAATTCACTATCATCCGGAACTTGGTCTGGTCATTGTAATGTCCGTGAGGTGATCTAACACGCGAAGAATGTAGACGAGTCTGATTACTATCATTGGTCAAGAGGTGACACGTCAAGCTCACTTGTGAGGCTGAGGATTCATTCGAGCTCTCGACTTTGAGTGAGTTGGATGAAGGCTCATCCCGCGTCGTTCGTTCACACTACACTATAATAAAAGCTTGGAGAGAAGAAATACCCACCACGAAGGACTAGGTGCAGGTCCAGCATCAAGAAGATACAATCGTCTCCTGTAAGAGATCTGTAAATAATATATGTATAGGGGTATGTTGCAGATAAAAGACACAAAAACTCAAAGTCAACCAGATTATTTCAAAATCATCTTCAAATGTCCTGCAGTCCCTGCATGTACCCAATTCGCCTATCCTAAATGTGAAGCCTAGATTGTGATCAAGGTAAATCTTCAAAACTCCAAACACATCAGAACGCCCATGTAGATGATCTATGCCTCTAGACCTCGGCCACCAGCTTTAATGATCAAAACACTCCCAGAAACTCCGCTCGATATAATCGATTCTGCAAGAACACCCAAGGTCTTTCGCATCTCAGAGCCAACGGTTCCGTGGCTCTCGATATCGTTCAGTCGAACATGTCTTCCACGACCAACGACAATCAGATCACCCGCATTCTTTGGTGACTGGCCGATCTCTTGCTTAGCGTGGTTGATGCAATCTGCGATCGGCGTATTGGTTGGTACATCAACGAAGACAACACGACTAGCATGATCTGCCGGGAGAGAGTCACGTAATGTATGTAGGAGAGCCGTATCTTGTGCTGCAGTGGCGTATAAGGCCTGAGTATCCATTCGCTCCGTAATGTCAAGTCTTGAAGTGCTTCCCCGCATTGAGATATGGCTAGCGGTCTCGGTGACTTCGGGTTGTTTTGTTGGCTCTAGGGGTAGGATAAAGTGGATGATCGTCACGGTGATATTGCTGTTCAACGCGAGCTGCAAAACAAATCGAAGAGCGACTCGGTCATCGGACCCTCCAAAGAAAGGAAAATAGACGTGATGGCTCCGGTCAGCAATAGGAGGCACTGGTCGATCCTTACGATTGCTCCTCAGACTGACACCACTGACAGTCCGAGTGAGGGGTCGAGGCTCGTTCGAGGCAGGACCGCCAAAGCCACGGTTGAAAAAGATAGCAGTATTACAGACAGCTGTCTCGAGGGTTTGTCGGATGAAAGAATCCTGGAGATTGCTTGAAATGTTGTCCATGCTTGATTCGTCTCCCCCTCCGCCTTCACTCCAAGGAATCAGGACCATGTCCGATGAGTGATCAGTTGCTTGAGAGGCCAGCGTCTCGGCGTAAGAGTCCTCGGGAACGATAGAGACTTCACCAGAAACTGCGACGTTGTTGAGCTGAGCGAACGTTCTGAAAGCATTCACAACGGGATCGCGGTAATCTTGCTCAGAGACTTTCATGACGGAAGAGGTACGCTCTGTCAACTCCACGATGCGAAGCCCATGGACTTCTAGTGTTCGTTTTGGTGAAGCAGCCCTGTCTGATGACTCGGATGCCTCAGGTACGGAGGCAAGCGCAGTCTTGTTTCTGTGTATCTTGGTTACAGTCGAGGCATTATCACCACCTAACAACGAGATGAAGGTGAAAAGGCTGGGAAGACTGTCGAGTCGAAGATAGACGAGGAGTTTTCGCACTTGAGTGTTGCGTATCTTTTCGACGCGTTCAGGAGTCGTTGAATCGCCATCTTCTGACATGAGTTGATTTCCATCCCAATCAATCTCGCCTCGCTTCCAGGCCTCGAGCTTCTTCTGATACCACACGGGGTATAGGGAGATGGTTAATGGTGTGGTGGAAACCGTTGTCACGAGAGCCATGATCACGAACATCGTGAAGGTTCGTGTGGAAAGGATCTTCGCCTGCAAGCCGATATTCTGTATCTCGTTAGTTTCAGTTCCCACACATGTGCGAGAGGGGCTTTACCAGAACGATCAATTCTACAAGACCCTTGCAACTCATCAGAACGCCAATAGTCAAACTTTCGCGCCAGACAAGCTTGCATGCTCGCGCTGCTAACGTGCCACCAACAATCTTCCCACTGAATGCGACAACAATGACACCAATGGTGTATCCCCATGTTATGCCATCATTCAGCAGGCCAAGATCAGTGCTCAAACCGGAGAGAGCGAAATAGAGAGGAAGGAAGAGTATAGTGACCAGATCTTCCAGCTTTTCGGTTAATTTAATGGCAAAACCGCCTTCGTGGGGACATATCAGACCAACAAGAAACGCTAGGTGATGATCAGCAGGAGGGCTCTCTAGAGAGATATGTTACACGTACCTCCAAAGATAGCATGAACACCAATGATGGCCGTGAACCAAGAAGAAAGAAGAACGAGTAGGATGGTCACTCCCACCATTGTTTGCGTAGGACCATTTTGCAAACTCCCCGATCGCCTAAGGAGATAGACAAATCCAGGCCGAATTGCATATACCAAGAAGAGGATCCAACCAATACAACAGAGCAAGACGTAAAGTGCCGTTATCCCGGAGCCATTGTTCACAAGAGCGACGCAAAGAGCCAGTAGAATCCACCCAACCACATCATTCCCAACGCCAGCAGCCAGGACCGTGACTCCCACTGGTGTTCCCAGAAGCTTCAGTTCGGTGAGAATTCGGCAGAGGACTGGGAACGCGGTGATGGATATTGCGGTTCCGATGAAGAGCAGATACACGCCGAAACTGATGTGGACGATATTGGCATCGGATCGGAATTGATGGTAGAGTCCATATGAGATGGCGCCTCCCAAACCGAAAGGTAATATCATCCCTGCCAATCCAACGCTCAAGGCGACTCGCCAATTGGATATAAACATCCTCATATTCACTTCTAGTCCAACGAGGAAGAGGAAAAGAATCAGGCCAATATTTGCCACCAAGTTTAGGTTGGGCATCGCAGATGCAGGGAAGATCGCATCTTTGAATCCTGGTATCCTCATCATGACCGAAGGGCCAAGAATGATTCCGCCCAGAACTTCCGCGATGACGCGGGGCTGCCTGACGAGGGAGAGAGGGTAGTGGAGGAGTCGACAGAAAATGATGATGATTCCAGCCTATCCGACATTGTGTTAGCCCGAGTTACACGATATACCAGTACTTTTTTCATTCGATGAATAACATGAAGGAAAAGGAGAAGGAAAGTTCGAGTGGTTCGAGTGATTCGAGTGGTTCGAGTGATTCGAGTGGTTCGGTTCGAGTGGTTTGAGATCTTCAAGATGGCACACAAGCTCGTGACTGGTAGATGTCAAGCACGAGACTGTGGAGGCTCTGTAGGAGCTTTGCAATGCAACTGTGATACTACCAGGAACCGACCCATATTTACCGCCTTGTGTGCAACTTGATGCGACTCGATGCGACTCGATGCGACTCGATACAACTTGATATATGACAATGCTCACGTACCTGAATGATGAATAGCACCACAGGATTCTTGGAGTCGTAGTGACTTGGATTCACCCCATCGAGGACACCTCCTTGATGAGGTGCTCGCAGAGCGGTCGAGGCTGCGTGAGCAGCCGATGAAGTAGAAGACATGGTTTGCGATGATATTTCGCAGCAGATAAATCTGCGCGGGGTTGTTGTTTGTTTGTCTGTTGTTGTTTATTTGGTTCTCTTTTTTTTTTGGCGGGGTGAACTGGACGAGGAGGATCTGCGAGGTTCACAATTCCGGTGGAGGAGAGGGCCGGGTCAGGTCAAGTAGTTATAGGGAAGGAGGTGGTAGGAGGAGGAAGGACTGTGTAATATTTGAGGACATCACTGGCGGAGCAAAGACGATGAATAAGCGAGGGCGAGGGCGAGGTGAGGTGAGGTGAGGTGAGGTAAATGGAGCTTGGGGAACGACCTTGAGAGTCTAGGATGCGGTGAAGAATGGCCATCCCTTGACCATGGTGATGAGGGGAGGGTGGGGGAGGAGGGGTGAGATGGCATGGGTGGACAATGATGGCGCCGCATGGAGACTTCAAGGACATTCAAGGACGACTCGAGGATGAGACTTGGGCCAGTGAGGGGAGAGCTGAGAACAATGGCGTCTTGACACAAAAAAGTACCTTGTGAGCCTTTTCGCCATCCCTTGGCTGACTGGGTTCTTGCTAGACACCATACAGTCCCCGCCCTCCATAGGTACGGTACTTTACTGTACTGTACTGTATCGTAGAAAAGGCGAGAAACGCACAGACTCCACTGTGAGTCCTCCAGTAGTCGCCTCCCAGTCTCCCTTCCTCTCTTTCCGCCCTTTCCTCTCTTCCTCTCTTCCTCTCTTCCTCTCTTCCTCTCTTCCTCTCTTCCTCTCTTCCTCTCTTCCTCTCTTCCTCTCTTTCCTCTCTTGCTCTCTTTCCGCCCTTTCCTCCTTTCCTCCTTTCCTCGCTTTCCTCCCTTGTGTCATCCTCAGGCCAATATGCCAATGGCGGGGAGAGACATTAAAACTGGAGGGACATTGAAACTGGAGAGACATTGGAACTGGAGGCAAGAGACAAAGGCATCGGTGTGCATGGGTAGTACATGGGTATTGCATGGGTATTGCATGGGTATTGCATGGGGAGTGCATGGGTAGCTCCACCTCAGGGCTTGGGAGCTGTTGGGAGCTGTTGGGAACTGGCCATATCACGGGGTTATCACGAGCAAGACCTCGACGGCCAACCAACACCTCCACCCGCCACCTCCAATTGTCACCTCTACCCTCCTGCATTCGCACTCGCATTCTCTCACCCGACCTGGTGTTTACGACGGGTATCTGCGGTCGACGCCTTGGCTAAGGAGGCTATCGAGGCCAGTGAGGTCACACCTACTCTCCCATCCTCTTGTCTTCCATGCTCACCATCATCATCTCAACACTGCCCCTAGCATTGCTCGTGAAAAACACTCACCAGGACACATCAAACCCGGTCTCTGGCTGGATGGTGTCGGTCGTCTGATACCCCCCTTCATCCCTTTTCACGAGAAAAGTGCAGTACGGCTGAAGCCGAGTGGCGGAGAGCAGGTCTTTCCCCGATATCTGCGGCAAGGAGGGGTGCTCCAACTTGGACTTGGTATATCCGAGAATGCGGGGGGAAAAGATAAGACGAGTCGCACGGAATATAGTACTTCGTACTTCGTACGACTTACAATATCAATCTTCCCTACGCTCCTGGTTGTATATATACTTTTGGAGGCTTTGAAGTTGAGTGTTTGTTTGCTGTCGTTTGCTTGAATCTTTCATCTTTCATCTCTCATCTGCATTTTGAATTGATTTAACTCACTCGTCTCACTTTGCTATCTCCTCACGTTGTTGCGAGAGCTAAGAAACGCTGTAGCGAGCTGCGAAAAGTCTCCTACCCGTGTACGCTGTACAAGCAAAGGCTTTGCCAGAAGTATGACATCTCAGAACTAGGTTAGTCGTCGTCCAGTAGCAATCTTATCTTCTTGTGCTTCCCGAAACGGCACAAAGCGAAGCTATTCCGACGTCCCCCGTGTCCACCACGTATCAAAAAACAATTTGATGAAGCACGATAATTCTTTATCTCGGGCTAGCCGAAGACCTTTCCAGTGTGGAATCGTTCTTGTGGCATTTCCCTTTTTCTTGTGCCTTTGGTCACATCATGGTCAGGAGGGCATAACTTCCTCAACTTTCCTTTTTCTCTCTTACTCAACCCCAGAATTCGTGGCATTGCTTGGTTGGTAATTCCAGGCCAGGTACAGTTCATGACCAATGCTGCCCGAAGTTCTGGTGCGTATTAGATAGCAACTCATCATTTTGTCTGTACGTTCGAGGTCTCAAGGACGGCATGCCAAGTGGAATTTATGCGGAAATTAATGCGAGAGCAGACTGGCCTTTGCTCACTGAAATTTGGTCGCAAGAAAAATCCAAGGTGCAATCGAAATTCAGTAACCTCCTCTAACTTTGTTGTATTGGCAATTCCTCGCAGCTATAACTGAATTTTGTGGCGTGTGCCTTTTATAGCGTCGTCTATTATGGTCATGAGCAGAGGCATCATGGCTATCAAGGTACGATCCCGACTTCACAATCAAAGACCTCACGTGCGTAAACCAAACGACTTATGGAACGTCCCTGAGGCTGCTGGTTTGAAACAGGACTTCGAGCAAGTAACACCGAGCACTACAATATTGATATCCCGACAGAATGGTAATTTCCCGCCATCTTCAGGTACAGTGAGCCTAGATGGCTCTAATCTCCATGGGCGTTATCGAAAAATAAGAGAACTTGTCATGCCGTTGATCAGCATTAGCCTACCAATTGAAACCTGCTCAAGGCTACACAACCATGGGTAACTGCTTCTACCAATTCCTTAGCACATTGACAGGAATGCTTCGGAGATCGCTCGGTGTTGATCAGCTCGATGTTAGTACTTTGCAACCGAATTACTCTATTGCTGTTACGTCTCTTGTGCCACCGCACGAACAACAAGGCTGTACGACTGACAAGAACGGACAACACATTCACGGGAATTCTTAGGACAATTATGGCGTGATTAATACAGATTATAATTCGTTCACTCTAAAGTTATCCAGAGCTCGGTACTTCCGAATACAACATGGGTAGCTACCTACCAATAACAAGCTCGACGTAAGACGAAAATAGTCTCATGAGCTGGGAGTCTTGCCAGCTGCCGACTGCCACAGCTAGCGATCAATGCGAAGATCAATCCAACGAAACAAGCCAGTAAACCCAATCTCAGCCTATCCTTTCCCTTGTCAAGCTTCAGAACCATCTTCGCTCGCTTGTAAAGGAGAACAAGTAGAACCCTGTCGGCTTTCACAGCTTGATCTCCAGTCCAGTAATCTCAGTTCTTGTGCGTTTTTGTGTCTTCATGCTGATTCTCTAGTTGATTTGATTTGACTTGACACCGAACCTAATATGGAGTCAAACACTGTCACTCAATAAACTTTTGAAACTGCGATCAAAAGTCCCTCTACCGTCGGTGTCAAATTCGTCAGACCATGAGCTTGCTCCCACATTCGAGAGCAAAACAAGGGAGACATGTTTGTTTATCCTATGTATTAGCGTGCGCCAAAGTAAAGGATAGAAGGGAGTGGTGATGAAGTAATGAATTGACCATGGCTCACAAGGAATTTGTCATTAAGTTTACATCTCCGCACAGATCGACCTTGACGAAGAATATAAGGGATTCCTTTGCATGCACCCAAACCCACCACCCGTTCCACTTTCTATCTGAAGTTATTTTCTCGCTAAGCCATCATCAAAACTCCAAATGAGCATGGGGAGTCAATTATCGTTGGGAGTTCACATACTTCAACGTTGGCGAGACTGCTCAGATTATCATCAATAAAACTTTAAATATGAGGCGGAGGAAATAATCCTCATGACCGCATTCGAACAACTTTACTCCTTAAGGGTTAGCGAAGGACAATTCTATTGAATAAGTGATAACTAGAAAAGAGAGTTGACCCTCTACTTGTTATTCAGGCCTTACGTCTGTTCCATACCATGATAGCCCTGGGTGAAGTTGTGGTTATATGTGGAGCAAAATAAACATGCTTTTCATGTTGGTTCCCGCAGATTTATTGAAATGCTACGGTGGAGACGCATAATTTCGCAGTCTAGATGCTATTGACTCTACCCATACACAAAGCATCATCAGAAGCTCAATTCAGGTTGAAGTTTAGTCTATCAAAGACCCCAGCTCATGCAAGAGCTTGCCTGAGACTAGGTCTGCGCTCCTAACAATGAATCCCCACGGCAGCTGGACCAGGGGAAGCTCCTGCGGGACAATTCAGGTGAATGGTTGATAGCAGTACTCCACGATTAATCTAATTCAGGAGTGAAAATCTACCCTCAATACTACGACTGTGTTTGACTTGGTTGTTTCTGTTCTTATAGTCTATCTAATCGTCATGCTGTCATATTATTTTTCTCTATCTACAACCTACCAACCATTCACCCTCAGCAGTGCGCTCTGTGATCACGAATCGACTCAGCTCAGCGCATGGGACCGCTCACTTGTATGCTCCCGACACTATTCAGAACTCAATTTTTGACCCCATGCAACGGCACACCACAGCTGAATACGACCTCCTATGACGACAAGTCAAGCAACGTTCGTATCATAGTTTAATCCTGGAAAGTCCACAAAAGGAAGAGCCATAGTGCACTATTAGCTAAGTCTAGGGAATCAGCCCCATAAGTATAACATAGAAACTTCTTTATTCCAAACCTTGCTTTACGCTCCGAGGTACAACAGGCTATGCTCTCTTCTAGGCAGCTCGGGGGCTTCGCCTCGTACATTACAAGGAAAATGCTTTCCAGTGATAGAGCCCTGAACAATGCTTAAGCGGCACGGAGAAGATGAGAGAAGAAGGAATTGAGATTTTGGAAGTAGTTTCTGACAATCAGATCACTTATTTAATCTAGATTAAGAGGGCTGTAACCAATTGAGCTGTTGGGCGAAAAATGCTACACCATCTATACTCGACACATTTCTCGCGAATAAGAATATGGAACAGAGTTCTGCCAGAGGGCACCTTGAGAAGCAAAGTAATGTGAAAGCAAGAATGAAGCATGAGTGAAGTACGAGTGCAGCACGAGTGGAGCGATGAGATATCTATTATATTTGAAGGTACGGATAAGTATGGAAAAGCAAGCACGGTTCGGTATTCGCCAAAGTACGATGTATGTTTTCAATAAACATCTGTCCCGCTTAGATGATGCGGCGCAGTACTTGATTTAACCAGAACTTGCTTCGACCAGACCTTGGAAATAACCTTGCATTTCGCTACCTGCATGTTCGTTCTATCGAAGCATCTGCACGAGCTCATGCATTGTACCTACATACCGGTATTTAGACAAGCCATCATTAGACTGAGGGTGTACACGGGTCATCCTACAGGTTTGAGCGATTCAGCAAGTTAATTGTTCTTCGTTGGCTAAGAAATTTTACACAAGGTAATGTTACCTGTTCGACGTCACAGGGAAACGCCTCCTGAGCAGAATTGCACAGCATGAGGCCCTAACGTATTGTTTTCAAATAACTCCAACCGAGCTACCTTTCCCACTCAAGGAAGATGGTCCTTGAGTCATCCTGAAGGCATCCCTAAGCGAGCCGGAGAAAGGGGCCTCTACTCACACCAATCGGGACCACAACACACGGAACAAAAGTCAAAAAGTATAACTATTTGCAGCTAAAGAAGTGCCCTGACATAAAACGACACCAAGCTTTCAATCCCGCAGCATCTTCGCTCCAGACCGCGCTTACGAGATCACTACAGTCTGGTGCGTACTACAAGATGTTAATACCATGAAGCGTTAAAATTCCACAGCGAAGCAGATCGTAGAGAGATCAGCAAGTGATTGAAGATCCCAGATTCTCAACGCCTATCATTGAGCCGGCTCAGTCAATCTTCCCCTGTGAATTGCTCCGTGGGGCAAAATGGACCTAATACTGTCACTAAAATGCCATGCATCAACCTTAAGGCACATTAGCAGGTACCCGAAGGTTAATTTGACTACTCCGCCTCACCCATCTGAGCTAGTCTCCTTTGATTTATCGTTGCCAAGCCCGAGATCTTCTAACTTCCTGACACTGTGGCGCTTATAGAACGGCCTCCTTGCTGCTCGGAGTCGATCGGTCTCGACGTCGCGCGTCTAGTGGACCATACAAAGGGCATGCTCGCTGACGGAAGCTCGAATTAGTTTAGTGGAAGTGTGGGAGCTAGATGTTGCGGGAGCTAAGTGAAGTCCGTAGGGTCGACAGTGCCAAGTCCGTGACTAGCGCGGATATATGGAAGGAGAACTGCATGTTTCGTGCGTGGATGGTATGCTGTATTGCTGCTGCAGGACGAAGGGAAAGTATGATCGAATTGCTTGTTTGATGTCCGAAGTGGTGTGGCCTGAAGAATGTATATATATTTGGTCAAGTTCCTCGACCTCAACTCCTCTCTTCATACAATGATATATAAGTCTTCTACCAACTTCTGTAACATTAACATCAAGCTCACCTTAACAGCAATCCCTCCTGTATAAGAATATCTGCAATAAAAGAACAATATGGAGACCACAGTCCCCCAGATCGTCCTTACAACTTGCATAGCCTCCTCCTTCATGGTAGCAGGTACTCCCCCCAAGTCCAATCCTCTAATCCCAATACTAAGCCGCCCAGGCAACTCAATCACAAACACATACATGGCAATCCCCGCCCTCCTAACCGACTTCCCCCCACCGGGCTCCCCAAACCACCACCAAGCCGTCCAACACATGGGCCGCCTCTGGCCCAACTTCAACCACGCCGGCCACGTCTTCTTCCGCCCCATCGGTACCTTCTCCTTCCTCGGCTACTCCCTGCGCGCTCTCCACGCCTCTCGCTCCGTCGCTAACACTGAAGCGTACGGCGACTGGCGACTCTTCGCTATCGCTGGGCTCTGCCATCTCGCAGTGATGTTACACTCGAACTTCAATATGGGGAGGCTGAACAAGGAGTTGAGTGCGTATGCGAATACAGAGAAGGGGAGTCTGATGGGGAATGAGGCCGCGTGTGAGGTGATGGTGAAGAAGTGGGCGAGATGGAATATGGTGAGGGTTTTCTTGACATTGATTGCGGGTGTGTGTGGATTGACGGGGTGTTACTGAGTGTAAGGGGAGAAGAGTCAGGAAAGTGTATAGTGAGATGAGATCGAAGCGCAGGGAGATTCAATGCGCTGACTGGTTATGATATGAAAGGTAGTCGAAGAATAATTGTGGGAGCGGGCAAAGTAAGAGCTGTAAGAGCTGTAGAGTGTTTTTCGTCGTTAGATGTTCGGAAGATGCGAACGTTGCTTGATCATCTGATAAATGCATGCATGCTATATTTTCATACTGTATTGCCTACTGAACTCCGTTATTATCCCATAATCCGAGGACATTGATGATATGATACCCTCCTGATTCCTTCCGGGAAGGCCACTTGATAATAGTCCTCATACCTCAAAGGAAACACGATGAACTTTCTGTGCCGTGGATGTGGAGGTGAGAAACAGTAGGCAGAAAGCAGGAGACAAAATATGAAAGAAACCCTCACGCCCTTAACAACTAGTATGATGCTTCGATACACGTCACAAGTCCAGTTAAATGACAACATGGTCGATGATGCCGTAAAGAAAAAGTGACATAGTTTGTATGAGATTAAAACAGTAACGAGTCTCGAGGTCTGCCCGCTGATTGTACAGAGCCAGCCAGTGGGTAGGTCCTGTCTCTAAACAAAGGATCATGTACTCTACGCCTGACATTTGATCAAACCATAATTCGGCCTCTTAGACATCTTAGTACCCATCGCCTTCTAAAGAAGGGGAATAACCGAGAAATAATTTTTGAAATTCTAAGGTCGACCCTCCGCACGGCTGTAAAACTCGCTCAGACAAGGTCCTGTTCGCTTTTTACCATAGAATATTTTAAACAGAGCAAATTGGGGTAAGAAATTGTTCCTTCAATGGTTGATGAATCTTAGGCTGTGACCTTGATACCAGGCCTTTTTTTTATACGTCGTGGCCTGGGCCTTTACAGCCACAAAAGAGGAATGCTACATCTGCCAAGTTGTATGTATGATTGTTGAGGACGGCGCGAATGCGCGAAACTCCATCATACACTTAGAAGTTAAGATGGAACAAAAAAACATTGCTCTATAGCAGTTGACAATGCACCAGTCATTCTAAACCTAGGCGGGATTAAACCGGGATGTTCAAACGATACTCTCGAGCGGGACACCAGTCAGTATCTACCACACAATATTCTCAGTGCATAACACAAATGGCCCTGTTGTGACACGATCTTGAAGAACTATCGACGAAACCACAAACAGGACTGCTTAAATATTATGCGAAGTTGAGACACAGAGCAAGAAATATAGGCTGCAATCCCACTGTCGATTTGCTCCAAGCATGGATATTCTCCGTTTTCAAATTCCAACTTGAACGGTGGGGAATTTCCGAGCTTCAAATTGCTTCTTTTCCATTGAGTAAGCTCCGAACGGTAGCAGTAGCTCGACGATCAGGCGCCTCATGTCAGACATCATCTCAAGATGAGCCATACGATAACGTGCTGACAGAGGCACATGTATCGGTACTTGAAATTTCTTACGTGAGAACACTATTTTAACGTTCAACGGTGCCAAGAATCACTCAGCCTTATGGTACTTAGCCAACAGTACTTCCGCGAGTGCCGATGTCTGGTTTGAAGAAAGAAGTAGCACACAAATATTTGTGTTCTCCCTCACACATCTTGAGATGCCGTGTTTGAGGGGTCAATCAGAAACCTCCCTTCTGTGCATCTCCTGGTTGACTAGGTCATCTGCCACATTGCGGGATTTCTAACCATGTTCAGAGCGTTCCAGACCAAGGGGCTGCCTAGACGACGTACATGAACGAATGTTTGACATAACATATTCTTGCAACCGATCGACATCTACAGGTAGTTGGAAGCATGATTTGATACTATGGGGCAAAAGCTACATCTTCGCCAGAATGAGTATCCGGATTTTGCAGAAGCATAGTGATTTTAGGTAGGTTCAGTCATGAATTTGTGGGAGAGGCGGAACAGTCTGAATTTGACTCCCGATTTAGCCAACGTCAATGACTGTGCCGCCGAACGACATTTGCGCAGACCTCTACCTCCGACCTTACGAAATAGCCAATGATGATCAGAACCTGAATATGTTTATATGAACCCGCGACAAATTAATTACTTGCGGTGGTGGCACAAATAATGACGCTACAAATAAGAAGTACTAAGATTAGCCGCCTCAACAACTGCTCATGACACCGAAGAAACCATTTCCTCAACTAGCAACGGCGCGAGGATAAAGTGGAGCATTGCAACTGCGAAAACATACAAAACGCACACAAATGTCCACAAACAGTAGCAGCAACCCCTTTTGAATTTAACCAGACCCCTGAGGCGTCTCGTTAAGCAGAGTTGGGGTGGCATGAAACCACCCGCATGATTCGGAAAGCATTGGGATAGGCTGCTCCAACTGCCACCAACTTACCCCAGAATGTTATGAACAGAAAACGGTGATATAACAACTTTGAATCATGATATTGCTTGGGAAGAATAACGACTAAGAAAGAAGGAAGTTGGACGAATTACGAACTTAGCAGTTGTCTCAGGGGTTTCAAACACTGACATAGAAAAGTAGAAGTAATCGGCCGCTCTGCGCCAGACCATGCACACTCAAGGATCTGGATCACTTGACAGAAATCTTCTGCAAGGCCTTGCATTTCGCGACCCGAAGCCGAGCCCTCCACCGAACCAGTTGTCGGATGGTTGAATCGCCGAAGACAGGCATTTTTTCAATTCACATACAACAGGTATAAACCGGCTTCTGCCATCCTAAGTCTTGTGAAATGTTAGAGAAAAGCCGCGTGTGTTTGCATCGGCTTGTCCAAATTGAGTATCATACGACAGCAGACGTGCGCAACTTGACCCACTGTTTGCTGGGTATGGGAAGGAAAGTCTCCTATTCGCCGAAGTAACAGATACGTGGGATGAGTACTCTCATTGCAAGAGGACTGTGCTTCAATACGGTATAATAAGTTTCGCAGGTTGCAGTGCTAAAGAGGCGCTCGTTTATCCTGGAGTATGAGTGGCTATTGGCGCGGGATTTTGGCTGGATACAACAGTGTCTTGGAGAAGTGCCGATAGCATAGATGGACCTGCCGTTGACGTGTTCGAGTTTACGACCCGAATATCAAGCCACACATCGCGGGATGTCTAAAGTTTCATGCTCTCGAAATGTGCCACATGGCGATACAGCAGCCAATAATACCAGCATAGTTATCATATGATTGATCGCTCGATCGGTACATTTGGAGAATTGAGCATTCAAGCCTTGCACATGCCTTGACGACTCCGTTGGGAGACATAATTTGGAATCGAAGAGGGCACGGAGTATGTGCTCAGATGATTGTCGGGCGCTTCAGCTCGGAGTCGGGGCAACCACGAAGACCCGGACCCGAGGAATCGTCCGCGCAAAGCCATTGATGTCGAATTGTCTCCGAGCACCTATTATTTCGGAAACTAAACGGCTGTTCTGGTAGAACAGAAGAACTAACAAAATTGGCCGTTGGGTCCAGACATTAGATCATGTTAAGGATCTGCAAGATCAGGAGTTCATGTGTAAGGAGCAACAAACTGCCGGATCGATAGGGGCAATCTTCTAGATTTGATCGGTGACCGATTGGGTTTGCGCGAGATTGAGGCGAGGGACGAGGATTGAGATCTTTTTGCAAGCAGAATTGCCGTCGTCCACGGACTCGTAAGGAGCAGGTTTATTCGCGGCGCAGCAACGCATTTGGGCACGCTGTCGACGGGATGTTAGGACAAGTCTCAAGCATATACCGGTAGTAGGATAATACAAACATCAAACTTTCAATGAGATTTTATACCGCGAGCATAGCTTGTAGCGAGGCTTTAAGCCTGCGCGGTTGTGGTCTGATGGGCTTGTTTAGAAATTGAGAAGTTGATGTTCTAACCAGAAGTTCCGTCTCGAGGTCCGGCGATTAGTCAGCGACATATCTCCTGTCAGTCTTATCTCCGAGAACCTTAACTCGACGCTAGTTTGTCAAGTAGAATAATCTCGCCTGTGCTTTGTCAACATCACCAATCGACAATGTGAAAACTCGCAACGCACTCCCAAACAGTCTGTACACATGCATCTCATGACGGCCGGATCGCTTGATAACGAAGAGGAGTATATGTCTCGAAAAGCAGGGGCGATAGAATTGAGCTAATGCTTCATATAGTATCGCAGATATCGCGCTGTTACGAGGACCAACAATCTTCCGATATGCGAACATCCATTGGACAGCCGTACGAAGCGATGCAACGATACCACTCTAGCCCGTTGAGGCCTCATTCTCGATGATATTCGAAAAGCCTTCAACGTGGTTTACGACCGGGATGCTGGTTGCCTTGAAGCCATCCGCCCACTGCACAAGGATCGCCAGCAACCCTGAGCCTTGTTCGACGCAGCCTTATGGAGGATGTCAAATCACAGAATGGCAGCTAATTGTGCCTATTTGGGGCAGGCTGTGTCCCAGCCACAGAGCACCACTCAACCACTGTCCACCAAGAACGGGAGGGAAAAGCTTGGCCGATCCCCGCCGTCCCCTCTTCAAGACTCCAACAGATATGGCTGAGTGTCGATTTCCGCCTTTTAGGCCCCATAACACCACGCCATGTCGTCCCACAGCCAATGACAGTTGTGGAAAGCTGTCACCATCTTCTTCTGCGGCGGTGTGTTCTGGCGGACCAACCATCATCCACGCCTTCCTGATGTGCTTTGTTCATCGTGAGGTACGCATCGACTTCAGCCTTATGAAGACATGCTTCATTTACGGAGGCACCGAATTGCCGATATCTTGTTGCTATGCACCGCTATGATGCAGTTCAATGATGAGCGGATTCACAAGCTCACAGCCTTTGTGCACACTCGACTTGCGGTGAGCCAAAAACCCAACTCGAATTTCGATTACCGATGTATGGAAGCCGAATGCCAGCTGTTTACCGATAATCTCCGTTGCTGCTCTTGAAACAACGATGGCTCACAATTTCAATCATCTGCATTCGGGATCCTGCTAACAATGCAGCTGCAGACCACCCGACGGTCTGAGAGATCTGTCCAGGAACGGTATCATATCGTCTATTATTTTCTACGTTATCTGCGGCCTAGAAGCATGCGCAGATTACATATCAACAGCCCTTTCATTTCCTTTAGGACACAAAGAGGCAATATATGTCCGTGCTGGCTCGACAAGAACTGCTTGTCGCACTGCGGTATTCAGGCGCCGTTGAGCGTGTCCCGTCTAATCTGGGGTCCAAATTCTTCAACGAGCTACCACATCCAATCAATGGTCTGAACTCGTTCACATAGGAGTGATCCTGATCCAAAGGCGAGGAAACACCCTGGCCAACTCAAATCTCTTTTCATCCTTCGCTCAATTCAGATTCGACAGATCGAATTAAGACTTGCCAGCACTGAAGTCGCACTGCCATGTTTTTTTGCGTAGGATTAAGTCACTTGGAGGGTGCCCAAACTTCATAGCCCATCCTCGAGCTAAACCGAGATCCTTACCGTAGCTCCAGCTCGGCCGCGTCAATTGCGCCTGTTTTTCTTTGTCTCCAGGATAATTTCTACGTTGATTTCTGTCTCTCACATGGTGTGTCCTTCATGACAATCAAGCGATCTCATGGCTGTGTCAAATCTGGATGGATCTTGCTCCTCAATTATTGTTCTTCAGAATATTGTTTACTATAAGTTTTCACCATTATGTGGCGCTTAGTACGCGTTAGTAGTTCGGAAAGACGGCCGACCTATGCCAGTACAGAGAATGGCAGCCATTTGGCAAGCGCCCCATTCCATCAGGATCCGAGGAGCATCACAGTTACTCCGCCTTTCTTTTGTTCCGCTGATCCGTTTTTGGGAATCTCAAAAGGCCGGACACAGCCTTTACAGTGGGGGATGCAGTGAGGTGAGAACCTTAAGTTCACCCCTGAAAGTAACTTCGCGGCAGACATTGGTTCCGGATCCAGGACTAGTGTTAGTTGATAGCTTTCCAGCATTGTGCTTGTGTAACAATGGCACGATTGCTTCTAAAAGTTACGAGTGGTAATAGTGAATGCTTTGCATAGCAGCGGCCAATCCTTCCGGAAGCTGTCTGTCGCCTTACCTCCTTTAGTCTAAGTCAAATTCATGGAGATATAATTCGTACTAACAATCTTATGAGGAACCTCACAAGTCACACTGCCGAGCTGCAAATGAGCAACGGAGTCTTGAGCAGCAATCTCGTTTGCCAAGCTGAGTGACAGCTGGGCGAAGGGCGGCCGATCCTTCTTTTTATATCTAGTAAGGGAAGCCAATCATGACTTCGGTTTAAAGGCGGGTATCTTCCATAGTTATGTCATTATTGTAGCGCGGGATTCACGAGTCTCTTGACGCCGCGCAAAGAATGTGGCACTATTCTGCAATTTCTTGCCTGTCGTTGAACAATGCACTCATCTCGTGTCTTTTCCAACTCCAAGGCCTCGTGCGTGGAGGTATGTGTCTTCAGGGGCCCAAGGTCGGCAAATTGTGTCTACCCCTTAAGCCATTGTCGCTCTCGGCTCTGGCCATATGTCTCCGATGGAGGAAGAAGAGGACCCAATGTGTGCCGTGGCTTGCATAAGTTTCGATTGCATTGTGTTGTGCCATGTGCCAATTCCACCTTAATGTGCGTACCTTGGTCCTCAGAAAGATGGTGTGAGGAGGTGAGGGTTTGTGGTTGGTAGGTAAGATGAAAAGGTGGAGCTTTCGGCAATGGAAAGAAAAGAGAGGTAGAGACGTGGCCAAAGCTGAACTCCCTTGAATGCCATGGACTGGGCTACTACCAGCCTTTTAGAGCAGTGAATAGGTATCGGCTGGATCATGAAGCTCCTGCACAGGGGGTTCGTATCAGGACGACAAGTCATACTGGGCCTCTGCGCTATCAGTGGTTGGGGGCGAATTAAAGGCCTTCTGGAACGGAGCATTTGGTAAGAGGTCGTATCGTGGAACAGTAGCACAGATACCAGGAGCGAAAGGAGTGAAAATTTAGGGGGAGATGTGAGATCCTGATGCTAGGCAACTACACCATCTTCAAGTGATCTGGATTCAAGCAATGGACAAGTGTTCCAACCACCAAAGCATATTATTTTGATTAAGTTTTGAAATATTTAGGAACCAAGACTATTTAGCACTGGCGCTAGCTACAATACTAGTCACAATCCTCTAGTGTGTCTGCGGCAAGGCTTGCCAGGCGACATTTGAGTTTCATGGTCCTATAAAGAGGTGAGCTTGCATATCCTGTATTACATCTCGGTCAAATTCCATTGGTTTGCAGTCAAGCGCTACTCTATATATCAGACGTATGAAATTGAAGTTTATGTCATGTTCTTTTCTTCAATGCTGCGTTGTGTGGTCATCCTTTACGAGCCTGTCACTACAAGCTTCCGTGACACGCAACAAGCCCAAAATTGCAGGACTTTGTCTCGAACATAGAGTTAGAGATCTGAGTGAGCAGTATCTCAATGTAAGTCATCTACTGGATGATAGCCATAGGGCTGCAGGAAGTCTACTGTATGTAAATGCTTGGCAGAGATGCCCATTAAACCCGTTTCTGTTGTTTCGCCACAGATGAAACATGGGTTCTGCATACTCTCGTAAAATACGTTGACTCCAGCCAGTGTTTAGCGAGAAACGCAAATTGTCACTGATAGATTCTCAGCCTTGCAACCCCAATCCTTGAATAGGAAACAGGAGTATATGATCACGTGATTTTTGAGATCCTCCGGCAAAGCCAAAGCGGGTTCATCGCCGACTACTCGGCGAGCAATGCAGCAATACCCGCAAGCCAACATTGTCCACACAACGACAGCACATTTACCAAGGTATCATGCATACAGAGTTCTTAAATAGGTCTTGCGATGTGTGTGCGTTCGCCCTCACCGCAAGATGTCCCAGAAGATACAAAGTATGCATCTTGAAGCGCATGATGAGGTCTGCTGGGAACTCGAGAGGATAAATCCAGATAGAGTTATACTCGGTGCGAACTGGCCAATGAGAGAACGTACACGGACAACTACCTGAATGAGGCAATTGAGATACTTCCAGTGCGGGTGCACATGGGCAGCTTCAACCATACTTTGGTAAACCTAATTAATGTTTGCAAACACGTAGAGTTCCGCGTATTCTATATTCTTAGCTCTGAACAATGGAACGTTGCAACCTTTTGGTATGAGTGGGAACTTTGTGCATCTCTCCTAACCATAGAGTCTTTAATACGGAAGCTGCAGGAGAGTGTGTGACAGTATAGTGGCACCCTTGCAAGAAACGTGGTTGTTTTGATTTGAGATACTGTAGCCTTTCCCTACCAGGGTCACTTGATCCTCCGATGGTTCCACGAGTGACAGCTTGTCACTCGTACTTGAATATTGACTCTTCTGGATGACTGGGCAGAATCTATGGGCACGGATCGCGAAACAGACAGCACACAACTGACGACAGAGTAGGATTGTATTCTGAATATAACTACAACCCCGGAAACTTCCATGTTGCGAAATATTAGGCGTCAAACAACGATGGCTGCACAGGTGCACCCTGTGGGCCTTATGTTATTTCATTTGGAGCACCAACCACTGGCAGGCCAGGCCTGTAAATGTGAATTCCCTAGAGTATGAACCTTGAGAGGAAGGCAGGGACAAGGCTCGCTGGGGACATTTACGGGCCTCGCCATAAAGTTCAGCCCGGGTATCAAATCCATGTGGAGGCTCTGGCTTTGCCCTGAAAGCTGGATGCATTCGGGTAACAGGAATTTGCGGAGATGGCATCCGTAAAGAGGCAATTACCTCGCAGCAGCCAGGTATCTGGGTGGAGAATTTATGGATCTCGGAAAACGAAGATAGCTGGCTACGGCGTGAGATGAGACCTTTCCGATTGAGGAAAATGACGGCTGTGTGCTACGAGTACAATGGCTCTCCATTTCAGTGGAGCAAGACAAGGGGCAGAGATCGCAATGACTCTTCGGCTTTCTTGAGCCTTGAGGTGTGGAGATCTCGATATCAACACTCGGCTTTAGCAAGCATGTCGCCGACACGAAGTGACGAATAGATGTTCATCGTGAAGGTTCCAATAGGCACAGCATTGCCATCCCTCCAAGGGTGTATTTCCCACGGCCTAGTGTGTACGATAGGGGAATGAATGTTGTTGGGGCAAAAAACTGGAACTGCAATCAATTATCAGACAAGCTATGATAATATTTCCACTATTATTTGGTTAATCTGTTTAATTTAAACTTTTATATACACCGGTAGCGTATTGGGATATGAGTACGGTAGCGAAGTTATGCTTTGTCGGCGAGGATTGCCCTCGGGTCGACGAAGGTCTCTGTGCCTCTTCCATCTGCGATACGACATGATATGATTGGCACATACGATATCGCATGGAAAACTAGAAATTGTTCGAGCTTCATCTACCGCGTGATGCTAGGCACCGGTACTTTTTCAAATCGTGTTTGATTTCCAAGCGCATGAACATGATCTCCAGAATGTACCATGTCCTGAGAAGATTCATGGAAGAAGCTTCCAAGCCATTACTCTTCTGAAGCAAGCCCACACTCGGGTCGGGTAGGGCTGAACAAGCACATTTCTTACTCACCAGCATACAGCACGCCCAGAAGTGACGATGGCTTCACCGTGGTGCGTGCGCGAAGTATGCTCTCCACCAAAGCAAAGAGCTTCAGGTAGGCCCACGGTAAAGGGCGCACCATACAGTTTGAATTGGGAATTAGACGGGACGAAAGAGAGAAGAGTTACGTCGCAATCGGTCCTATCCAAGAGTCGGACGATCGCAAGATTCCCAATTAATCTCCCCCTCTCCGCCGACACAAGCCCAAACCAAGAGCTTCCTTAGAGCCTCGCGGATCTCGCTAGAGAGTTGAAGCAAGAGTTGCTCCTCCGCCATCTTCACCGTCACGCCTTCCCCACCCCGCCTTCATCTGACACTCTCATTGGTGCAGAGCACCAAAACCAGGGTTCTAGCACAGAAATGCGAGTTTGAATGAGCGGTGGCAGGGGGTTGGTCTTCTCGCCAGGGGAAGGCTCGCTCCTCAGCCAATCGAGGAGAGTGCAAGGGGTCCTTGGTCATCGGAAAGGGTGAAAATAAACTTATGACAAAGACAACGTGTGCAGCTCGATCTTCTGGAAGTTTGGGGTTTGGGTTTGACAAGGGGGGGAGGGGGGAGGGGG
>LLCE01000155.1:0-86740 GCA_001414415.1 Hymenoscyphus repandus | reverse complement strand
CCTTGAAGGACCTCGACGGGAGGTTTCGAAGGGGTAAAGTGCGGTGCAGCGAGATGCTTGAGTGCGTGGTTGGAGTGCTTGGCTGAGTGCAGATTGAGTGCAGCTTGAGTGCAGCTTGAGTACTGCTTGAGTACTGCTTGAGCGTTGCTTGAGCGTTGCTTGAGTGCACCGTACAGTAGGATTGGAGATTGTTCCGTAAGGAGCCGTAAAGCGTACCGTGCAGAGGTGCAGAGGTGCAGAGGTGCAGAGCTAGGGAGGCCACAGGCGAATGGCGGTTTCTGGCTGACTGGTGTTCCTGGATTTGCTGGAACGAGAACGGCAAACCTGAAGAACAAACTGTGGAATTAATGATTGATCAGGCAAGGTGGATGCGGGTGCGGGATGGTTGAAAAGAGGATAGATTGGAAGCACGAAGTACCGCGGGAATCTGAAATAAGACGGAGGCTGGGGTGGGAACTTGGAGGAACTTAGGGAAGGCGCGAGAGAGAGCAGTTCGGAGCTAGTGCTGGCGTGCACGAGAGATGCGCTTGAGAAGCCAGGTAGTGGCACGAGCGTCTGAAAGGTGGAGCCCAGAGTGCAGTGGATTTTTGGGGTGACGCTCTTGCCTCGGACAGTCGGCGAACAAGCGTCTGAAGCTCCGACCGCCAGCAGGTACAGGGCCTTGTTGGCCCTGTAGCGCTGACGTGACTACACGTTCGCCCTCTGTTCGGTGCGAAGGGGCTTCTCCTCAGTCCTTCAGGCATCGTCTCCTTCAGGTCTCATCTCCTCAACTCCTCGTCTCCTCGTCTCCCGTCTCCTCGTCTCCCGTCCCTTCGTCTCCCGCCTCTTCAGCAGAACCGAGTCCCTTTCTCACTAAGAGAGGGCCCCACTACGGTCCACGACTGAATCCTTTGCTGACCCCTCCACCACGAAGCAATACTTCGAAGTACGGTAAATAGGAATCAGAAAGAAGCCAGCCCCTGAATCCGCTCTTCTACCAATCTTCGTTGCAGCTGCTGCATTCAAACTCCTGCATTTCTGACCCTGCAGTAGAAGAGGCAGACCACAGTAGAGGCAGACCACAGTAGAGGCAGACCAGAGTAGAAGTAGACCAGAGTAGAAGCAGCATGGCCACCCCGAACAAATCTCAAGAGCCTGCCTCCTGGTGGTTGGAATTGATACCACAACCCACACCCCTCGGCCTTCTGTTTTCGGCGACACATGCATACCGCCCTCTGCTCTGCTGCATGGCATGGAATGGAGACCCACGGTGCCAGACTGCCAGACTGCCAGACGGTCAGGCCAGCCTTGCAGCCAAACAGCGTGGCCGGCTGGTCTGCACAGTCCGGGGACATCTGGCCGGGGAAGTAAACCCTCGTCCATTCCTCCCGAACATCAGACGAAGATATCATGCCGAGGAGGGCAGAAGGCAACCACAACAGATCCCAAAATAGGAGAGCCGAAATGTCCCTCCTCCTCCATTCATCGCTATCTTCTTCCATCATCCCCTTTGGGCAACTACTATTCCCACTGAGCAACTGTGCTTCAATGCTTGTACTCTCTGCCCATCTCTGCGCAACGGTAAGAAACTCTCGGGCGCAACAACTCAACAGTGCAGTGATCCAACACCACTCCTATTGTACCTTGCGCCGCAGAGGGCCACCAACTACTCATGCTGTGCCGCACTTGCTGGACAATGAGGGGTCACACAGACTCGGCTTCAATCTTCAGGAGAGGATCTGAGGAGGGGTTTGGAAAAGGGGTGAAAAGAGGGTTTGAAGTTTGCTGGTCGCTGTTTGATCATTCTGATGTTTGCCATTCATCGTGATCGTGATCATGATCGTGATCCGTGACAGTCGGAAGGATCCATGGGATCGTCCAGCTTGATACGGTGTATCATCCCAGAAGCCTTGCCTTGGTCTTGAGTACAACTTGTCCCAGAAGGGCTTGGTCACCTCAAGGAGGTTTCGGCTGCTGGGAACTCCATGTGCCAGCCAGAGTACGTGCATTTTCTGCAGACTGCAAGCACTATAGATTGACACCAAAATGCCAAAAACCATGGTGTTGCAATTTGTAGAATGGCATCCTCTGTACACGTTTTTTTTTTTTTTTTTTTTTTTTTTCCTTGTGTTTCCTTTGGTTGACATCGATGTTCATTTACCCATAAGAAAATGTGCTTTGTAACTCGATGTCTGGGGTGTGGTGCAGTGCAGTCTTGCGTGGGAGCGACAGAAAACGGCGGGCGCCTCACAAACGTGAACGTACCTTGCGTGAGTCTCAAAAGAGAATAGAACGTCTGAATTGGCTAGACTGGCTAAAGCAAGTCAAGCGGGTGGCCTGTGTCTTGTATTGTCTTGTCTTGTCTTGAGGAACGCGTTCGTTCGCGTCGTCGAGTTTCTTGCGTGCGTTCACGAGCTTCGATATCGTATGGTTGCAGGGATAATCAGAGGACCGTTAATGCAAACGCTTTGAAAAAGGCTCTTTGGGGACAAGTGTGAGTTCCAAACGGGAAACAACGCTCTCTTTATCCATCTGAGCTTAGCGTGTTGGAGGGATCAACTATTGTCCGAGGTAGGGTCGGAGCGGAGAGATTCCCCACGTGCGTGGGGTCCAGAGGCGAGGCGTTGCATTTGGTAGGCAGCATCCTAATTATTTATAGAAGTCTGTGAAGTACGAGCTCATCATGGATGGTGTGCGGATGAATAGACTTGACAGCTTCTTAACATAACTTAACATAAGCATTTAGAGTAATATCCAGCTCGTGCTCTCTTCAAGTCAATCTAAGAGGGTTGTCCCTTTACTGGCCTCGAAGGGCCACTTCTCATATCCCGTCTGTAAATAATCAAGACAAGTCAAGTAGTATCTGCAAAGTCCCTTAAGTTTTACTTTCTTCGTTATCGTTCTATCAAAGAACTAAAAGCTTTGCCTTGTACCAATAAGTAGACTGAATCCTACAAATTGGTCGCATCGAGAAAAATGATATTCACGTGACCATTCTTGTGTTGGTCACGAGGCGATTCCCAGTCCCTCTTCATTTCCAGCTCTCCCTATATCGAGTCCTCTACGCTTGCTTCAAAGCTCGAGCAACGTCCATCAAAAACATCGGGTCTTTTCCTCTCCAATCTGCGACAGGATTGGACAGGATTGGACAAGATTGGACATATTTCCTGTCAATGGTTCTAGACACGCACCCCATGTGGCGATCACTCTCGAGTTTCTCTGACAGATGATGGCCCAGCGCTTACTCCGTCCGCCTTCACAGCTGGCCGAGCCTTCACACTCAAAGATGCTGACTGACATTGCCATCTTCACTGCTAGACAGTGATATCTTCGATCAGATATTCCGTACTGAGGGACCAGGTCACGCCTTTATAGACTCATGAAGTCACCAGGACGTTCAAGTCCTTTCATCATCTCGCAACCAATCACCTCATATCTACGGTCCGTGCCAGAGGCCTGCTGCAAAACGGCTGCCACAGACTGCGATCTTGACGCAAAATCCAAAACACGATTGGTCTGGGATGTTCCCCACCCTAGCCGCCAACCTCATGAACAGCCACTTTTCGTACCATTTTGCACGGCCCAGCACGAGCGACGTGAGTGTGTTTCTATTCTCAGTCTGCAATCTTTCCTTTCTCGGTTTTGCATCTCAGCGTCTGTCTTTAGCATTTTGTTTCTTACCCTATTCTCTTTTAATTCAAACATCCTGAAGAGGGCTTACTCAGTTCTCGGTTTCTTTTCGCCTACCTCTTTCTTCGAGGACTTTTGGGATATAGACGCCGGTCGTCACAGCTAGGGGACAGTGGACGTTATCGACCAACTTCAAGCTATCCCGAAGTGTCAAGCAGAGTCACTCAATATGCCGCGCGACAATATCCTCACGGTGTATATTGCGCTTGATATATTATTCGTAACCACTGGCGCACTCCTGATTATATTCGCCATCAACACCAAGGCAGAAACCTCGAAAGAGTTCACAAAGGAAAATGTGGTTCGAGATCTATTGTTGATGATGTGCCCATTGAATGGTCAGAGGCTACTAGTCCTTTAGCAAGATGCACTTCCACTAACAGAACTCCAGCCGCGATTGGAAATGCCGTACTTGTCTTCCTGACGTTCTTACTCTCGATACCTGCGATAGTCATGCCCATGACCCGAGGATGGTTGAAGCTTCACGGATATATGACCGTCGTATGCGCAGTTTTTACGCTGGTCCTTGGTCTAGAAATCTGGTTCGAGACATTGAAGACTCGAAGAAACCTGTCAGACATCTGGGTTGTTCAACCAGCAGCAACTCAAAGTCTCCTCCAGCAAACAGTAAACAACCTCTCCTCCACACTCTCTGTAGCTATGCTAAACTCCAATAGATGAACTGCTGCGGTTACGCCAATAGTACTTCACCTCCGTTCGTCCCGGATACCACATGCCCGAACGCTCTCGTTGCAGCAGCGCAACTCGGCTGTGTCACCCCTTTCTCCAAAGAAGCCAACAACTTCCTCGATCTCGTTTTCACTGGCGCATTTGGTATCGTCGGTATCGACGCTCTTCTCGTCATCTGCACCGCCATTGTCCTCAAGGACCGTAAGGAGAAGGAGCGATACCGATTCATCGATGAGAAGAATGGAGCCGGTGCCTTTTAAGCGATGATGAGAGTGGTCTTGGAGGCATAGCGTGGGGTTGGGTCAATGGAGGATGGCTGGATGTGCGTAGTTGTGCTGTGGGAATTTATTGGATAAGACTACGCGACGGTACATGTCAACTTATGGATTGGCTCTCTTTTCATTTCTGTATATTTTGGATATTTGGAATAGGGCTGGTTCTGAACATAAAAAATAGAATCCATTTTCGGCTTTGTCCTCCACGTCTACTACGTACATTGCACTTTGGAGTTGTAGGTCAAATCATCTTCTGTGCGGTGTTGAAAGTAGAAATTCTCCAATCATAGATCTGCCCTCTTGTTAGAATAACATTCAATGAGCTTTTCCGAGTATGTTAGGAATATGAAGAATGTGTTCGAATGGTAGAAGTGTTTACCTCCAGCGGGAGACCATTTCACATACCAGGTGAAACTTCAGTCTTCAAGACAAAGCAAATTCTAGTCCATTGCAATTCATGTCTACTCCACGCTTTAAAAAGCAGAGGGATGTTTTCATACAGCAAAAGGTTCTGTAAATAGGTTACCGTCTAGTAGAAAGCGATTAGCTGTAAGGGAGGGTATTATCTCACTCCTCTCACAGGATATGCTAAGTGTAGAGAGCCCTCCTGGTCTCCTGCACATGCCAACCAGGAGACTTTCATGGGGGTGAATATGACGGAAACTCTTCACTGTTGTAAGGCATTGTTCACTTCTACGAAAATATATACAAGAACCGTTTCATGGTAGAAATAATAAAAAGATCGGAGGACAATACATGTAATTGAGCAGGAGTTAGTGGCGCTATGCTGTTATACTCGACTTTTGTTTCACACTTAGATTATTGAAGATAGAATGACTCCTTTGCGACTAGTTAGTTTCTAGGAAGCTGGAGACCTTCTCTGCTAGTTTTACAGATGCTCAGGCCCGGGAAAATTGAGGAGAGGAAGGTCCGGTTTTGATCAAGTTGTCTCGGCACTATCGGTTAGAGAAAAGGGGGGGAGCCCACTTCTGATAATTTAGACCGACCTAGGGAGCCATGAAGGGGAGAAATTAGCAGCAGAAGAGGCTCAAATTGGTGTTATACAAGCAAAGAAAAGCTTTCCAAGGAACAAACATCCGGGAAGGAAAAGCTTGACTGGGAAAGAAGCTCAAGCACAAACGTCACCATCAAGGTACTTAGTGTCTCCACCCCATACTCACATCAGTCATACGCGAGCATGATGGAGTCGCGTTCAACACCGTGATTACGAAGTTGGGCCTACCTTGATGGATGTGAGGTCTTCCTACTTAAGAAATCGTGTGTTAATCGTCGTTTCTATACCACCAGGTTGCGAACAAAAGGTCCTCGTTGCAACCGAATCAACGGTCTTGGACAGCGGCAACAACCATAACTTCACAAGACTGTCTTCAAGATGGCAGACTTCGATCCAACGAATGTCAATCTCGACACCGTCGATCCCGTTGACATTATCTGCTACTTGAGTAAGTCGGAGAACGACTACAACGGTCAATTAGGCGCACGAATCTCTGCGATCTTTGTCATTCTCATAACTTCCAGTCTCGCAACTTTCTTCCCCGTCCTAGCAGAACGTGTTGAAAGACTCCGTATCAATCTCTACGTCTATTACTTCGCTCGGTACTTCGGTGCTGGTGTCATCATCGCGACAGCGTTTATTCAGTGAGTTTCCGCTTTCAATCTATCAACAGATCCGCCTACCCTGAAAACACTTCGACACACTAACATCATCACAGTCTCCTCGACCCAGCCTATGGTGAAATCGGACCCCAAACATGCGTCGGCATGACTGGTGCCTGGGCAAACTATGCATGGTGTCCGGCAATAGTCCTGACATCTATCATGCTCATCTTCCTTATGGACTTTGGCGCCGAACGCTGGGTTGAGCATCGCTATGGCTTCCAGCACTCTCATCCTAACATCGAAGAAGCCGTCGCCAACACATCTATCACCCTCGGAAATGGTAGTGTCCCATTCACGCACAATCAAATGCACTCGGGCGACCAAGATGAGACCCTCCACAACCCATCAATTGCCTCCGCAAAGGTTGGGAAGGACGCTTTGGATGGGAAAATTTTGGCTGACGATGAGAAGGGCATCAAGCGCGCCTCCCTCACCCCCTCCATGGAGAAAATGCAAAAACAGCTCTTCCAACAACAGATCGTCGCGTTCCTGATCCTGGAATTCGGTGTTATTTTCCATAGTGTGATTATCGGTCTGAATCTCGGTACCACGGGTGAGGAGTTCAAGACTCTCTATCCTGTTCTGGTCTTCCACCGTAAGTCTAAACATATCTATACTTGAAATAGAATACATCTAATCACTTCTGAACTCCGCAGAAGCCTTCGAAGGTCTCGGTATCGGCGCCCGCATGTCATCTATACCTTTTCCCAAACGTCTCCACTGGCTTCCATGGACACTATGTCTCGGCTACACACTTACCACACCGATCGCCATCGCTATTGGTCTTGGTATTCGCACGACTTACAACGCGGGTTCTTTCACGGCGAATGTGGTGAGTGGGGTTCTTGATGCTATTTCGGCGGGTATCCTCATCTATACTGGTCTGGTGGAGCTTCTGGCGAGGGACTTTTTGTTTAATAATGATCTTACAAGAGATTCGAAAAGGGTTTCTTTTATGGTCGTTTGTGTGTTGTTGGGGGCCGCAATTATGGCGTTGCTGGGGAAGTGGGCTTGAAGGAATTGGCTTTGTGGGTTGTGAGGTGGTGGTAGAGTGATGATACCCTTTGCGTATGAAGTCAGTAGTCAAATGGACAGTAATTGGTAGTGGAAAGCGGCTTTCGTGGTTAATATGAACTCTAGTTTGATGCTTTGAGACAAGATTGGCTTGGATGGAAACGTTTAGACTTCATACGATAGAAGGACTGATCCTGCTTCCAGAAGCCGGTGATAGAATTAATAAGGTATAGATGTAAGTATGTAGTTGACAAAGAAGTCCTGAGAATAGCTGCATCATGAATACATAGCATCACATTGGAAGTCTACTCGACCAAATCTTATTCAGGTATCATTCGAAGACTAATGCATAATAGATGACTACAGTACAACTCCCAGACCAGATTAAACTAACTACGGATAGATGGTAATGACACTTCTTTCACTCAGAGTCCTCAAATCACCACGCTATAATCCTTCAAGGACAGTGTCAAGCGACTTTGAAGTATAGAGGCTTTATACGTACTCGCCCGTAGAATGTGCTCTGAGATGTAGACCTAGCCGACATATATCAATGTCTGGGGTATCAATCCCAACAAGACCTTACATCCAACAACACATACAGAGAACTAGCTGCAACTAGTGTGTTTCATGCGTAGTTACATACACCACTAGGATCACACTGCTAGAGTTGCTCTGCCCAAAACCCCATCGGAGGAACTGGACACCCTCATAAACTAAAGCTCGGAACATGCGGCCGAAACCCTTCCATTCTCTAAAAGAAAAACAGACAACAAACGTGAAACACCCTCGTAAAAAAGAAGAAAAAAATCATCGCCCTAGCCAGTGATAGGCCAAGGTGGCACCTAGACACGTTCTTCACGTCTCATTGACGTGCGCAAGTAATTTCAGAACCCTGGGGTTCTCATCGTTGAGCAATGGGAGCCTTGACTAATTGATTAGTGGATATAAATATTCAGTGTTAGCGTTTATGAAAGAATTATCGGCCAGTGTAAGGACTTGGGAAGGTGGGAGCTTTGATTGCATATCGCAAAAACATGAATGGCACACCGTCCAAATTAGGAAGCTATGGGGGGTATTTTGGTTTTATTGAGAGGGAAATCCGTACCGTAAATTAGTGAGATAGTAGCGAGTGGAGTTCGGGTGATGTGGTAGGGGCGTGAAGGGGTGAGGCGTGAGTGTGTATACAAATGGGTGAAGGGAAAGGGTAGAGGGCCTAGACACATTGGTATTGGTAGGCTTGGTCTGAAGAGTCGCGGCTGTATGCACATATTTTTCGCTTGGTGTTAAAGAATACGATCAGATTTCCTTTTCCTAAACCTCTAAGCTCTATCTTCCACCTGGATTTAGTGCTATTGTTGAGTTTCTGCTTTACGAAAGCTACCCAACTGACCGTGCCGGGAGCCACTATCTATGTTCAATCCGAGGTTGTAGATGTGCTAACTCCTTCTCTTTAAATGATCGTCTCTTGTACTTCTTTCCCGTAATTAAATTTCGATGGCATGAGAGGTAAAATTGGCTACGTAATTAGATAAAATCTCACGATCACGTTTAACGTCTATGGCCGTAACACTTGTAAGCAGTCTCGAGTCACAAAGAGGATTGAAGTCCATAGATTAGCGCCTTTTGGAGTAAGCGGCGTACCGTGGACGACACTGGAAAATGAGCTTCTTTTCACTCCGCACATGGGAGATCAATTCTCGACAGTAAAGTTAGAGGCGCTCATAGGTAAGTCTGTGATCGGATTGTTAAAGTCTGATATGAAGGGGAAAGATAGTGAGTTTGGTGCGATGGTGAACCTTTGGAATTTGCTTTGTGACTCCTCTTCAGACACGATGAGGTCTCTTCTTACCTTTGGAAGGGTCTGAATGGTCTTTATATATTCCACAAATCCAACGAACTTTATAGAGAAGTGTTTGAGATATGTTGCTCAATAAATGAGGCAGCTGTTACAACTTGAGGGGTTTTAAAACAGCTCTTCAAAAAGTGTGCATATTTATTAGTGGTTACTTTTTTAGTTTTATCATGATCCATGATTGTTATTACGAGAAGCACTGAATCATCACGACACTAAGCACATTTATAGACGTATCTTGAAGTGATGTCCATTTACTGTACGGAGAAGCTTGGTGGATTCCTGTCGTGAAATTTGAAAGTTGAAATTCAAAGACACTTCATAGACGGCGTCGGCAAGCGACATAATTCGAGAGTCACCTGTCATCTCAAGTGAGCGTACAATTATGGTGATTTGCAGCCTCAAGAGATTCACCCTTCATGTTATTGACGGCTCGTCTCTTGGCACTAATGGCATAGGCGAGAAAGATAGGGGCTATAAAATTAGCGAGCAAAGTCACATGCTATACTCATAAACTTCCAAAACGATCATTAAAGCACCCTTTCCCGAATATCTCATAATCGCTGCATTAAATCACCCCACGGAACATTTGGGTTACCCCTTATCTCTCAGCCTGCAACAAAATGCCAATACTTCCTTTTGGGACACGGAGCTGAGACCTTCAGGTACTAGCGCTGACGCCACCAAAAAGCGGCTGATCCAAAAGAAACCCATCGGACTTAAAAACCCCTCGCAATGCAGCCGTATCCTTGCATACCACATTATCGGTTTCAGCCACTTATTTCCATCACGAAAGCAAACATTTCGTCCCCTGAAATAAAAAATTATTGGGGCAAGGGGGTCGGCCGGTCGATCGCCATGGCATTCTTTCGTTCCTGCTCCTGAAAGCCCCTCTCTGATTGTGACCCCGCGGAACTCGACTGAGCGAAAGAGTTACAATGCGTCTCACGATTGCCAGTCTCGCGAGTGCACAATCGAGGAAATGGGTGTTGCCTTCAGTCTGGTTGTTACTTGTGATTTGGTTCCTCAATCATACACTCTCGCGGTCGCGGTATGTTGATAGCCTTTATCTTTTCGGCGGGAATGGAACGTCCAATTCATCTATGCGACATTCGATATACGAGTACTACAGCACTCTCACGCAACACTCGAAGAATAAGACGGATTCGCATCTCAAACAAGAATGGATGTCGGTCAACGTGAGCACGAGCAAGAAAGCAGCAGTTATTATCGAGACTCGAAGGTCGGGCCTCATTGTACCCCTCGTTCTCCATTTCAGCGCTGTGTTGGGCCCAGATTGGCCTGTCATCATCTATACGTCTTCTGAGAACTTCGGATCGTTCAGCACATCTGCCGCGTTGCTTCGTCACCAGCGAGCTGGAAGGGTTGTTGTTCGACCGCTGGCAGAGGGAGTCTGGTTCCCGAATTGGGATTCGGTTTCTGATTTCCTCACTACGCCGTGGTTGTGGAGGGATCTGGCGCCGGCAGAACATATACTTATCTTTCAGGCAGATAGTATACTGTGCGCGAACTCGGTGAGAAGGGTGGACGACTTTTTCGAGTACGATTTGATCGGCGCGCCGATAGGTGAGAAATATGGTGTGGGGTTCAATGGGGGGTTGAGCTTGAGGAAGAGAAGTACCATTCTGAGGATTTTGGATGAGTGGGAATGGGCGAAGAAGCCGGAGCCGCATCCAGAGGATCAGTGGTATTTTGCTAGGTGAGCTTATTTATGTCGAGGATTTGCCCAGTCACTAACTGGCTTAGGATGCGTGATTTGGAAGAGCGAGAGGTTGAAGAGGGTATTACGAATGGAATCAAGTTGCCGCCTGTTGAAATTGCAAGAACTTTCGCAGTTGAGACAATTGATTACCCTCATCCACTTGGACTTCAGTGAGTAATCCAGGTACAAGACGTTGTGTTCTCCAGTCACTGACTCGTTACAGCCAACCCAACAGATTTTTGTCTGAGCACATGGTTAGTCTAGATGAGTGGTGTCCTGAATATAGACTCGCAACAGAAGAGCGTATTTCATAGCTGTAATCATATTTGTGTATAAATTTCAATTATTTATGTCATCTGAACGTACGTGCGTCAGGCTATCATGTTCAAATATAACTCGCGTAAGAATGCAACACAACAAACATTAATTGCAACTACGGTGCAATTACTTTCAGCCAGAGCCACCTGGCAAATTTGACACTCTTAGCATCTACATGCCTTGCCACCATATCAGCTGTCCAAAAAATAAGAGGATACATGATCAGACCGGTGAGGATAAGTCCAAAGGCATAGTGCGGCCCAGTATCTCCTCCAGTGTAGCTCAGCATAAACGCAGAAAGATTCCAACCAACTGTATACAGGAATGTTCCATGGACTATATATAGTGCGAATGAAATCTTGCCTAGATATTGAGAGAATCGATTGGTGAAAATGATTTGTAGAAACTTGGCATTGTCGAGTGTCCAAATCAGATTGAAAGCCCCAAGAGGTATCCAAAAACAATCTTCCACATAAGGTTTTGAATAGCTTGCTGGTACAAGGGAAGCAAGTGTCATGTATCCCGGGGAGTCGGCTGAGCCATGAATTTGAAGAGGCATGCTGCAAACAAAAAGTGAAACGACAAAGTTGCATGTCCAGAGGACAGGAATAGCTTTGGCGTGATACTGTTCTGTTGCAGTATTTTGCTCCTTTGGTTCTTCCATCTCCATAGCCTGAAGACCTTGTTGTGTTGCACCTTGTCGGTCGGCTGCTCTTGACTCCCGAAAGTGATGCAGCTCTGCTAGAAGGGTTCCACTCATGAAGAGAAATATCTGGCTGTAGACATTGTAGAACAGGAACAGAACGGAACAGACAAGAATAGCTAATCGAAACGGTCCGCGTAGTTTTGCAACTCCAAGCAAGGTCAAGAATATCATCATTGAACCATGGAATTCGACTGGAATTGTCCATAAATTGGTGTCGTAAGTTGGATTGTATCCTCCAGGAAAGATTAGCGGCCGATAAGGATCAGCCAGTTCAACTACTCCTGATATCCAGCTCATTATATTTTCTCCAGCTGTTTCGAAAACTGGAGGTTCACGAGAATTAGGTCCAGTTCCGTAGAAGCGCATTACAGCTGCAATCATCGAGAAGAACGTAGTTACAGCTGGGGGCAATACAAGTCGCAAACCGCGTCGAAATACAGATGAACTGAGTGAATCCAGGATTTCCGGTTGACGTCCTCCTCTGATAAGACTAAGCGCCTTGTAGCTTAGCGAGAAACCCGAGACAATAAAGAAGATCGCAACCATAGCAGAGCCGGATGCATAGAATATTCTGATAATTGGCAACTGGACGAACCAGTAGCTTGTCGGACTGCTCCCATAACCTCGACTTAACTCCGGATACCATAGCCAACTTGAGTGATGAAAGACAACGAGCAACGATGCCACTCCACGTAAGCCATCAAGCCAAGCAGTAGCGTGAAGCTTTCTTACAGTTGTCGCTTTTGTAGTTGTAGAAAAAGGTACGAAGCTCGGTGTTAAGGCTTGGGCAATTGGGGATGAGGTGACTGAGCTCCAGCGAGGCGCTTGTAGGAAGTCATTGAATGTATTTAAAGTAAAGTGGCCAGAATTTGAAATGGTTTGTCGTCGTGATGTTCCGCTCTCTTCGCTTTCATGTGAAAGTTGTCGTCGAAGTTCGTGCCCCACTTCTCTACCCGAATCAGGTAGAGATCCAAGTGCCATTTTTAAGCTTATCAACAAGGTTAAGAAGACTCTCTTTTGGTCATAAAAGCGTGTTCAGCGGCATTGCATTTAAAATCGACCAGAGAGTTTGTTCAGTTGTGCGACAAGTTGCAACAATTCTACGGAGTACCGTAAGCTATTTTCATATGCGAATCGCGTGAAAGTGCGTGAGAATGGGCGCGTTTGCTCGCCCTATCCCTTTATTTCCGCTTTGAGACATTAATTGATTTGCAACAAGGGAGAAAACTAATTTACACGAGCTGAAATCCAAACCGGGTATTTTTTATTGCTTCTGTTGAGAGCACAGACAACGCCACCAATGCGTGCTTGATGCTTGGGCCGCTTGGCTTTCAATTCGATTCAGGGGGTCATTTCTTTCTAGTCTCACTTTTTTGGGCTTGAGCTGACACCTTTACATTCGATGAGGGGTGGTTTGCATTTGCCAGTCCGCGGATGGCTCTCACGCCCTGAGATGAAGTTTTCAAGTTTTGCTTCACAGCGATACCATCGAAGCGTTTCTGGCATTGAACTGCGAATATGCTTAGTACCCCAAGAATCGTCACCTTGGTGATAATATCAGCTGTCTTTGCCTATGTTGTTATCTTTACTTCCTATATCCCACAATCATATCACGCGATACAGGGCAATGCATTTCCTTCATCCACGGATACTTCCAACAGCACAGAGCCTTTCAACCAAGTAATTGCGCAGAAGAATACATCCTCGACCTCCAATGCCGGTGTGACTAGTGTTTCACAAGTGGTCGATGGCCCAGAGGACTCGGATGGACTGCTAGATCTCTGCAAGGAAACGAAATGGGTTGAAGGTCTATGGCTCCATTGTCACTCCGGTTGTGGAGTGAACCATACCTCAATATGTGGTGGTCTCAACAATGCCAGGAATCGAGTCCAAACTTGCATTCGACTTGCGATTGATGCAGGTGCGGGTGTCATCATTCCGTCCGCAACTGCGCGAGATGAAAACGAACTGGTTCATACCGATGGAACGACTGTTTGTCCAGATGTTTTCTGGAATATGGACTATCTTAAATCGCAAATGAGCAAGCAATGCCCACAATTGCAAATACGTGTATGCGATGACAGAGAAGGAATCGAGAACACAATTGTGCCCCCTCTCAGGCAATATCTCACACCTGCTCACAGTAAAGCATCTTTCAGAGAATTGGTCAAAGAGACATTCACAGAATCAAACTTCTCCCTCGCAGATACGAGCGCGACCAATCCTACCTTAATCGAATACGCGGATACATATATTGGTTGGAACTACAAACTCTCTGGAGAACTGTCAACCATTCGAAAAGCACTTTTCAAAGTCCTTCGTTTCAATAAGGATCTCTTAGACTTGAGCACCGAAGTTCTGCAAAGTCCACAATTGAGCAACGGGGGTTTCATCGGCGTGCATCTTCGAGGGGAGAACGACTGGCCGGGAGGATTTGGCACACTCGACGATCAGATGCGCCTCTACGCCGCAGAAATCGATCATATTCAGACAACCATTTCCTACAACATCACAACTATATACGTTAGCTGTGGCGATGTCGATGCGATCCAGCGGTTTCGAGACCTGCTAGAACCTCTTGGGTATGTGGTCCACGATAAATGGACCATACTTGCCGACCAACCGGACACGCTCGCTCGAGTAGAAGGTCTACGGTTCGATGAGAAGGGAATTGTGGAATATAAAGTTCTGGTTGATGCACGGTTCTGGCTTGGGCTTATCATGTCTTCAATGTCTTCGCTCATTGCGTATGCAAGATCGGTAGATGAGAAGGACGATTATTTTGAGACATTCATCTTCCCAGGCAGTTCGAAGAATGGTTTGGATCGAGGATACCCGGATCATCTGTCCATGAAGGGGAATCGGCACACTAAATTGATGGTAGTGAACGGGGTTGATATCATGGATTCTTTTCCTTAGGCGAGCTTTTAGACAACACCAATTATAGACATTTATATGCACACGCAAATTCTAATGGCACAAAGCCATCATAACATTCAAAACAAACGTTACACGAGGAATGATAGTGGCTTTTTTTGATTACTACTAGGCTACAGCTTTTAGTCGTTTCTCAAGGCAACTTCCATCGTCACGAATCCGACGACGATAGCACAACAAACAATCTTGTTTGGTGTCGGCGTCAGCATATCCATGTTCGACGGCTCCTCAGCCTCTGTCTCTCCATCTCCTGCCTTCTCCTGCCTAGTAAGCTGATCCGTATTCAATAGCCCTTCAGCCTCCAAATCCTGCGCTCCACCGGACGCCTCTTCTAACCATAACACCTGACTGTAATAGTTATAGCACCAGGTACTTATAGTCACAATTCCACCTCCACATACCCTCCACGGTGTGAATGTGGACGCCCGAAGCTCAGGGAGAAGCACGAATTGGCTAGCAGCGATTGTGATGAGTGATGCTGCGGTCCCAATCAACTTGAGGATGTTGTCTCTGGCACGAAGAACGATAGCAACCACAAGACCGGTGCCAGCTGTCATCACGACTAAGCCTAGTATCGCGAGGCCGATGTCAAACGAGTTCGCAGGGCCATTTGTAGTTGGGAAAGGTGCACCGGATGGAGCCAATGGATAGGCTATGATGGAGAAAACCATTCCCCAAATGTACAAGTAAGCCTGTGACTCCCAGAATTCGCCTGTCTTCGTCGATGTTTCTGTAGCGATGCTGGCAAGAGCAGACAGGCAGGCTATCACGAAACCAGCTACTGGAGCCAGAAGCCAAGAAGTCGCAGGTACTCCATCTTCCGGAAGAGCATGGGAATTCGATGGAAGGTTGAAGACAACTAGTCCGACGCAGAGAAAAAACAACGATGTCCACGCGAAGAGGTTGCGTTGAGGTTTGATCATGAAATGATGCAGGATTCCAGTGGTTGGAAGTTTTGCCAAGACGCAGACTTGTAACAGACTTGGTGATGTTTGTGGTAGCACCGTGTAATAGATGAGATTGTTCGTGAGGTATAGACCTGCTGGTAGGGCATATGTAAGGATTCTTTTGATATCTAAATTTTCACCCTGTTGTAAACCTTTGACGCATTTCGAGAAGCCCTCAATTGTGAAGCCATCTTTGGCTCGGAGGAGAAAAAGTGTTGCAATTAGAAGTTTTAAAGCCTCAGAGAACAGCGCAATGAGTGATGCTGATATCTGAGGAAATGTATGGAAAGCGTAATAAGCATAGTTTGCGCGAACCGTTTCGCAGGAAATGTACAATATGAGGAGAAATGAAGATAAAGAGATGGCCATCTCGACTCGCACTCGCAATTCGTATCGCGATGATCTGAATAGAAGGGCATACACCTTGTTTTAATTGCTTCGGAGTTAATATCAAGTGAGCTGAAAACAACGCATTGCTCGGAATTGGTGGCGTTTACCCCTGGCGCGTAAAGAAGAAAAATACGGAGGGACAAGCCACCATTGATACAATGTCTTGCATTCGATAAAGCTGAATTCGGTCAGAAATGCCCCTTGCCGTAGATTTTTGAATAATTCTTCAGTTGACATTCTCTCGTCTGTTCCCTCCTTTTTGTCAATGAAGTCGTGATACTTTTCGTGATGGCAATTCGCCGCTCACTAACACACGGTATCCAGGCCATAAATTGGCAAGTGGTTTTGGTCTTGACAATATGTTTGATCACAGTTCATCTCTTGTTCTTTCAACAGGATTACAGTCCCCAGGAGACGCAATTGCAAGTCGGCAACACTGTGCCGTCCTTGAATCCACAATCACGACCACATGCGACATTGGTGCACGGTGGAGAGCAAACGTCTACGCTTGCAGTTGAAGAGTCACTTCCGATAGATGCGGTGCCATATTACAGGAAACCGACTCCAACGTCACAGGCCGCTCCCCACAAGTCAGACACAGCTATAGAAGGACCAAATCTGGAGCAAGAAGATTCGGTGGCGACGGGACTGGCACCAGCGAACGACGAGATAGTTCCTACGGACAGCAAGTCTTCGGGCGAATACAGCGAGGAGGCAAAGGAGAGTGAAGAAGGAATGCCCGCCAGTGAGGTAGCAGAAGACCTAGAGAGTCCGCCAAACGGAAACTCAGATATAGAGGAAGATGCAGAAATCGAAGATGCAGCGGAACTAGACGAAGAGGCAGGAGTCGACGAAATTGGTACCGAAGAAGAAATCGACGAGAATGGAGAAGATTACGACGAGGAAGCGGAAGTAGACGACGAGGAAGAATATGTCGCTATCTGCCTTGCAATCAAAGATCAGTATCAGGACCTACCAGAGTGGCTCATCCATCATTACTATCACCTCGGCATCAGACGCTTCTACATCATGGATGATGGTTCAGACCCTCCAATCTCGACCCGTGACATAGATTATGGCATTCCCAAGTCTGCTATCACGTTTCACTATCAAGAACGAGAAACTCGGGGTAATTGGATGCAGCTTACCTTTTATCAGCAGTGCAATAATTGGTGGGGTAGCGAGCATTCTGTAAGTTTTATGGGATTTGTACTCATACTCACCCTCCGTAGTCCTTCCTACTTTGGGTATACTTTGGAAAGGCAAAAGCTGATATCCCATCTCATAGTGGATTGCCTATATTGATGTGGATGAATTCCTGGAAGTTACGGCACCCAATGAAACTTTCAGTGACATCCTCAAAAGCTTTGATGATGATGAATTGGTTGGCGCCCTTGGAGTCAATTGGCAGTTGCATAATTCCAATGGGCTGTTGACGCGACCCGAGTCTGTCCGCCAAAGCTTCACCACTTGCTTGTATGACAGCCCAGAGGAAGTCCATGGAGGGAAGGACGATAATCATCACATCAAGTCAATCGTCAAAACGGCCTTCTTCACTTCAGCTCAGAATCCCCACAAGTTCGGTCTGAGAGATGGTGCGATGACGGTCGGCGAGCATGGTGATGTTCTCAATTCCAATGCGTTTCGGAGTCCTATCACCAGAGACCGTATCAGCTTGCATCACTACGCTGTAAAGAGCAGAGAAGAATTCGAAGAAAAGCTCCTGAGGAGCAACGCCATGACAGATCCGAAGAACGAAAATTTCTGGAACCATATGGAGAATCTGGTTCCCGCTGTCAATTGTACAGAGATGGCGCAGTACGATCCCTGAGATAGAATTATCGGGGTGCGATTGAAGAAGAGTCTTCCAAACAAGCAGAGTTCCGTGAGCCATTGTGCATAGAGTATACAAGGCTATTAAAGAATCTAAAGACAGCCTGTAATCCTACGAGGAATGAACTCCTCAGAGTTGTCGGATACGGTATTGATGGAAGACGATGGGGGATGACATTGCTAAAGGTGAAATTGAACGATTGGGGGCATTGGACCATTTTTGTTATGCAGATGTAGAATTACTTAGTTGTTTAAGAGCGTGGTTCGATGGTTGAATGAATGAACAAGGAGAGGAGGTCGAAGAGACATATTCATACAGTCGTACTCTCTCTCGAGTACGTATACGGTTGCTGATTTGGGGAGGTAGAAGTTACCTTATGTAATAATAATAGACTTTGTACCTCGCAGAGCACCAACCAATCACTGTGCTTACCTCGGTCACCCTTTCTTTTGTGCGTGCGCCACCCCATTTTTAGAATGCTTAAATTCTTACTGTCAGCCAATGAGTCCATCAGCCGCTAAATATTTCATCAATCACACCTTCCGCGTATAAGGATAAGATCCTGGAGAAGATCGCTCTGTCTCGTACCGAGCTTCGGAGGTAAGTGTAAGCTGAATATCATAGCTCAGGATCATTCAGCAAGAGCTTCTTGACTAAAGTCATGAAGACTTTTCAAGAGAAGAAAAAAGCTTTGCTGTCGTCCTTATTTTATCCCCTCAAAGCCTGTTCCGCGCAAGACCTGTAACGAAAAGTCTGACAACTGACAGACGACCCTCGCCTGGATATATCTGGATCCTAGACGATCCCGCCGCAGTGGCGCTTAGATCTCTCCACATTTCATCTGTCAGAGACTGGCTACTAAACCTTGTGCTCATTTACTATGCAACACTCCTTCTGGTCCCATGGGAACGACCCATTTTGGCCAGATGAACAGGTCTAGCCCGAAAGTCGTGGTGAGGGGACCAGCGTTGGGCCTCTACTTTTATTTCCCCCACATCCTGTGTTTGCTGGATATTGGACTATCAACGTGTATGGATGTCTTTTATGATGGCTTGAACCACGTCTATGTCATTTTCACCAGCTTCTTCTCATTCGGTTCAAGAGTACGAGGGATATTTCGAAGCAGTTGCATCACAGTCCTTACCTGGTCTGTTTTCTCCTGAATGCCTTTCAAAAACTTCAAAGTAACGAACTGAAGCCAGTCTTCCCTCGAGATGCATCCACGACGAGATCAAGAAAAGGACCTTGATGCCGAAGAGCTCAAATACGAACATCAGCACTCGCTACTCCCTACCTCGTTAGCAAAAGGAGACCTCGATGATGGCCAATTACCAAATCGTGAAATCTCACAAAGGATACAAAGGATATTTAAAATATGTTGCACAGTACTTGGTCCCCGTTTGCTGCGTAGTCTAGTACCTAGTTTCTTACGGTCCTCGAACGGAACGTCTAAATTGCATCCCACATCATGGCTTGATGGCCTTCGCGGAGTCGCTTCATTTTTTGTAGTCATTCACCATTTCATACTGGTCTGGTTTCCAAAGCTGAGCTACGGCTATGCTAGCGATCCGGAATACTACAATTTCTTCCAAGCGCCCTTTCTCCGAATAATATACTCTGGTCGAGGAATGGTTACAATCTTTTTTGTTGTGTCTGGATACGCACTTAGCTACAGTGCTTTGCGCAAAATTCGAAATAAGGAGTTCGACAAGGTCCTCGACACTTTGGCATCTTCAGTCTTCCGGCGATGGCTCCGCCTCTTTCTGCCGATTCTGGTTTCGACATTTATAACTGTCATTTTCATTCAGACGGATTTTTATTTGGACGCAGCTGTTCACAGTGTAACATTTCTACCTAGGAAGCATCCAACATGGACTATTCAAATCAAGGACTGGTGGTGGTCCTTTGTACTTGTCAGCAATCCTTTCATGAGCATCGAAGGAAAGGATATTTACGCGGATGCCTACGGATCTCAGCTCTGGACCATCCCCCGGGAAATGCGCGGCTCGCTGGTTATATACATGACTCTTCTTGGTTTGGCGAAAACAAAACAAGCAGTCCGTTTACTGTCAATGACCGGAATATCTTTATACTGTTTGTACATTACGCAATGGGACATATATCTGTTTCTCTCTGGAGCGGTCCTTGCCGAAGTTCAGTTGCTCGTCAACGAGCTAATTCAAGATGGATTTTTCAAGTCTACCAAATATATGCCCAACAGCATCAAGCACAACAAAAACTCTGTACTCCACGCCATTACAATTTTCGGTGCGGTTCTTGCAACTCATATGCTATGCTATCCTGATATAGGCGATGATCTCACTCCAGGTTACGAGTACATGGTTGCCTCAACGCCTGCTCAATACGATAACAAAGACCTCCGGCAACGCTACTGGCTCTGCGTTGGCGCCGTTCTGCTTGGGTTCTCTATGGCGTTTTCGCCAGGCACATCTTCAAATGCTACACCTCTGCTTCAGCGACCTTTCAACACTCCCTTTGTACAGTATCTTGCCAAGATCTCCTACGCGCTTTACGTCTTGCATCTACATTTAGTGTGGACCGCCAGCTATCGATTGTTTTTGATGGCTCAGGTACTGGATCCAGCAGCTTATCTTCTTCGTTTTATCGAGACCGCCGTCATGATGGCTATATTATGTTTTTGGGCAGCGGATGTATTCTGGCGAGGTGTTGATGCTAAATCCGTGGATTTGGCGAAGTGGCTCGCAAACAAATGTTTCGTGAAATAAATCGGTATTTTAGGGTCATGTTATCGTGCTTCATCAGCTCGAGGGAGACTTTTCGGGGTTTAATTTTGTGTGAAAGCATTCAACATAGAGATATTTGGCGTGGCAATGTACTATACATAGAAAGCCTTTGTACAAGATGGGGATTGAAAAATTACGGCGCGAAGAGAATCAGATAGACCCGAAAAGCATCTAAAAATTGCTCTTCCTGAGAAGTCTACTAGTATTATATTCTTAGAGGAATTGGAAATATACATAAACAGTTGGATTGTCACAAAGCGGACGAAATAAGTTTAATCCTGTGGGTGGCAACTCATACTGGTGACACTAGATATATTCAGTTATCTTGTAATAATCTTGAATCGTGAAAGTTGGCGATCAAAGTTTGCTATGGAAGCGGCAGACTGGCTTTCTTTCACATCCAGTGTTATCATAAGTACTCTAAGTTGTTGAGACATCATCTTGCAAATCAGGACTTGCCTATAAAGACACGCTGGCAGTGTGTAGTAGACCATCCAATCCTATGCTATCATACCTTCCGTTTCAAGATTGGCTGGCCCTCGGTATGGATAGTAGTCAAGGAATGGTCTTCTCGATTTGTCAAAAGGTTTTAGAAAGGTTGGGGGCGCGTCATTGACTCTTGCCACGTAAACCAATTTCGATTCGTAGATTATAAGGCAAAATGCCTGTGCTGTTTGGCATCGTTATGTCCTATTATGTCCTCTGTGAAGCGTGACTTGTTTGATGAGAAAAATAGTGGTTTGTGTTGGTGCGAGGCACGTAAGAAAATCATAAATAGAGCCACAAGAGCAGGAGAAATAGTCTTCAATTCCTTTTATTCTGCCGCCCTAAACGGCCAGAGCTTCTCCATATATTATATATGTCTCTGTTACTCTAGTCATACGGAGTTGCCATCGGTACCCCCGCCCGGGCTTCCGAATAGTATATAAATGGCCCTTATACGGGTACCACTCTACCTATCGACAGTTTGTAATTGACTATCCTAACAGGCTATCGAGTAAGACGGCTAATTTTTGTGACCAGCTGTTGGTTGATGACTTTTGGACATGAGACACTAGGGGGGAAAGATAATTCTAATAGCCACCATCCAAACTCGCTGTGTCTCTCGAGTCTACAAATTTCGATACAAGTCTAAATTCTTCACATGTTAATAGAACTCATAATTTTGATTCTTTGCTATACTCTAGTAAAAATTTGCCTTGTATCTGATTAACAATCTGGCTGAATTTCCTCCTTTGTAATACGTGATAGAGCTGAGTACTAGTCCATACAAGCAGTCGTCGTAGGGTGTTCAAAGCCTAACGATGACTGATAGCCGAACCCTTGCCAATCTAGCCCGATTTCTACATACCAGGGAGTGCTGAGAGCCCTACTAAAAGTTAGCATTTATATAGTTGATACCAGGGTGTTCAAAACATACATCCATCTACTGGCTCACTAACTAATTTATCAACGGTGCACTTGCTGGCAGTGGCCATAGGTTGCTTTGTGATGGAACCGCAGCCATCGTAGAAGCACTCAGACTTGTCCATGGCGCGTTGGAGCGCATCGCCCTTCCAGCCGAACATATAATCGGCGTGGGTGCCGCCACTACCACCCTGGAAGCTCCACACAAAAGGGTTTGGAGCACCTGAGGTCCACATGCTGTTGAACTTACTCGTATCCCAAACGGTCTCGTAAGTGACTTGTGGTACACGGACAGGGTGAGATGCCGGGCATTTAGGGGCGTTCGTGAAGCCATCTGAAGTGATTGTGTTGTACATGTGGGATTGGTGGTCTGGGCTGTCAAGGTTCTTACCATCCCAGCATCTATGATGGGTCAGCAGAAGCTCACATCTCTGAGTAGACAGGTTACTGACGCAGGAAAGTGGTGGGTAGTGAATATGCCGCCTGGGCATGGCGATGTAGGGAAGTCAGGCGTCTCTCTACCTCTGCCTCCGCTACTCGAGAGGCACTGATAACGCAAGCCGACCTGTGCACGTCCAGTTTTACCAGGGTCACCCACTGTCATACGGAAACCCTATCGAGTATTAGAATCTTAAATGGTGCTATGATATCTAGTGAACTTACTGGCTGGAAAGTTTTAATTGGTTGCTGCTTGAGGTTGTCCTTGTTTAAGTCGAACTGTGTATAGTAGACAGTAAGTCCACCTTGGGCACCACCTGAGCCTCCCAATAAGGGTTGAACGGGAATAACTGGCATACGGTGGTAGGAGCCGTTGGTAGGATGCTTAAAATATAGGTGGGCAGTCCAGTAGTTCGAAAAGTCATCCGCCATTTGGCAGGTAGTACAGCTGGCTCTCGCGCCAACATCGCCGGTCATGGTGGCATTGAAGGCGTTTCCACCGACAATATGGTGAACATGAGTGGATGGCGCCATGCCTGGCTGGACGACGGGGTCAAGACGTTGAATGGTCAAAGTTGAGCATGGAAAGCGAAGCCCAGCCTGAACAGGCGCGAGAAGCGCGAGGGCTACGGAGAGCGACTTCATCTCGGCGGTGGACCTGGTATCGACAGTTCTATTATAACAGTAGGAAGCTGGAGGATTGCAAAAGTAGGTAGTCGAAGCAGAGAGGCGCAATCTGGTGTCCACTCGACTCTTATAAGTTTGAATATACCCTAAACTCCCTGTACCGCCATGTCTAACTCCCCTATCCAGCCCAGCTACAGTTTTCCGGCACTCTGTTCAGTACATATTAAACGTACACGCTAGCGAGAGCCGATAATAAAAGGGAGGCAATATAATTCGGATCTGATCGATGGGCGAATCAGCTCACACCAGTATTACTAGGATTATCATCCGGTGACATGGCGATTTAATTCTGTGGTTGGCTAACCAAGAGCCGATAATAAAAGGAGACAAGATAATTCAGGTCTGCTCGATAGGCGAATCAGCTCACACGCGCATTACTAGGATTACCGTCCGGTGATATAGCGATTTAATTATGTGGTTGGCCCACAAAACTGCCGCGAGCACTTAAAGTGCCTTATTAGAAAGCTTGCCTTCCTCATATATTACTTGAAATTTGGGGTGTAAATGAAAAAGTCGTGGAACTAACCAATTACAGAGGGTTTCGCTCAGAAGTGTTAATCAATCTGATCGGGGATACTTAACCATACATCTTAGGTTCATCTATACAAGGAATCCCTGCCTGCAGGTAAGAACTCAAAGATCAAGAGTATCAGCTACCCAAGAAGAATTATTACGACGCTAAAGTAGAAAAGGAGATTGAATCAGACATGTAAAAACAGCCCGTATTGAAGCGGCATCACGATGATAATATCCACTACCACGCCTTTTACTAGGACCTAAGATGATTTTGGAGCTACAAAAGGCACATTCGACAGAATGCAAGGCAACTTAGCGTTCGTATGTTTAATAGCCTAATGTATGCCAAAATAAGCCTCGACTTCAAGGCGAGATAAGCTTTAGAAGGTAATTAGTCGTAATACTAAAGCTAATAAAATTTACTGCACGAATTAAAATTGGTCGATCTGCCTCTTATTTAAGGAAAATGATCGGAAGGTAATCGAGCGCTCAAAGTATTACATATCAAATCAACAAGTGACACTAATGATATAGCGTATGCGATATGTGACCAAACCCCTAGCCAATAGCTGATATACTGTTCTTCAAGAGGACCATTCACAAAGAAGTCCATAGGTGAGCTTTCAATAGTTCCCTTTCCTATGACTTTTATCTACGAGTTCCTATACCTCCACCGCAAATTATGCTCCCTTTCATATCTCCCCTTTCGACTCCCGTGATTTGATGTATGCCTTTTTTCATAGCTCTCACTCTGCCTCATTCTGACATTGCGGTTATCGTATCTTTCTCTTGCATGAACCCCACAATCTTCACTGTCAATTCCATGCTCAAAACAAATTTCCCGTTCTTCCGAAACAGGAGAAACCGATGCAATTCTATTCTCTTCCTTCGCTCGTCTTGCTGGTCCCGAATACTCAGACGCCTCGTATTTACCCGCAGACATAGACGACATCGACGACCCAGTCCTCCTCGAAGAATTCGAAGGTCCTGACGCGTATTTCCCTGAACTTGATGTTCTCGTCGACCTCGATTTCACTCTTTCTGAGTTTCTTCCGCCACTTGGAGCGTCTGATGGTGCAGCTTGTGAATTTATCTGCTCATCCAACCACCCACCGACCATCTTTCGAAGTTTTGGTGTTCTACTGCTGTACTGGTACGTATTTTCGCTGCCATAGCCTTGATTGCACGGACATGGTTCCCGGAGCAGTGGCCAGAGATCGTTGCTAGTGCCGTGGAATGACTCGAGGACGTGGTGGATTATCGACATGATTGACTAAGCTTGCAAATTTATATACCTATGAAATCAATTGAAAGCTGGCGAGGAAGGAGGACATGAATAAAAGGAGGCTATGCGAAATGGATATATTATATCTCATTGAGACCAGACATCACGAATACGAAGTCTTCGAAATGTATGCCATTTCGGGCAATGCTTTTGATGTCAGCACACAATGCTGACTTGCGAGGTAGCAACGTCATCCAGCTTGATCGAACACTTTGTTTGCCATCAAAGACATCTGAAGTAAGCAACGAAACAAATATGATGGTCATGTTGGTTATGCCCCGCTGAAAAGAATGTTGTCCCTATGCAGCGACTCCCCTGAAACGGCTCGCTTCGCCGAAGTATGGCGCACGGTACACCATCGATCGATCAAAACTTTTTGCGAGCTTTGGAGGACATCGTGTTCGTTTCGTAATACACTCGGGTATAAGATTGGCATCTTGTATTTCAGGTTTTCCTGGCTGTGCTGACAGAATTGCGAGGAGATGCCTGTTATCAGTGGAATCGCATGTTGCATGTGATCACAACATTCTCTGTTGTAGGATATGTTATTGAATAGTTACATACAATAGAAAGAGGAGAGCGATGTGCCTATGAATTTGTGCCTATATTAGCCTTTTTCAGACTGCTATGTAGCATGTTCCACGACAATAGAATAGCAGGAATACATCAAAAATAACTTTGGTTTCCTTAGAATAGACTATAGTATTCATTGAACCCGTCCAAGAGTTTGACTAAAAATAGTACACTATTGGAGATTGTGATAGGAGATGAATAGATTCGAACCTAAGCAGTGCCAGCAGAGATCCCACTTCCATTCAGAACCTTCCCATCCTTTATCTTCTCCAAAATCCCCCTAATCTCTTCTTCATACCCCGAGAAATTATCCACAAGATCATCCCACATCTTCGGCTCATGCTCATGCTTCTTGTCGCTAGTCCAAGCATACTCCGTAATGGTAAAGGGTCTGCAACTTTCAAACATAAACGCAATAGCACCCTTTGAAATCTGCATTTCTGGTGGCGAATTCTCGGATGCCATCTTGAATTGCTCATAAGCTACGCCGTGAGGGACATTGCCACATTCGAAGGATACGCTGCCGGGTTGGAAAGAGTCTGAGCGTCCTCCGTACTCGCCGTAGATGAGACCCATGAGCTCGGAGGCGACATTTCGGTGGTAGTAAGGTGGTCGGTAAGTGTGAGATGCTACATCCCAGCGAGGCGAGAAGATGAGGAAGTCGGCAAGAGGAGCAGTTGGGTCTCGGGATTTGGCCGTCAAAACACAAAAGATAGAGGGGTCTATGTGATCCACAGATATTGATCCAACATTAACGAACTTTGTCAAGTCATACTTGTATGGAACCTAGATCACTATCAGCAATTTAATGTCTTTCAGAATTAAACTTTCTCACATATGTTCCATGCCATGCAACAACGTCAAAAGGAGAATGTCCCTGTGTGCTCTTGAAGAACTTGCCCGCTAATTTATAGATAATCTCCCACTTCTCTTTCTTAACTTCATACTTCGCTTTTGGCGCAAGGAAATCCCGCGTATTGGCCAGCCCATTTGAGCCGAGCGGCCCATACTCTGGCAGCTCGAAATTGGACCCCCATATCTCGAGTATATATCCCCGCGAAGGCCCATCAGGAAGCTCGACACGGAACCTCTGTCCCCTTTGAATCACACAAATCTCCCCTGGTTGAACAAATAGTGGCCCAAATTCAGTCTGGATGTCCAAAGATCCCTGCTGTGGAACGATCAGGAAGTCACCATCTGAATTCACGAATGCTTTCCGTGACATGCTGGCATTTGCTGTGTATACATGGGTAGCAATACCTTCCCGAAGAGTCGGATCTCCGGAGCCAGCAACTGTTTTGAGACCAGATATGAAGTCCACTTCACCTTCTGAAGGAATCTCGAATGGCAGCCATGCTAATTGAGTTGGGGAAACGTGGACTCGCGGATTTATCGGCATGAAGTTTGATTCCGTGTCTGGATTATTAGGTAGGTCGGCCTGGGTCAACAAATGTAAGTAGGAACATGTACTCTTCTGAAGAGCAAATACCTACGAATCCTTCGTGTGCAACAGCTGGTCGAACTCGATATAGCCAAGACCTTTTGTTGGACACTCGAGGAGCCACAAATGCAGAACCTGTCATCTGCTCTGCATAGAGTCCAAATCGGACGCATCTTGGACTATTCTGTCCTTGTGGGATCGTGCCCGGAATAGCTTCTGATTCGAAGCTTGTAGACGTTAATTATGAATGAGTATTCTTGGATATAACATACTGGTTGCCAAATCCTGCTTGATACTGCCCATCATTAGTTGAGATCGAGATGATGCAAGAAAGTCTCATACCTGATATGGATCATTCTTCCTTAGCGCGAAAGATGGGATAGATCCATCTTTCTGAGTTTCTGCCCAGTGAAAGATATCTTGATATTCCTTCGGGTTTACACTTTGGGAAGGCATTGTCGCTTGACGTATTTCCTGAAATATCTTCCAATAATTGTAAAGCAATGGAAGAGAAAAATAAGGAAACGATTCAGGAAAGAAAGATAAAATGAAGGCCCCACCTCATGACAACTTCGAGCTCCCTTGTCAACCTTTCCGATGTGGAGCAAGCTCCAAAGAACCCCGCGTTAGTTCCCAAACCCACACACCCTCGTTGTATAGGTACCAGAATCGCAGAGTTGCAGGACGATATTTCTAAGCTTGATGGGTGTGAATTTTCCCCTGCAATGCGGCTGACGCCATACACTGTATGCGGCCATTGAATCAGAATCGCCATTTAGGTACTTTTACCTGCAACACTTAAACGGACTACAACTCGCTTTGCCTGACGGCCATATTCAAGTTCGCAGGTCGGAATCCTGCTTACTGGTTGATCCGTAAGGCGAGCTATCAGAGATCTACTCAGGACTCAATTAGCATCCACCCCTTCCTGCGGGGTCGGGTACGCGAACGATGACAAAATCATCACAAAGCAATGGTCGTGAATCGTGATTCAGGATTTTGAAGCACGAAGGCAGGAATTCCAAAGGCTGTAGCCGAAAGATGAGTTGGCTGGTGGTATTCCCCATGTTGAAAGGACAACAAGCCAATGTAGCTTTCTTGTTAAACTATTAGAAACGAAGTTGGAAGACAAGACTGAGTTTTGCTAAGGTAGACTCCAATTATACTCGACACGTGAGCGTCACATGTTCTTAAGCACCCCACTGCCCCGAGGTTTTTCTATGATTTACTTTGTTCTATATGGTTTGGTCTTATTTCATATTTATCAATTATAAATCATCCAGTCTCCGATCATTAATAAGTCTCATGACCAGGGATGTTCGCCCATAAACCACTATGCTGTGTGCTCGCCAAAAGTTTAAAAATCCCCTTCAGTGTTTCCATCACCCATACTTTTACTGCTGCTGCTTCCACTTTGGATAGCGCCTAAAATGCCATCGATGTAATTCGCTCCACTCCATTTCTGATGTGTCAAGACATCAACGCCTAATTCCTTCTCTCTCTTCTGTACCATATCGACATAAGCTAACATACCATCTTCCTTAAACGCTTTACTTAATTCATTCGATATCGTAGCCGTGCTATGCAGACCTGCCAATGAAATGAGCTGGAGCACGAATCCATGCTTAGCGATGTCCCAGATGAAGGATTTGAGAGTCTCCGGCGTGAACCCGTAAGCCATCCAGTTAAAGGATGGTGAAAGGTTGTAGACAAGGCCCTTATGAGGATGCACTGCGCGAATTTCACCAGCGAACTCGGCAGCATTCTTAACATTTGGATCACCAGTTTCGACCCAGAGAAGATCCGCATAGGGAGCATACTCAATCGCCCGTTTAGTTGCCGCTTTCATGCCTGCCCGGTAGTGGTAGAAGCCCTCTCGGGTTCGTGGAATGTCAATGTTGAAATGAATGGGTTTAGAGGTGAATTGCGAAGCAAATTGTTTTCGTTTGGTTATTGACATGTTCCGGTCTTCAGTCGTCGCTTTAGTGTATTTGTTGATTTCTGATTGCGAAACTCCATGTGCTTCCAATTGACTGGCGACTGCTTCATCACAAGACACGAGCTTGGTGCTCTTGACCCAGTTTGCTTCGAATATGTCAATTTCGGCGCCTGTAGCCCCAGCTAATTCCATAGCTTGAATTGTCTCTGCCAAAGGCTCAATGCTATCATCAGCCACCCCCAAGATAAACTCATGATCTCGAACATCAATTGCGCTGCTCAGGAGCTTGCCACTTTCCGAGTCTGTCCGTGCAATGACAAGGTTCTCTGAACCCATAACGTCCCATTGGAATCTTGCAGCAACTAGTCGGTTGATGTGCTCTCCTACTGGGACCAAGACCTTGCCAGCAAGGTGACCACACTTCTTTCCTCCATGCATTTGATCCTCGAAATGTACAGCGGCTGCTCCATTTTCCGCAAACAGCTTAGCGAGTTTTAAGACTGCTGATAGGCCGCCATGTCCAGTGTCCCCATCTGCAATGATCGGCCTTAAATAATCGGTATATGGTGCTTTGGTGCGTTGTTCAGTGCTCAATTTCCTCCGAGCATCCCATTGTTTCCTGTCATGCATTGACTGAGCTTTTGCAAGCCTCTGTACCTGATTTGGTACTGTATTATATGGGTAATCTCCAAAATCTGGCGAAACCTCGTTGGTGGTAGTGAGCACCGAGGAACATGCCCAGCCGGAAATATATAAGACTTCTTGGTTTGGTGCTTGCTGTGTCATTTGTATAGGATCGATTGCGCCCACTACCAGAAAATTAGAATCAGCAACACGTAACACGCAATGTTAGACTTACTTGTATGTATTGGTTCTCCTTTTGCTTCTCTCTCTTTGATCAGATTGAATAGCTTCCTTGCCATGGTAGAACTTGGATATGATTGCAGCTGACTCCCTCTTTTCGACACGATATCTGCCGCTGAATATGGCCGCTTGATCCCCTCATATCTTGGACTTGACCACCATGCCTCGACATCTTTTACTTGTTGCTCAAACAGCGCGTCTTCGGCTGCGCCAGCTTTTTGTGATTCGGGAAGTAATTGAAAGGAGTCGGAGGGAAGCGTGGTAGATACTGGATACTCAAGTGGTTTCAAGGGTGACATTCTCGCAGGAATTGTCGCAAGACTTCGAATTTGGTATGTAGGTTTTGAAGCTCGAGCAGCTATTACTTGTCGCGAAGCCGTGGAGGCAATTCTTCGAAGCATTTTGAACTGCAGAACAGGCACGAAAGACGATGAGGGGGGATGGAGGGCGAAGGAAATAAGAGCGAGATTTTATCCTCAGTTGCCACTTACAAAATCCTGCTTGGTGTTGTTTCTGTCGCAGTAAACATAGTATTAAAATCCGTTATCGGATATTGGTCATGGTGTTCTGGAATTATGTGAAGATGAGCATGAAGGCGAGGTTCAACGGCTCTGTTCGGCTCAAGGCCATCGGCGAGTTCGGAGCTCTGATGCCGACTCCTGTTCCCCGGACTCTGACTGGCCAATCCCTTTGCTGTTACAGGGGTCGGCAAGGTGGGAGACTTATCCTCGGCTCAAGCTGATGCTATACGGGTGTGTTTGTCGACGTTCTTCGTCAACAAATTTCTAATTCTGGTTTCTTCTCAATTACAGGAGCTCATAGATTCCTACTGGTTTTTGTCGTACTGCTCCGACCGGAATACTCAATCCTATCTTTATTTGTTAAGTCTAGAGTAGATATATAAACTCAAAATTACCCCACAATACCCCGCGGTTTGAAGCGGTCAACATGGCAATGAATGCAAGATCTGCCTCGCAGGCTATAAGGGCCCTTCGAGTAAGTAAAGCATTACTGATGAAGTCCTCTTAATATACTGACTAATTTACAGCCTATTTCAATCCGTTCTGCCTCGATACCTGCGTACCGCAGCTATGCCACATCCTCCGAACCAGATCTCAAAACGACCTTCAAGGAATGCATTCCAGCTAAACGGGAATTGCTGAAGAAGGTCAAGTCACTAGGAAACAAAGTGATTGGAGAGGTGAAGATCGAAAACACCATTGGTGGCATGAGGTATGGAAATAACGATCGAGTATGGGAGAATTCCATGGGCTAACAATAAATAGAGGGTTAAAAGCTATGGTTTGGGAAGGCTCAGTTCTAGATGCGAATGAAGGCATTCGATTCCACGGGCGTACTATCAAGGACTGCCAGAAGGAGTTACCGAAAGGTACAACAGGAACAGAAATGTTGCCAGAAGCTATGTTCTGGCTCCTATTGACCGGACAAGTCCCATCAACTAGTCAAGTCAGACAGTTCTCTAGAGAGCTCGCAGAGCAGTCAGAACTCCCAGCATTCGTCAATAAACTGCTCGATGACTTCCCTAAAGACCTTCACCCAATGACACAATTCGCAATCGCCGTCTCAGCCCTTTCCCACACCTCCAAATTCGCCAAAGCATACGAGAAGGGTGTCAACAAGGCAGACTACTGGGAGCCAACCTTCGACGACAGCATATCCCTCCTAGCAAAACTCCCAACAATCGCGGCCAAAATCTACCAGAATTCTTACAGAGGAGGTGGAGCACTTCCAGCCAAGGTTGATCTTGAACAAGATTGGTCATACAACTTCGCCGCCATGCTGGGCAAAGGTGGGAAGGAGAATGAAAACTTTCAGGATTTGCTGAGATTGTACCTGGCACTACATGGCGACCACGAGGGAGGCAATGTCTCGGCTCATGCAACACACCTCGTAGGCAGTGCTTTAAGTGACCCTTTCCTGAGTTACAGTGCAGGACTACAAGGTCTTGCTGGTCCACTTCACGGGTACGCACACCTCCTTCTGTCTTACCTGTTAATTAGCTAACAAATCCACAGTCTTGCTGCCCAAGAAGTGCTACGATGGATTCTCCAGATGCAAGAACACGTAGGCACAAAATTCTCAGACAAAGATGTCTCAGATTATCTATGGTCCACGCTCAAATCAGGTCGTGTCGTTCCAGGTTACGGACACGCAGTGCTCCGCAAACCAGATCCCCGCTTCGAAGCCTTGATGGACTACGCCTCCTCGCGTCCTGAAATAGCCAACGACCCCGTATTCCAGCTCGTCAAGAAGAACTCTGAGATCGCCCCAGAAGTCCTCAAGGAACACGGAAAGACTAAGAATCCTTACCCAAATGTGGACTCGTCTTCCGGCGTCTTGTTTCATCACTACGGATTCCACGAGACACTCTACTACACAGCCACTTTTGGTGTGAGTAGAGGCTTGGGACCATTGGCACAGTTGATCTGGGATCGTGCGTTGGGCTTGCCAATTGAGAGACCAAAGAGTATCAACTTGGAGGGTCTTGTCAAGCTTGCTGAGAGCTCGTAAGACCTGAGGCTGTAAATGATACCATGAGAATGAAAGGGTGGCATTGAGGAGTTTTGATGGTGTTCCTTTCCTGATCCATACTCTACTTGACCACGGAAGTGCACATATTGAAAAAAAGGAAGTAAAAGAATTAGAATGTAGCACTTTTGAACTACAAGAGAGTCCCTCTCATTCACATTGCACTGACCGCCTTTGAAACCACCATGTCCCTCGTGATTACTCGGCAAAAGCCTGTCTGTCAAAATCCACCACAACTTCCATGACTCGTGAAAGATATCGCCCAAAATCCTTTATTAAATATCGGCCAAACCTCTTCATACCATCAGACAACCGTACTAGTAATCACATCACTTCTCCAGTCCTGTTTCCCGGTCCCATCTGAAGCTCGAGCTTCAAGCCCCTAAAGATTGTGCCTGTTTCCTGCACCACAACTGGCCCTCACATCACCCTTACAAGTGATATCACACTCCCTCGATTGTTGAGAGTGTCGTGGCGGCCCCTACCAGCATGACGGTCATGGTTGTTGTGCGGGTGGAAGTGGTGGATCCCGACAGTTGTTGGTTGTTGGGTCTGGGTATTGATGGGAAGTAGGTGCCGGAATTAGTGGAAACAAATGACCTGGAAGAAGTGGCGATTGAGGGGTGCAAAGAGAACGTCAAAGACGGAAGGTTGAAAGAGCGCGCTGTGTCAGGTATCGAGCTCGTGGAGCTCGATTTCAAGGCCGCAGGTGAAATCCGATCGAAGCTTGAACTGGGGCTCGAGAATGTCACAATCGTAATCGAGTCGGGCGAAATGAACGCAGGCTTCGGGAGATTGCTATACATGGAGAGCCTGGAAAATCCGCCACACTACAAAGTCACTAACGGGGAATTTAGCCTTTCAAGCGCCACTTACAGTTTGTAGTGTATCATTTTTGCAAGTGAGGGAGCAAGTAACTTCTCTGTCGGGTATACTCCCGAAATTTGGCGAATTGCCACAATAACCTGTCATCTGTTAGCTTATCTGCATAGGAAGGGGGGTTCTGGACAGACATTCGCGGCGGTATTCCAACCCGAACCAGACGAATCCTTGGCAAAATGAATAACAAGATTCAATAGTCATCATGTCGCTCGCATAGCTTTTACCACCGAGAGCACGTCCCTTAGTGGCTTCTGTATAGCATCCTACATAGGAGTATTCTCCGATCCTTTTCATATTGCCTGGAACCATTGGTTTCGGGGTAACACTAGAGGTTTGAGTGTTTGGAATGCTACTGGATGAGCTACTTGTAGCAGTCGTGCCTGTAAAAGGACGACTAGTTTGTGCTGTCCCCGTAAATGTACTTGAAAGAGGATCTGTACTTGAATATGTCGTCAAGGAGGCGCTAATAGAAGTTTCCGAAGATGATATCAAGCTCGAATGAGGAGGTTCAGATTCAATAGGAATTGCTTCGGAATTTGGCGTATATCTATTCCGATCATAGTAGATGGCAATGGAAGTATTAGGACCACCACATGACTGACTTCCATCTCCTGGGCAACCAGTAGAGCATGGCTTTCCTGAATCTTGGAGGCTTTTAAGCATCAGCCTCGTTTCCAAAAGTCAGAATGAGATCAGTTAGACATACAATTTGGAGACCGATGGTGGGTTGTTTCCGCACTAGATAAATCTTGAGTCGAGTCATGGATACGTGGCAGGAGACATACCCAACATTCAGTTCCTGGGAGTGGTTAGCAGGGTCGACAAGACTAAGTAAGATCGTGAACTTACTATACTCTGTCCCAGAAAACCTGTAACCAGCATTGAAGCAAGTAGTCTGGCATTGCCCATTCTCGTTTGTCGGGAACGAAAATTGTTTCTGAAGAAGCCTCCCATGTCCATCATTATAGCATCCAAGGTAAAGGTATTCTGCAGACCCATTTGATAGTAAAGGCCCTACCTGGCGCGTGACGATATTTGCTGTAATATGGACATCGTGAACTCCGAAGTTGAGGTCACTATCTCTAGTTAGGACCTCGACAAAGACAATGGGAGGTTTCCGTACTCTGTATTGAGGATCCATATACCCGAGACAGAATGGTCGAGGCGGTTCACTTCTTTTGAAGCAGGATTGATCACTATCTTACCTATAGCGCAACTATTCGGTTCAATTCTCTGACCCTCATGTAGATCTGTGGCGGAGTCAGGCGCAAAAAGCTCAATGTCGATAGGAGGTTTGCTTTTCGTGATTAGTAGGTTGGATCCCCCGGAATTACAAAGTTGGATGTATCCTATTTGAGTGCTATTTGAAACAACGTTCCCAAAGTCCATGACCAGGGACTCCGAAAAGTTCCATCCACCAATCGTCGTGGAGACAGAAATGTTTGCTACTGGAGCGGTTGTAGCAGTACCAGTCAAAATCAAGAGCTCTGAGCCACCTGTAGTCCAACATTGAACAAGTGACGAGAAGCTGCCTACCTTAGCAGGATGGTAGTCTAATGAAACGGATGTTGATTCGCCTGGTGCGAGGAAACTCCCAACCACAGGTAAATTAGTGGAGCTAAACACGGAACCAAGGGATGGTGAGGTGACATTTATATACTCAGCACTATCTTCAGCATCGATGTTCTTCGTCCACGCAATGCCGGTGATCTTCAATGGTTGAGATCCGACATTAGAGACTTCGATTGCTTTTGAAAGACCCCTTTTGGCAGTATCTGAGCCAACAACAACACTCCCGAAATCTATCGCATTCGACGAAACGCTGAAAAATGCTAAGCTTGACACTGTTGTGCCAATCAAGCTAATTGGTAGAAAGTTCGAATATTTTGGCACTCCATTTTTGGTGTAAACATTGAGACTGCCGCCCATGCTACCTGGGTTAACCTTTCCAAAAGATGCATTTTGGGCGTCGCGAATAGAAGCCTGTGTAAGATTCCAGACGACTGGAAATGAAAATTTCGCCCCTTTTGGAAGTGACCCCTTGGGGAAAGTAGTGTTTGAGCATTGCCATGTATCACTGCTAGTCACACAGCCATCAATTGACAAAATTGGGATTAAAGTGGTACAGTTGACAGTCTGAATGCTTGCGCTTCCTATTGGGAGGGGGCCGTAATCCACAGGGGACGGGCATGAGAGAGGCAGGCTGACTGGCGATCCGAGGCATATAATGTTGCCATTATTGTCCGAAACATATAGACGACCATCGCCAAAAGCCGGTCGTAAAAACTTATTCAACCCACCAGTTGCTGGAAGGGTAATTTGGGTTAAGTTACCACTTGAGGATGGAACGGCTTTAAAAGCTTGAAGGCCAGCATTGGGGTCAGTAATCCAAAGAATACCAGTTCCGGGTTGACCTTTATATGAGGTAATTGTCGGAGTTCCTAATATATAAGTGAGCGGGCACGAGCGTGTTGGACTAGACCCCTACCTATGCCAACACGTCCAGCTCCACTGGTTGATGTCCTGCTAACGTAGATGAAAGTAGGAGCGCCATTTCTATCGACTCCAAACTTATAGCAGTAGGTTGGTTGACCTTTAACATCAGCATCCTCTTTCTAATGAGTATCATGAGCACAAGTCTTACCAACAGGCGTGAAACTTGTTTGCATTAGTTTCAGGACTTCAAGAATGAATTTCGGGTAAACTCACTACACAAATCCTCCTTCAAGAGGATAAGATCCCGTACCAGCAAAAATCGATCCAGATCCGCCGGGTGGATCAATGACTTGGATGACATTGTCCGTTCCTGACTGTAGTGAGCAAGATTATAATGCCTGAAAATTACACTGACCATCGGGGTTTTGTTTGAATCCTCCCAGGTTGTTTGCATTCATTACACTATATCTCTCTCAGCTCTGACAACATTATTATACGACACTTACTAGACTTTACCATTCTTTCCCACGGTTATAGCAATCCTTGCAACGCTACCTGCCTTGAAAACTTTAGGATCTAATAGAGTGACTCCGCTTGACCCGAGATCTCTGTCGCCAGCATCAAGGCCTATATAATTGTAAGGTTCGAAATAGTCGACCAAAGTAAGCTTTCCAGATTCCGAGACTGAAAAGCTGGCTACTACCTCGTCTAAAGTCGACAAGGGAGTTCTACCAGATGCTGGAACATCGCCATTAGCATGCCCTTGACCATTCCTTATAGGTGTAAGCGAATCTCCCAAATTCAGGAAGCTCCATAGAAATTTACCCAGTGACAAGAAAGATTTGGTTTCCATCAACGGCAAACCCCATTCCCGCGTGCCAAATCCCAGCTTTACCTCCCTTTTGGACAAATATATCTGGAACAGTTGGCGAAGCGCCAGGACTTGCTTCCATGGCATACAGCGAGGTTATACCTAAGTACTCGAGGTTAAGTTCGGCACAAAAGAGAAAAGAAACTACCGACCAACTCCAGGACTAGTACTAATAGTTATCAACATGCCAGTGTAGTTGAACAAATCACAGTGCCCACCGAAACCACCGACAATGAATTTACTATTCACGATGGCGAGTGATGGACGCTGCAGGACGGTCCCACCAACGAAGTATCTAATGGTTTTAGTAATGCTCGTACTGTGAAAAGAAACACCAACCGAGAGTGATCATTGTCTGCGTAATGACCGTCAATGAGAATTGGAAAGCCGGGGCGATCCTGCAAAGTCTGAACATCAACAGCGTAAAACTTATAGATGCCTTGTTCTTGTCAATCCAATAACCATTTACCTGAATGGCAAACCTACCATTAGCAACGCCCCCATTTGCCGCTCCATCTTTGTAACCTTTGGAAAAGAAATACACAGTATTGGTGGTTCTGTCGATAATAGGAGTTCCCTAAAATTATGATTAGCTTCTGCATGGCTTATCAATCAGCGCATAGGGCAACTCGCGGTAATCCCAATGAAGTCAGGTATATCAGTACACCCAATATCAGACTTCAAGAATGGTGGCTGCACAGTACGAGAGTTCAACAAAGTACCGTTGACTGCATCTATCGTTCGAATGATGTTCATCGAGGAAGCCGTAAAAACTAGCTGGGGAGCTCCAAGGGGAGTATATACAAGAGGCTTTGCATACCACCTCTCCTTTTCCCCATACTTATTTTGCCATAAAATCCCAAAGCTAGGTGAACCCACGATCAATGGATCCAAATTGTGATTGTCTAAATAGCCTGACTGAGCTGGGTCAGCATCTTGAATCTCGTCCGTGTCTTGCGCCCGACTGATTGCTGTGAACACGAGTGCCAGGAGGATGGCTAGAGTGGACCACATGTCAACAATCTAGAAGACATTAGATTCTTGTGACGACGTGGGACCGAGAAGAGACAAGTAAAATATTACCAGTGACTGATTGAAACAAATCTGATGCGCGAACTCGTGGTGGAAGGCGCGATGCATATAGGGGGAGATGCCCCGGCCCGGTCACACTCGAAAAACTCAACTCAAACGTGGAAAACTGTGGCATAAGTATAATGAAGTTGTGCCACATTCAACAGGGTATATAGGTACATAGCCAGCTTGTATGACAACTATTGTTTTAAAGAGACCAAATTCGTGCGTGCCGAGTGACACCATGAAGAATCCTACTGATGAACGTGGCTAAGGCGATCAATTCCCAACGTTCCCTCAATAAACAAGAACTTTATAGCAAAGCCATTGAACATGGGCTGAAACAAGTCAAAAGCTGTTCAATGATTCATCTGAGGATATTCCGTAGACAAAGCCATTAAATTGTATCGTGTATACACCAGGTGGGAATCGTGAGTCAAAGCACTAAGGCGCGGGGAACATTTTACTCAACAACTCTACATACATAGACAGTTCCACCAGTAGCTGGTTAGCTGGTTGGATAGAGTATCTAGATTGGAAGCATGTTGTGCTTGGGAAGCATTGTGAAGGTGGTCATTATGAGGCCATCCAGTAACACAAGTTCCCCTTTGAAACTTAACCAGCCACGTGTTTAACAGTTAGTGTCATTGAGGTTACCCTATGGTCGATGTCGTCTTGGCGGGCGCTGGCAGATTGCATCTTCTCGATCACATGTCGGCGACAACGACCTTTTTAGAACCGAAAGGTTTCCCAGTACTCGAGTACTGCATTGACCTGTGAATCAGCTGAGCATCTTGAATTCGAAGGCAGTGGTGATATTTCGACAATGATAAGCAGATGTGGACGTACAGTGGTAGGAAAGAGAAGTGAAATGCGATGTGATGAGATGAGGACGAACAAGGTTTCTCAGACCCATGACCTCATTGGTCAATGAGCGAGCTAGGACCCATCTTCTGAAGACAGGAGCCATTGAATAGTCAAATTTATGGGATCATGTTCTTTGGTCTTCCTAGACCTTTACGATTGCTCCAGGGAGCGAGCAGTGATGCTCGAGGCCTGCAATTCAATCTGCACCCGAGCGATAATGACGAAGCTTTCCCATAGGTCAGTTCGTCCAACGAGCGCTCATTCAGCTGTGGTCCTTTGAACAGCCTCAAGTAGTCTCTACTATAGTTTGCGAATGCTGATTAGTTACAGATTACGTGAACTATGTAATGGATGAAAATGCCTATCCAAGCTGCCACGATCCACCTTTATCATCACTAACAATGGCAGTGGTTTCCGTGCTATCACTTTCGATTCTCAAAGCTTCATCGCAGAGAACTACTCGGAATTTTATAGAGGGTAAGTCTTTATTGGAAAACATTTCAATGCTCACCCCAAACAAGCAGATGGGCTGTATCTTTTCATTTACCCCGCGTGCGCTTCTGTTACTCCAAAATGACTTTCGAGGTCGAACATTCGACATCACCCACCCATAGAGTAGGACGAAGCGAAACAATGAAGTTGAATGTATTGAATAATGATGTCTCATGGGAAGGAGCGCTGTCAAAGATGACTTTTGCACAGGACCGCGAAGTCTCGTAGAAGACATGTCCCAAGACTCAATCTCACCAGTTGCTAGACGACTCGTGTGCTCATTGGCCGGAAATTTCTCATCACTCTAGTAAATTGCCACTCGTAGGCACAGTGGGGAGTTCCCAAATGTACACACTGACCAAAGTCCTACATTGCGATTTCTAGCAAATTACGTAAAGCGAATCAATAGTGCAGAATATAATTGCTCATACTTACCGTACTATCATTCCAATTCAGTCTTCCATGATGCCACGGGCGTTAACTATAAAGAAGGAATTACAATTTAAAAAGTTAATATCACTCCTGAAATCAGCTCTAAAAAAAATAGAAAAGAGAAAAGACCACAGAATACCAAAACGCTCCTTGTGAAAAACGATAAGAAACTGAACCTCTTAACAGTGGATAACAAACCTCTTTCATGCCTTCCGGGAAATCTACATGGAAGCACAGCACATGCTTGTAACCACGCGCGACGATGGCAGCTTCGAGATCTTCGGCGAGTGGTATGCGCATTTCTGGCCCAGGGACTCGAAAGACGATGAAGGAAAAGTTACTATTCCGAGAGCTATGGTGTTCAAGATTGGGAAAGTAGAGGGCGACAAGGGTGTGGAAGGGGAGGTGGGGTGATACTGGATGTGAAGTTGTATTATGATAGGAGTATGCTTGTGTCGATTCTTGTTAGAAGTTAGGAGGAGAAGGAGAAGTTTGGGCACTGAGGTCGGAAAACGTTAGGGAATAGTAGGAAATTGATTTGACCATAGTAGTGAGAAAGTTATGCACTAAGAGTATTGTTAAGTGAAGTCGTTACTACTTGGTAATCTCACTTAGCTCGTTTAAAACCTGACAAAAATGCGATTTGCAGGAAGTATCCCACCTCGGAAGGGCCCCCTACTCATAAACAGGGTTAGGCGAAATCGCTACTAGCGCACATCTTGCTAAGCTTGTTTACTTGCTTGGAAGGAAAGGCTACCAATAATGAAAGTATCAAATAGGAAGTAGGAGAGAAGATCAGTGGTCAAAAGCGTTTTCAAGCGAAGCTGTTTGCTAGCTTACAATTCGCCTAAATTCCTAGAGGAATTGCGAGGTGCAACAAATATGCTAAAGAAGTCAGTTATTACTAGCGGTATCTCATTCCAAAGTCTGGGAACTTTGCGATTCGTAACAAAATGAACCAAAGCTGCTAGTTTGTCTCGTTTAAAAACTTGTCGAAAAATGCGATCTGCAGCAAAGTTCCCAAAACAAAAATCACCCTACCAGTCGACCAAGTTGAGTTTTTGGCCCCTCAGAATTTTCCTTAAGCACTCGTACCTGATTTGGCAGCCTCAGTTACCAGAAAGACCCCCTTCTAGCACAAGAAAATCACATCTCCATCAATCCTGGTCTCCTCTCCACCTCCTCAATCAAATCCCCAAACTCCTCATCCCCAGTCCTAGCCATCTCCTCAAAATGCCCCCAATTATCCTTCAACCACTTCCCATCTTCGCCCGCCTAAATTATCGTCAGAAGTAATTCCTCTTCGCTTTCTCTCGCATATATCTCGTCAACGCAAAAGAAATTCCAACTCACCAAAGGCAGAACCAACCCCCTCTCCCTCCCAAAAATCCCCGGAAACACGAAACAAGCATGTAACTCCATTCCCTTCACCTTCCCCCCCTCCCCCATCACAACAGCACCCCACGCACCCTCCACCTTCTCCGCCAATTTATTGAAAGCCTCGGCACCACGACTACCACCACCTCTCACATTAGCCAGGATATAATTCTTGCCTCCTACGGCCTTTCCCCCTACAAAAAAATCCTCGGGTTCGGGAGTGTGCATGTGGGAGAATTTGATATTGACGAAGAGAGAAGGCGCGTTGAAAGTGCTGCAGTGTATATTTGTGATGGATGTCGCTAGTGACTGCCGTTGGGCGCTCGAGAGAGGCGTGATGTGGTGGATATGGTAGAAGGGCATCTTTCTCTTATTGATAAACTTACGAATACAAAATGTCTGAGTGACACTTTGTAGGAATGAGGACTATGAGAATAAACGTAGGAGGAGGGGAAAGTAGGCTCGGTACGGGCCGAGAGGGGTATTTAGATTCCAGACGCCCGCCGGGAAGATCACGGAGATCGATATCAAAAGAGATTAGTAAACAAGTGCTACTGAAGGAATGGTAGGAGCTAACCTATTTAAATTTGAAATCAGATCAATCCCTCCTCAGATCACACACCTTTAAATAAAGCAGTATCTGAGAGCCCTGTAGGGGTCGGATTGGTTTCTGTGATGTAAAAAGTGTATTTTTCTGAGAAACTGTCAAATGGACTGCCCTCTATCATATAGGAACGAACGAGCCCTCATATAGAGTGACTGCCTGGCTAATCCGGTTCAATATCCACCAGAATCTTCTTTGCCACCTGACAGCTAGTTTGTAGTAATCACTAAGGAAACAAGTGACGCATATGCCACTATTACGCCGCTTGGGATGGCTAACAGTATCACAAAAAGAACATGCTCTCTAGACATTTTTTGTATTTTACACATTACGTTTATCATCTACTTAAACAGGGGTATCTCAACACAAAATGAAACCAAACCCATTTCACTCTCGTCCAACGATTCCCAATCATAACCACAAACAGGACTTCTCATCTGCCACCACATTACGCCAATCTCAAAACAGCCTTCCAGCCCAAAGCACCCACCTCTCTGACAGCACACGCAACACACGACCTCTCTTTCCGACTAACCAACGCGTTCCAGCCCCGTTCAGCACAAAGAGCCCTTGCTAACATCTCTAAATCGCTCCCAAAATTATGCTTGTGGCCCGGCTGGGGGGAGGGGAGGCGAGATGGCGGATATTTAGACGACGTCGAATCAGTACAATCAATGACCAAAACTTTGCGGATCGAGCTTGAGGTGGTATGCGTGCTAGACTGAGTCGGGTCTGGTGAATGAGGAGGTGACAGGAGCACAGAAAAAGGTGTCGATGTCGACGTAAACAGGAGATCAAGGATGTGTATTCTGGTATATGTGAAAGCTTTGTGCAGGGGGTGGCCTGCTATAGAGAATTGCGATCAGTTGGAGTGCTATAAACGGAGAATTGGTGGCAGCGAGAACTTACTATTCACAAAGCCAGATCTAATCGAGCTATGCTCTGAAATCTGAAAGGTCGGGCTTGTTGGGGTCCTAATGATGTCGTTGTCTGGTGATGACACGCATGGATGTGCAGAGACAAAATTGATATCATGATGCAAAGCGAGGTTGATTTCTCGCTGCCCCTCATTTTCCGTATCCAGCTTGAACCTCATCATTGCTGAATACGTTTTTATTCTTGGTGTTTCCGTAATGTCAGTGAAGGGGCTCGTGACTTCTTCAATAGAGTTGGTTTCGGAGTCGGCCGCAGCGAACAAGTCTAATGACTCGAAGACAACAGAGAAGGGTTTTTGCGTTGATTCATCTGAAGGCAAGACGAAATCTCCGGGTAATACAGAATTGAAGTCGGCTCCACCCAAAACACTGCCATTGAGTTCGATGGTTGTTTTATGCCATATTCTGGCTTTGGACCCAGTTTTGGAAGAACCTAAAAGGATAATAAGCTTCACTTCAACAGCGAACAACGCTCATAGCAAGATTAACTCACCAGACAGGACCGGCTCCACATCAATCTCTACCCATTGTTCCCGTACACCTCGAGGGGTCACATCTGAAGACACCCAGCCCATACATTCGTTCGAACCCTTTTTGGCAGCCAAGATTCGACCAACAAGGCATCCGACACTCCAAAAACTACGGCCCGAGTATACAAATCCTCCCAGCAAATTTGCTTGGTTGCCTAACTTGCTGACGGCTATTTCATCATTCTCGACGAGTGTTGAGATAAGGACGTGGCTCAAACCTTCCCCAGGCAAGATCAATCCGCTAACGTAGGAACTCGAAAGCCATCCAGATGGACTTAGCATGGCAGAAAAATTTCTCTGCCTCGAGTATACTGGATGGCCGAGTCTTCGACTTGAGAAATAAGTTGCGGAATGTTGACTCAAGCTCGACATTGGCGTTGAAGGTACCACTACCTCTATTGCTTTGTGGCTGACTTTGATTTTGTTCGTTGCAACTTTAGCTGTTAGACTTTCCATGTTCGGCCAGCCTATTTTGTGAGCAAAGTGTAGGAGCCCTGCAAGCTGGCGAATCTGGTTCCTGCTTTCGAATTTCCAGTCCTCCACACTTTTGACAGGCGCGGGCGCACTTTCAGTAGCCCCGGTGAAGGCGGACAACCACCCAGTAGAGGGCTTCGTGCCGTTTTCAGTAGAGAGCTCTGTCTCCTCAATTTTTATATTATCAAGCCATTGTCTTGCGAGTATCATGGACCATCTGACACTCATTGTAGCTTTCTTGTCGAAGCGATGTATCTCGTCAGGGGTTGCAGCCTTCCGACTACGATCCACAGCAGCCGACACAGCATCAAGGCGAAGAAGAAGCTCGCAGGATAATAAAATTTGAAGCAATAACCAGTACTTCTGCGAGCCAGCCTCACGCACAACTTCATTGTTGATCGCAATCTCGCCATCGTTCTCAGTATCTAACGATGTGCCCCAGAGAAAGTGACCCAACCTAAGTCTTTCCTCTACCAGGCTGAAATCTGTCCACACCAACGGAGCAACGAGGACATCAATCAGAGCTTCAATCTGAACCTGTAGACTGTAAGGATCCTCAGAGTCGATAATCCTTGAGGGCGGAAATAGAATTTGAGTAAAGAGTTCAGTGTATAACTCTAAAGCAGGCCTGGCATGGTTCGCTGAACCTTCATGGTACTCCCTACCAACTCGCGACAACATCTCGATAAGATCCAAATCAGCTAGAGGCCGTAAACCCTCTTTGCCATTCAGGAATCGTTTTCGGTGGTCCAAGATAACATGATCGGCAGGAGACTCGTCTGAATCTTGAAGTGCATCCGCTACTCCCATCTCCAACGCAGCAGCAAAACCGATCGTTCCCTTCTCAACCCCTTGCATGCTGAGCATGTTGGGTCGTTCGCGACATCGAGGGAGGAAGTGGGGTTTGACCTTTCTTTCATGCTTAATAGCACCGTCCACGTCCTTCCCAGCAGTCGTGACGAGGTGTGGCCATGCGGTAACACAGCTCCAAGCTTCATCTTGAATCTGGGTATGGTCTGACAAGTCTCTGATATCTAATTCTGTGTTCCAAGGGTACGCGACAGATGGGTGTGGCGCTCCCGTATGATGTCCTTCAGAGCGTGCGAAGAATTGGGGAGCCCCAGAAAATAATTTATGCAGGTCTGCGGGAGCAATTGGAGAGATAATCCTTGCAAGCTTCGTGGTTTTTGTAGCTGGCTGGGTCGGTGGGGGAGGAGGAGGCGGATCTTCAGCTTGGGGAGAGCCAGGTGCTGGTGGAGGTGGTAAAGGCTTGTCTGTATAAGACATTGGCGTTGATGGAAGATCTGGCGAGAGGGGGGACTGCAATTGCAGTGGTTGGGGCTTCTTCTACGTCTCTGATCAGCCTCGAAATAAAGATATGTTGGTTATTATATTGGAGTCCGGCGCAGCAGATTTCTGATGTCACCCCACTTACTTTCGAAATGCTATCGCGCCATCGACCTGGCTTTTGATCTGTATTGATAGGCTTTGGCTTCTTGATCAGACCTCGAAAGAACTCGCGCTTTGATTGTCTCCGTTGCTCCTTCTCGACACTTTCATGGTCAACAGTCTCGGAAGCCGTTGGTTCACTGCTCCTTCGTGACGTTTTGAGGAAGGAAAAGGAAGGAGACATCTTGCAGGCAGCCGACCAGCCTTGGAGGGGTAAAAAGGAACTTCAGATCAACGAGTCATCTGGGAAATAGCAAGATAACAACAAAGTGCTCCATGGAAGAAGAAATGAGAGAAGAAGCAATAATAAATTTTGAGAACAGTAGTACCAACTCCAACTTAATAGAGGCTAGAGAGGCTACGAGAAAGCGCACTCGTTGCAGTAGTCAGAAGCCGGCGTAATGGTTAATGGAGCTCCAACGCGACCGTTGCAGTAGTAAAGTAACCGGTGGAAGACTGAAAGTCTCCAAAGCGCCCTTTCCCGAGCGTGGTGTCCACTGACTGGCGTATGAGGGTGGGGAAAAGCAGTACTGGGCAGGAAAATGGGGGGAATTGCTCAGTGGGTGGAGAAGCAAAAGTGAGCATCTGATGACACCCTCACATTGCCAGCCATGAAAGCCAGAAGTTGTTGTGTATGCAGCAGCCAAATACGACTTGTTCGAAAGGTCTAGAGGTCGCAGTCGATGCGACCCGATCTGCCCTGATCTAACGTGCCGTCCGGCGTCCGGGCAAGCTTCAGGGTTGTTATTAGTGCTATAGTAATTGTTGGCAGACAACCCCAGCAGGTTATGCCTATTGATCCTCTCCAGGGGAACAGGGGTGCCAGATCGCCCTCGTCTACTGCAACTCCCCCGCGCTATTCGTGCATCCCATCCATGCCAAAATAGAAGCTTGAGGCTTTCGGCTACGCAGTTGATCAAAGTCTTCATGCGAAATGTTCGAAGCAGCATTGGATCTCCACAAGAATTCGGAATTTGTTGGCATGTACCTAGCCTAAGTGCCACGAGAGAGAGAAAATTATGAGCAGTCACACTCCCCTTTTCCAAAAGGTCCTTCCCCTGAATAGGCGAGTTAGTTGGTCGATACTCGATCTATTGAAACTTGGGGTGGTGCTAGTCACGCTTTCACCATCTCATTGAACTCAAGCCTCACCCTTATCCCTCCCTTCTATGCTTGCAGCTAATTGTCTGCTAGCCGAGGGCGTGTGGTTCGAAGGGTGGCTGTTCTGTCAGACTTTAGTAGCCCAAGGTTGCCTTTTTCTGTTTGGCTCAAAATCCCGAAGTCGGAGAATAATGGTTGCATTCAGCCTTGCAAAGCTGTGAAGCGGTCGATGCGTGCTCTGGTTGGTTGTTTGTTGACCTCAATTATTTCCCTTCATGCATTGCAGTTCCAGTCATCAAAAGGACCGAGAGAAAAGCGAGGAAGCATGAAACAGACCGCTCTACTCAACCTTCATATGCTTGATATGCAAACCAACAGGTATATAGAATGGCAGGAATATTGTCGGTGCCCTCTTCACTACCAGCTCCCTTTCTTCAAGCACAATGAAGGGTAATGCATGGGGTATCATTCGCTCAATGTAACAAAATATAGAACGCCAAATCGAGATAAGCCTTGTCAGGCTGGAGGTGTGTCATGAACCACAACAAATATGTACTTTGCATCCGGGACAATGACGAGCTCATGTTTCTTGGTTCGTAATCGCAGAAGCTTGACGTCGTCCTGGAGCCTGGTCAGAATTTGAATCAAATAAGTCTGCATAAGAAGTATCCTGGCTATCAGGCCGTCGAAAGTAAGAAATGCGATTCACTCCCCTGCCAAACAAGATATGTTTACGTACCTCCGTGTCAAGATCCTGCACAAGACCGCCAGCTGAACGTACGAAGCTTGTGATCATGGTTGCAAACTCCTCAACTCCTTCTTCCTTTATTGTGCTCCCATCTGCCGAAGTGTTTCGTGGGCCGTCTGCTGATCGGAATGAGACGAAGGATCCATTGGTTTGAAGGACAGTGGAGAGCGTTCTATCAAGCACCATAGTTGCCTTCACGTTCGGCTTGCCCGACAGACGTGCTATCGTCTCTGAGACACTGTTTGGCGTTGTACCCTGAGACGCAATTAACATTCCGTCCCGTACTCTCTCAATCCTAACGAACTTACTCCTGCAGCTTCTGACATCTTGTAATCGGCAAAGCGGTGCCACAGAACAGAGAGATCGATTACTGGGCGATACTTTCAATTGTTAGTGCAACCGCTTAAACGATAAGTCAATTGAGCGTTCTCTCGAAGATTACTAGAATGGGTCGGAGAAAAGGTTCAAGGGTTAAATCAATCAAGCTTCCACAAATAGCTTAGCTCCGGAATAAAGTAATACCGACACCGAGCCAAGTTCATTTGATAGAGACTTTGAAAGCTCACTCAGCTCAACCTTCCCTGAATTGATATAGGAAAGTTACTCTTTTGTGGGAGTACTATCAGTCAGGATGGGATCTAGCGCGAGAAAAAAGAAAGAAAAGAAAAAAGACTTTCAGGTGGGTGGTTCTACATCAGGATGTTACGGTGCTGACTGAAAATTTCTAGAAACAAAAATTGAAGGTTGGCAAGACGAAAGCAAAAGCCGACAACTTCACAGATACTAGCTTTAAAAGCAAAGGTATTCACCTCTATCGTGTTATGTCTATCTTATATTATATGATCATGCAATCTTCAGCTTTTCGATCTCACTTCTGGCTCAAAATATCATATTAATTTGTCACCTTCACAAGCGAAAGCTCGTTCCACTAGGACTGACTTTGCATAGCTATTGTCGTCAATCAGCAATCTCTCTCGACCACCGCACCATCCTCGTCATCACAATTCTCACACTACCTTTCTCTTGCGTCGTCATCTAAGACAGATTCTCAGAGACGAGATGCACTCTCATATCTCACCACCCAGCTTTCATCGCAGCCGGTCAATGACCCAATGCCATTACCAACAGCTATCCTCCTTCCAAAACTTCTCCCATTAATTTTAGATGGCACTTCTTCAGTCAGGTCTCAACTTCTCAAGTTTCTCCGACTTCTTCCTGCAGCCGATGTTGGTGACCGGGCTGAGCAGGCATTGCTCTACACAAGAGCTGGTATGACACATCTTGCTGCAGAGATTCGAGTTGATGCTCTTGCGGTACTAGAATGGCTACTCGGAGTTGCAAAAGACGATGTTGTGACTTGCCCAGGAGGTTGGGTAAAGACACTTAAAAGCTTCATGACTATGATGGGTTGGGCCACAAGTAGCGGCTCTACGAATTGGACATCAGCTAGTAAATCATCGTTCGGAAAGTTCGCCTTCGGAAAAGCCGGCAAGGCATTTCCAAGACAACTCCTTGTCCTCGCACAGTTTTTGAAGGCAGGCCTGGCCGAGCCAGAGGACGTTTCACATGCCAGCGCAGGTGCTGCTTCATTTCCTCTATGCAGCAGAGAAATGCACATGATCCCGAAAAGATCAAATGCCTACGCACATCTGAACTTGTTTGGATCATCAAGGGATGAAGAGGGAGAAATGTATATCGATAGAGAAGACCGACAACGAGTTTTCCAGAGCAAATTTCGAGCAGCGGTAGAAGAGGGTATATCAACAGCCCAGAAAGAAGCAGGAGAAGCTGGACGAGCTGCGGCGGTGTTGAGCAAGGTGGTTCATGAAGGAATGGCAGATTGTAGTGGCATTGATGATACCCAATAGAGAGCTTCAAGGACGGCGTATTGGCGTCCATTGGTCGGAATTTAAGAAAAGTGTTACCTCTTCCTGACCCATTAGATATCAACTCATGAAATTGATATTATATGATAATTTATTCCCCAGAGCTAGTTGGAATTCGTTTGCAAGAGTCGCTCATCTATAGTGCCCCACCTTCCTAACATAGACTAGCGCATGGACTTCGAACCCCTCGGTCCCGTTTTCGCAATGAAATTTATAACTTATCTAAGAGTTTATTCTATTTATCAAAACAAACACCACGCAATTTTGCGCTCCTGTGTTCCCCTTTCGTGTGCCTTTTGGAGTTCTAGCGTGGTCGTCTTGAAGGTAAATACCCCATCTTATGAAACATACATGTCGTGACCCTCCCAAGTTTCAATGTTGACCTTCTTAGGACTTTGTTAGTGGGTGCAGAGCCGCAAGTGCATCGCATTTACATTGGACCTGGACCCGGTAACTATTAAAGAAGCTCCTCTTGAATGTTAGTGGCCCTATTATCTGTTTGAGATCTCTTGTCAACACCATGCCGCCACTTTTGATCTCAGTCAACTGCATCCTGGGAAAATGCGCCGAGGTTCCAATTAAATCTTGAAACCAACCTTTGTCTGTAGCTTGGATAATTCACCTCGCTGGACCATGGCTCTCTCGCGCACCTGTACTTCCTGGGTTGACAAAGTCTATCCATAAAATGTGGTTCCAGTCTCTGAACAGGCTCTCTCTCATCTGATATTGATGGCTCGGTGGACCAACACCTACTGAATTAGAAGGCCGAAAGTCCGACTTTTGTTTATTAATCACCTGCACATCCTAAAGGCTTGCTCGAGTGAAGTTTTGTACTTCTGTGCCCTTCGCAACTCCATTGGGTCTTTTTGCATTTCGCATTTTTTCAAAAGCTAAGCGAGCTATGTCAGAGTGTCAGGGGTTGCTCTCTTTCTTAAAGAACATTTCTACCAGCGTGCTTTCAGGCGCGATGATTGCTGAATATGCTAGTTCAGGCAATGGAATATGCTAAAGTCAATACAGATAACTTTCACTCTACAATCTTGCCCATGCAAGAAGATGTCCGCCCCTCCGGACAAGCCGTCAACGGCCAACCCCAACCTCAAAGATGATCTGGCTAAAGCTGAACCTCTGAATTCCGAGGATGAGGTCAAATATAAAGTCAAAGAAGAGGTTAAGGAAGAGGTGAAAAATGATCCAGATGCCAAGCCTACCCCATCGACCGATGTCGGCATACCTTATGGACCGCCCACGAGGGTGAAGAAGGAAGAGGATCATGATGATTTGGTTGATCTTACTGTGCCTGAGGGTCGTGGGGCCGATGCTATGTTCGAGGACGTAGATGCGGCTGAAGTAGTCGACCTTACGTATGAAGGCATTGCTGAGATTGATGGTGTTGATCATTTTGTCTGTGAAGGTATGTTTCAACCCCTCTGGAGAAAGCGTCATATTAATATCACACTAGACTTCAAGATACCCCAAATTCCAAAACCGCATATAATCACTCGCCCGCTGAGATCACTACACGGTAAATATACTCAGATCCCTCAAATCGATGTCTACTAATGGGAATTTGATATAGAAAATATTGTGAGCGGTCATATTATCCTTGACCCAGAATATCAGCGTGAAGTGGTATGGGACGAAGGACGAGCGTCTTTGTTGATCACATCGATACTAAGTACGTTCGGGGAAATAAGAGCAACGAAGATGCTAATTTGAACAGTGGGATATTTTATACCTCCCATAATATTTAATGTCAAGGAGACGCTCGTGGAAAAGAATGGCAAACAGAAATCGGCTTACACGCGAATTTGCGTTGATGGCAAGCAACGTTTGACATCTGTTCATAAATTCATGACTGGTCAAATTGGGTTCTTTGATTCCAATTCACCGCAAAAGAAATGGTATGGAAGCTACCGCGCTCTTTTCTTTATCGTTGCATGTCTTCTAACTGTTTCTACTGTAGGTTCTTTTGCCATCCAACCTATAATGGTAAGGAGCAACTCAGCAACCACAACATATTACCGAAAGCTGTTAAAGATTTTTTCATGAACCAAGCTTTCTGCTGTTATGAATACACGGATATGAAACCGGACACCGAAGAAACTATGTTCCAGCTCGTTCAGCGTGGCATTGCTTTAACTCCTGCCGAAAAGATGCGAGCCATGTCCACAGAGTGGGCTACGTATACTAAGCAATACGAGGACGACTATGTCCTTATTGTAAATCGTAAGTTCTCCCAGGTATAGAAACTGTCCCTTTCTATGACTGACACAATAACACAAGTTTCAAAACAGACTCGGGCTTCTGGCTTCAGACTTATCTTGACAATCTTTACCATGATTCAAGAAGTCTTGTCTGGGAAGAGAAAACGATCAGCTGCGCCAACATTGCAAGCAAGTCCTCAATCTTTGATCAAGGTCTTAGAAGACAAAGAACCTATACCTGTTGAACTCAAGCTCAAGTTCAAGAGCGTCTTCGACAAGTATGAGACTCTTATCAAGAATTGTTCTGATCAGATCACGGCTACACGATACAGAGTGAAAGCAAATTCTGTCTTTGACCCAGCGCCAGACTTCTTGCGTACACCAGGAGTGGAACATGTGCGCACTTTCTCCCCACTGGAGCTTATTGGCACTGCGATTCTGGTAGCTTGCCACATGGAATTCCGCTCCGAAAATGAGTTGATCGAAGACATCAAAGCGATGCGAACCTATCTGCGTGTAAAACACAAAGACCTGAGAGTCAACGCTCAATGCTGGTTCACAGTCTGGGAGTTCACATATGAGGAGATGCGCCGACGCCGCGGTATTAGTGAAACAGGCCCAGGTTGTGTTATACCTATGACAATTGGACCACCAATCATTTCCACATCAGGTGTACAATACACTTCTCCTTATGCCATAGGATCGTTTAGTTCTGGCGCTTCTCATGGCAGAATATCCGGTAGCACAACACCTGCACGTCAGGCAAACAAGTATGGACACGAGAGCTCTGAATCGTCTGATCTCACGTCTATTGGAAGCACACCGGAGCCTACCAGGGTTACGCGAGCTGCTACTCGACCAAATGGCAAGAAGTCGAAGGTCAAGGCCTCGCCTAAAGAAGGGCATGATGCCAAGGTCGGGTTAGAGGTGAAAGATGAAGAGGAAGCTAACTTTAGTGAAGCCAAGGTTCTAGCTGGTAAAAAGGATGTGGCGTCAAAAGAGGTGAAGAGTGAAGGTCAGGACGAGAAGGATGACCCACCTAAGCAGAAACAGCGATCGAAGAAGGCTAGCTGGAAAGGGCACGATGCCAAGTCTAAAGGCTCTGCTTCTTCGAAGCGTGCTCGAAGTGCTTCCAAATCCTCTCCTCAGATGACCAAGAAGACCAAGAAAGAATCTTGAAGGGACCTACAGTTTTATTTGCGCATATGAAGGCGTTCTGGAAGATGGATTGTGCATAGCGCTTCTCTCAAATGTCCTATGAATGGTGTCTGGCGTTTGGAAATTAACAGGAAGAGGTTGGTGTGAGGAAAGTTGTAGTATTTGCACATCAGTTGCACAAATACAAAATATATCTCCACGAACACTCCAAATGCCTAGTTCCGCATCGTTCGGTTATGTACATCTCTCACCCCAACCTACAACTCCCACTCCCTCAAGGAGTCAACCGCCCATTCTTTCCAGCCCTTCTTCTCACCTGGCAGTCTAACGTCCTCCCACTCCTTCTTCGTAACATTCTTCCAATCCTCAGCATCAATCCAGCCAATATACGCCCTATCCCCAAAGCCTCCAACCCAATACACATTCTGCACCACCAATCTCACCCACTCACTAGTATGGATCCTATTCCCCGGCAGCCAATACTTGCTATCAGGATGGGTATCCACAAAGCACTTCTTCAATCCCTCCGTATCCGCATCCTCGATCTTCTCCAGGTATCCCAAGAGCGAAAAACGCGGGAGATTGGCGGCAGAGTAAGGTATGGCTTCCTTGGAAGAGTAGAAGGAAATGCGTTTCGAGGGTGGGTAGGGTGGTGTCCATTGTAGTGACAAAGATATGTTAGAGCCGGCTGCAGCGTTTTTGAATGAAGTCGCGATGTTAATAGCGAGGATGGTGGGGTTTCCTGACTTTTCGCAGTCTGCGATGTAGTCCATCATGCCGATTGGCATGCCTGCGAGACCAGAAGGTCGCCGCTCAAGCTCCTGCGCTGCATGCTGGGGCGATGGGAAGATGGTGGACAAAGTACCAAGTGGTGTGAGAGCCAAGACTCGTCTTCCTAGCACCGCAGATTCATACGCGGTAGGAATTCTCAAAGTTAATTCTTCATCTTGAGATGTTGGGTTAGAGAAGATGTGTTGTGGAGTGAAGTACGGGAGCAAGGTGGCGGATGCCAGTGGGACGAGGCCGAGGAGTGGGAAGTGCATCTTGATCTTATCAGATGGAGAGATAAAGGGTCTGGGTACTGTAAGTGTGCACGGAGAGAGGGGACTGGAGGGTTTATATGCGGGCAGGGGAAGTGGGATATTGGAAGACGAAATGGGCAAATGATACGATTTCCAAGACTTCCATTCACTTTGTTTGCGGGCGACGTCGGCGTTGGAAGTCGCCGGATGTAAAAAGTTTCAACTTTGAAGCATGTGATTCATCCTTTGAGTATGGTATCGTCATTGTAGCTGAAAGAGAAGCTGTACAAGACATTGAAGTGGTTGAAAACATCAGAATTTTCTGGAATTGAACGTCATAATGAGTTATAATAGTTCGGTATATCACAACTTGCTTTTCGGCAAGATGCGGAGCTAATCACATGATTAGCACCAGGTGACCGGGGTCCACTGCCTAGCTCTTTCCTAAGCGAGCTTGCCGCACCACATTGGAATTCGACTCATCGACGACCTTCGACTCCAAAATCCATCGACAACCTACGACAAGAACAACCTGTGAGTAAACCTCGATCCCTCGAACGAACCGCACGATTATGGAGCCGTGAAACTGTCAGAATTTAAATCACGAAGTCAGAATCGACTGTGTGGGCTCTGGAGAACAAAAGCTAATCTGAGTCGCCACCCAGATCGGAAATCAATCTAATACCGATAAACCGCAATCATGGGAAAAGTCCACGGATCCCTTGCTCGTGCCGGAAAGGTCAAGTCTCAAACACCAAAGGTACGATAATGTTCTCATCAAAATTCGTGATGGAGGAAGTAGGGCTTCGGGAGGGCATTTAAGGAGGAATCAAATGTGGTGGAGGACATCTGCGGACAGGAGGATCGATAAAATACATATTGAAGAGTGATGCTGATGGTACACTTCCTGCAGGTTGAGCCACAAGAGAAGAAGAAGACCCCTAAGGGACGCGCAAAGAAGAGAATCACATACACCCGCAGATTTGTAAACGTCACGCTCACCGGTGGCAAGCGCAAGGTAAGAACCAGCAATTGGGCACCACAATCTCCCCGCAATCCTAACAAGAAATGGCAGATGAACCCCAACCCAACCACATAAGGCAAATAACGATGGATGGGATGTTGAATTCAAGGGGGTGGCGTTGAGGGGCAACAACAACGGAAAGAGAGATGAGTTTCTTGATCAGACTTCGGGCTATGATGGACTCTTGAGAGTGGGAAACCGATTTCTGCTTCAGGATGGGACCCGCTCATCTTTGGGAGGAAAGGACGCATCTCTCGGGCGTTTGTACATTTGACGAAATGCTTCTTGCTCTGCTTGATGAATAGAAGTTCTTTCTTCTCCCAACATAGAGTTTCTACGCTAGTGACCTTTGGGTAATACTGTGAGGATAGTCGCGAAAATGCTCCTGGATTTGTTGCTCCGACTGTGATTTCTGGAAGGACAGAGTGGAAGAAACCCCTTCAAGGCCCAAGAGCAGCTCTGATCCAGATTGCATTGCAAACTTGCTTCCTCTGATTGGGATCTGGCACGCGAATGTGTTTCTATCATGGTTTCCACAAACACCTCTTTCATGCTACTCAATTCTTAAAACAAGCAGCAGCTGTACTGTACCACCACTTGTAACACTGTGCGACATTTTCAAAATGAAGCTAGCTGATGGGTTTTAATGGCTTACTGACTACGATGGAACTACGGATTGTATGACATTCTCCTCTTCACTTCTCCACCTTGAGTGCCCCTTTCTATCGCCTCAAACCCTATTAAAATTCTCCCATGTTTTTTGCTGATAGACAGAGCTGAACAAGTTCTTTGTACAGAAAGCTATCTCTTTCAGTTGGTCATAGAACTTGGCGAGAGCTAATTGTTTTGAAATAAATTCTTTAGATAAACTTGCATACAGCTGTTGCTATGTTTCTAATAGATCTCATCACTAACCCGAGAATAAAGAATCAACATAAATTTCTAGAACCGTTTACTCAATGGAAGTCATGTTTTGTTCGAGCAATAGATGAATAAAAAGACACGGGCAATTTGGTGCCTAATCTCGAGATACATCAACTTGTTGAGATGCTTAGCTATCATCAATCTTCTGATATCATGGGTGAACAGAGTAGAACAATGTAAGTAAGCTTTTGATGAGTAGACAAACAAGTCAGTGGATGCTTGCAATTTGATAGGTTGAGCAAACCCATTTTCCTAATGTTGGATGTTCAGGTTGCTCTTTCTATAACTTCTATGGCCTAACGTATTTACTGAATCTGCTAACATCGCTTGTCAACAAGCCAAGAAGAAACTTTTTTTTTGGCACTCGTAATAGTATTCTATTATTAGACAGCTAGACAATGCCTTAGTTTGTTTTAGCAGAAGTTGTTTAAACTCTACTAAAACTGATTTAAATCACATGATTTTATTAAACAACCTAAACAAGTGCCTATGACAAGCTTTCATAATCACATAACGGGTGATGGGAGCATACATTATCAAGCCAGTGGCTGGTGCTTTGACCCACTAGCCACTCATAGCTAATGGTTTACGTCTTCTCTTCCTGAATATCTAGTACCTCCTTCCTATTGCTTGAAACACTCAAGCGTGAACTGTTCAGAAGAGCAGGAGAGAAGACATTGTTGACTTTAAGGAAAGTCACAAGTGAATCTTCGGTAGAAATGTGTGGATAGTAATGTTGAGCGGCGGCTGCCTCTACCAAGGGCCCATTTGACAACACCGGAAAGTAGACATCCGGATGAAACACATTTTTCTCGGTTTCAATAGTCATTGACACGAACAATCCTAAAGCTAAGTTGACACAAATGAATTAACTGGATCCTCGATGGCTTCAAACAAGGCGTAATGTCACAAATTTCTTAACTCAATACAGTGCCTAGCGCATCTCTGGGAGCTCTTCTAGTCGATATCTTGTGGAAGATCACAGGAAATTTGGACTATGCTTCCGCGTCAGCCTTTGGCACAAGTTAGTAAAGTTGCAAGAGTAGCTGTCGAAGATGCAAATGACATCTAGCTCTCCCTGTCAGTGGATAGTTTACCAAGCTATCATCAACACGGCCTACTATACCAACAAGGACATAGACAATTTCAAGCTAAAGTGGCCTCGACACTTAGTCTGTACTCTTAGTAGGGTAGGTGGAAGCGATATGCGTATGCTGATTACCAAGCAAGGAAATGCATGAAGCAGAGTCCAGCTTATCTTTCAGAGAACTGATTCAAAAGATATGTTCCTCAGTTGGTCATTTTGAGGTGTAAGTGAATCTCAAATTTGCTTGCATGAGGGCGGGTGGCGATGTTTTGGCTTGATCAATCTTCGCTCGCTTAATTGTCTATCCTGAGTATCCTCGTACTTTGTCAGGGAAGCATTTGACTCTTGGGCAACTCGAGCTGAGCTTGCCTAGAAATATATTTCTTCCTCAATGCATTGTTTGCACAGAAGATCGTACTTGGATATTGTCTTTTGGCGGTGTAATCCCTCCCACATTGAGTTTTTTCTAGCTCGATCTGCAAAGCGTTAATTTCGGTGCTGATCAAACAAAGAGTATTATTCAAAGTCTCCTTACAAAGATGGCCACCTATGGCTCAAAATTAGCACCACTTAGCGTCGTCTCAGAGTACCCGATAATTCTAGGTCAACCATTTCGAGGCCAACATTCACATACATCTGACCGCTGCTCGTCAGATCTGCTGGCAGGTTCCGTACTGGGATCTATATAGGCGCTTTCGACTCCCTGTCATTGCTACATCTAGAGCTAAGTTTCGAAGCATGCCGGCACCCTTCATGCTTTACCAAGCAACGATATGTATCAGGCAGAAAACCTATCCGAGATGGCTACCTTCTCCTCCATCGAAAGTGGTACCTGGCATGCTTACTTCTACAAGCCAAGCGGTAAAGACATACTCGAAGGCGAGAGTACACCTTTTGACGGCACGTTAATTGTTCGAGTTCACTACCGCAATTCTCCCTGGCTCTGAACCTCGTCTTAGCTTTACTAGTAAGCCTTCGGAAATCGCGCACGCAAGGCATGGGGGCATTTCAAAATAGATGGTCAGCTTTGCACAGGAAAAAGGCATGTTGTCCTCAACTTTGAGCTAGGTCCAGGAGTTCTCCGTACTTTTCACGCAGTCTTAACCCCCTAAGGGATTGTGGGAAATCCCGCTGGAGTTGAATGTGGGATGGTCTTGTGTGGAGCGGATTTGGCTATGAAGAATTTGAAGAATTCATATCATCGGCAGTTGAAGATGCTCCCAAATTCTCCCAGTGACCTCCATGGCAATATGAAAGTGGCCTGGCGGACAATTATCAGCCTTGTACTTCACAATAGCCCGTGTTGCTTTGCGCACCACAGCACAAACGACCACATGAATCCTGTTCAAAGTTGAATCTGAAAGTAAAGAGAAACTTTGTAATACTGTCCATGAACTACTCTCAGCTGTACCAAGAGCTTGGCAAAGGACATTGTTGTATGGCTATACAAGTTTCCGTGTTCACCTTCGTTCAGAACGTCAAGCTATGCCAAACAGGCAACCACTTATTGCAAATTCCCAGAGTGCTCGGAAAGTATTCTTCATAATCTCTGGTGATCAGGTTGTTTGATCTGTTCAACTTGATGGCTTCAGCTATAGCACTAGAGTAATAGAACTTGAAGTCTCACCAGCATGCATCTCCACTTAATACACCACTCCTTTAAACTGAGAAGTTCCTTGTCAAGTAATATGGCGTTCTCTGTGTAGTTTATTCTCCCGTTTTGGTTCATCAAGCGCGCGATGTGGTCGTCGTTGCTGGCGCTGGGCAACCGGAAATCGCTTTGCTGTACCGCAAAAATTGCATTGTCGGACCAAAACATCTGCCCATGGCTTCTTGCCACCTCTGCTTTGATTTTCAATCTCGCTCGAGCATGTAGAGCCAGCAATCATGATTGTGTTGCATATCTTGCACATAACATGCTTCATATCTGGAGACATCCGAATTTGTGCTTTCAATGAAACAGCTTTGAGGTCAGAGATTAGTCGCCGTGCCTCTATTTGGCTGCTTTTTGTGCTTTCAGTCAATCCTCTCGACTCGACTTCATTCGAAGGCCCGCTTTCCAAGTCCTTTGCTTTGCCCGACTGCTCAAGTGTTGCGAAGTAGGAAGCTGCTTGGTAGAGGTATGATACACGACTGTGTAGCACTTTATTCGGTATAGCTGTGGACTTTGCTTTTCCCATTGTGTTTTGAGTAAAGTTTATTTGTGAGGCAGTCGGCGCATAACTCAGAATATGCGATCGAAGTGGGTATTCTCGCTCGCGACTTGTCACCTCAAGTCACTTCCAAAACTAGGCTCGCTAACAGAGGTACTTTATGGTAGTGCACGGCTCTTCCAGGATAGATGACTCAGCGGCCCCATTATTATTGCCGCGCTTCAAAATCCTGGGGCGCGTTCTTTGACTTCCCTCCCTCTTCCATCCATCGACCTCAATTTCACCTTCGTCGCAATTATTCGGATCTGCCGTCTATTTATTCCTCTCATCTCGATCACTCGATATCTATTGACATCTTCCTTGACGTCTTTCAATACCTTTGTCGTTCGATCTCAAGCACAGCCTGTTTGTGACAGATTCACGTCTGCGCCGCTTACCACCTAACTTTCCGAAGACCTCACCTTTACACCATCCAAAATGTCTGCCGAAGAAGATCTCATCGATTATTCCGATGAGGAACTTCAAGCCACCGATGCCCCAGCTGGCGCCGATGCAAATGGAGGAAAGAAGGGCGACTTAGCTGCTCCTGAAGACACAGCCGACAAGAAGGGTAGTTATGTTGGTATCCATGCGACCGGATTTCGCGACTTTCTTTTGAAGCCCGAGCTTCTGCGTGCCATCACCGATTGCGGTTTCGAACATCCTTCGGAGGGTCAGTCATAACTTTCATCCCCAAGCTCCATGTCCTTCCAGCGCGTCCGTCCATCTCGCAAGCAAGAACTATATTCTGGTCCTCAACATATTTCGATCGATCCTGGATGTCTCTTTGGGCAGTGTAAAATCCTCAGAAGGTGACACGGATGGAGATGTGCGCGAAAGCGGTGATCTCGAAGGCGGGCAAAAGGCTGCAATAAAGATGCAGTTGATGCACAACACGGTGATGGTGTTACCCAGAGACTCCAGGATCGACTCGTTCTCGGCGGTTTAGAAATATGTTAGCAACTCGCTACGGTCGACGATTGGCGTCTTTAAAGGCGAAAGTCGTACCCCTGCTTCGAATTTTGATTTTCTTGGGAGGTGGTTTTGCCTTGCTGGCCCTCCTATGCGGAGATGGGCGGACGCTGCGATCCCTTGCACATCATTATACTTTTTCGAAGTACATTTATCTAACTTCGGCTCGATTTACTCTACAGTCCAGCAAAACGCCATTCCTCAAGCCATCCTTGGGACCGATGTTCTCTGCCAGGCCAAGTCCGGTCTCGGTAAAACCGCTGTCTTTGTTCTTACCACGCTCCAACAAGTTGATCCTGTCCCAGGCGAGACTTCTGTTCTGGTCATGTGTCACACACGTGAGCTTGCATATCAAATCAATAGCGAGTATACCCGTTTCAGCAAGTATATGCCAGACGTGATCACCGGCGTTTTTTATGGAGGAACTCCAATTCAGAAGGATGCCGAGATTTTGAAGAACAAGGAGACACATCCCCACATCGTTGTCGCCACTCCCGGACGATTGAACGCCCTTGTCCGTGACAAGTTCTTGAGACTGGGAAGTTGCAAGGTGTTTGTTCTTGATGAATGTGACAAGATGTTGGAGCAAATTGGTATATCTTCCTTTACTCTGTATGTGCATGTTCAAGTGAGATACTGATTGGTCATTAGATATGCGCCGTGATGTCCAGGAGATCTTCAGAGCCACTCCTCCTCAGAAGCAGGTGATGATGTTCAGCGCCACCCTTTCTCAGGAAGTTCGCCCAATCTGCAAGAAGTTCATGCAGAACCCTATGGAAATCTATGTGGATGACGACACTAAGCTTACCCTTCATGGTCTCGGCCAATACTACATCAAGCTTGATGAGAAGGAAAAGAATAGGAAGCTCAACGAATTACTGGACGAGCTTCAATTCAATCAAGTCATCATTTTCGTCAAGAGCACTCTCCGAGCCACCGAGCTCGATAAGCTCTTGCGAGAGTGCAATTTCCCTTCGATTGCAGTGCACTCTGGCGTTAGTCAAGAAGAGCGGTATGTTCAACGCACAAGTGCATGCGATCTTTGCTAAGAAAATAATAGTATCAAGCGTTATACGGAGTTCAAGGACTTCAACAAGCGTATTTGCGTAGCCACTGATGTTTTTGGTCGTGGTATTGACATTGAACGTATCAATCTAGCCATCAACTACGATCTCCCAGCAGACGCTGACTCTTACCTGCATCGTGTCGGTCGTGCTGGTCGTTTCGGAACCAAGGGCGTTTCAATTTCTTTCATGAGCAGCGAGGCTGATCAAGAGGTTTTGAAGCAGGTTGAAAAGAGATTCGAGGCTTCAATTCCGTAAGTCATTCACTGTGAGGCACAATGTATCACTTACTGATTTATTGATAGTGAGTACCCCGAGGGAGGCATCGACTCTGCAACCTACATGAACTAGATAATATCTGGGTGCCTCATATGTTCGGGGTCCGGTGGCTGTTCTGGTCCCATCGAAAGCGCACTCTCCAATTTGAGGCCTTTGTGTTATTCGGTTCTGTGTGATCTGAGCCTTTTTGCTTTCTCTGCCTGCAAATGAATTCTGGGACGCAAAAAGTTCAGGCCTTTGGTGGACAACTCTTTTTTGTTGAAGCCCATGCAATGTGAAGTGAACGGGGGGGAAATTGGGCGTGTTGTGGTGGAGGCTTCGTAGTCAAAATGATAGCAGGCAAATGAAATGGCAAGCTTCTCATCATTTTTGTCCACGTATTTATCCGCCTTTTCTGATTCATTATTTGCCACATCTCAGGGATGAATATTTTGACAATGTTGGGTAGTCTTGACTCTGTCAACTATCTACTTTAATCGTCAACGCCTGAGTGATATTCCACAGTTTCTTCACGGAGGAAGTTCCCCTCAAGCATGGATTTTTTTAGGGTGGTGCTATCCTCTTCATCCTCTCTAAGTTAACTAGATTGTAGGTAATAATATTCGTAAAGCATCCGGTTTGCGTCTGAATATGGAAGACTGTACTTCATATTACTATTCTACTCTTCTGAACAGGATGGCAAGAAATTTCAGAACAGTGTTCCCAGTACACTTTCCCTCGATCAACAGAGAACCCTCTCTCATACCTCGACATACACCCTTCGCCTTTCATCTAGACATCAGCCACCTTCAAAACCGCCTTCCCAAAGTTCTCTCCTTTCAACATACCCACCAGACCTTGAGCCGCGTTATCCATTCCCTCCGTCACATGAGTTTTCACAATGATACTGCCGTCTTTGATCCATTTTTGCATGTTCTGCTGGTGCTCTTCGGTGTACTTGGGGCCCATGTCGGGGTCAAAGACAATGAAGCCGCGGAGGGTGAGCCTGCGGGGGACGACTTGGGGCATGTTCTTTATGCCGTAATGTTGTGGGATGGGGATGGACGTCTGGGAGATGGACCCGCATTGGACTAGATAGGGGAGGTAGTCAGAAGAATGGGTTCCTAGAGTATTAGGGAGACAGTTGAAAAGGGAAACATACCAACACGGCCGAAGTTCGCCATGTTTTCAAGGGCAGCGTCTAGTTGAGGTCCTCCAACGTTGTCATAGTAAACGTTCAAACTCCCAGCACCACTCTCTTTCAAAATCCTCTCTAACCCCTCCTTCACGCCCTCGGTCTTATAGACGAAGCCCATATCAAACCCCAGCTCCTTCGTGATATAGTCAAGTTTCTCCTGGCTCCCCACACTTCCTAAAACCTTCATTCCCTCTCTCTTTGCTAGCTGTCCAACAATTTGGCCCACAGCACCACTAGCCGCACTAATGAAAATTGTCTCTCCTTTCTTCGGCTTCCCAATCTCGTAAAACGAAGAGTAAGCCGTCAGCCCTGACATCCCTAGTGCACCTAGAAATACCTTGAGATCTAGATCAAGGGGATTTTGAAGGGGGAGAAAGCCGCCTTTGTAGGGGTCGAGGTTAAGACGTTCTTTATTAATAACTTGGTACTCGGAAAAAAAGGCATTTCCGAAGATGAGTTGGCCTGGTGAGAAGGAGGTGTTGTTCGATCTTAGGATGGTCAAGATGCCGGCATTTTGAACGACGCTGCCGAGTGGGTAGCCGCCAACGTAAGATTTGTTGGTTATGGGACGCATGCGTCCTCGTCTACCGAGCTGTTAGAAGATATTTATATTTTAGAGCTATGCCTGACTTTGAGAACCTTGCGAAAATAAGGCATTTCGTGCTCACTGGCCAATTCTCTGGCACTTTCAAGAATAATTGAACTAATTGTGCTTGCTCCTTCAAATGAAAGTGGGCTTCTTGCCCTATCTGGGCAGAGAACAACAGAAAATATACTTTTCCCTGAATCACATACAAAGAGATAGGAGGATGAGATAATTTCCTCGATTCAAGATGTACCTAGAGCGAACAGTTCAAGTTCTACCACCTCGGGCCAATATGGCAATTGCTAATAACAAATCAGAGTTGAGACTCACTGAAAAGGGTCGAAACTCAGATAAAGTGTTTTTGCAAGTACACTTCCTTCATCTAATTCAGCGTCAAGATCAATCTCTTCAGTCTCCACAATCAAGTCCTTCCCGGGAACCGGAACACCTGTAGGATTCTTCGCTAGAATAAGTGATCTGTTCGGCGCCATATTTTGTATTGCTTTACTTTCTGTTGATTTGAGGTACTGTAGGATTGTTGCCTTATATCTTAAGTGGATGCCGTGATATATGAGAGAGGCAGCCCAATAAGCGTAATGCTAGCTTTAGCTATCCCGCGGATTATCAACCAATCGAGGATGCTGCTGATTCGGCGCAACCTACTGACCGGACTAAGCGAATGCGGGCTAATGGTACATCAACCTGGCCGTGTCGTCTGATGTATGTGTCCGAGGTTCCTCTGTTGTCTGGGTAATATTCTCTGAGGAGTTGTTTGGTGTTTTAATAAGAGAGGGCGAATTTGTAATCGCGACAGGGTGCCTCGGTAACCGTTAACCCCGTGTGAGATGATCGGGGTAAATCACGTGTCACGAGTGAGCCTGCTAACAACTAACTGATGGGAAAGGTACTATGATACTACTGGTAAAGCTGAATAACGAGGTCTTGAGGTGTGAGAAGGGTGAGTTTTAGTAGAACGTAGGGTTGGACAGAGAGCTACAGCCGAGAATGATTCTTATAAAACGACTAGACGGCGGTCGATCAGTAATCCTTGTCGGATTGCATCTGACGTCTTGATCAGCACTCAATGATATAACCTGCAAGTTCCAAACAGAAAGTCGAAAGTCGAATCAAGTGTTCCTTTCTTCATAAAACACATCGATCACGATTCACTCACAAACCTCAGATATGACAACTACAGCCCAGAACATCGCTGTTCCCCGCATCACGGTCCACACCACCAAGTCCTTCAGTGACACTATCGAGAAGCTGTTTTCCTCAATTGGAAGACCTGAGGATGCAGGCTGGATTAAAGTGGCTAGCGGTATCAAGAACTATAATGCAGAGTCTAAGGAAGAGTTCATAAGTAATGTGAAGGAGTATGTTGGTCCGCATGGCTTCATGATATTTCAAGTTAGTCGTCTCAAGAGACTACCCTCCCCCATCTCGTCACTTACTAAGACAATTTTCTTGTTGTAGGAATATAATCACGGTCACTGGCTCCCATTTTACCTACCAACTAGATTTCAGGTCAAGCGCATCATCTTAGGTAACCCTTTAATCGCCATCACGATGTTGGAACATGATTCCAGTGCTGGCTTGTGTGTGCCTGTAGAGTTGTTGGTACAAGAGAAGGATGATGGTGGAACGGATCTGGTATACTTCCAACCAAGTGCTTTGATCAGCGGTGGAAAGGAGGAGAACGAAGGGTTGGTAAAAGCGGCAAAGGCGTTAGATGGCAAGTTTGAGAGCTTGGTGCAGTGGGTTGCTTCTGATTGAAGGCGAGGGGCATGATAGATTTAAAGCAGGTCATGTTGTGAAAGCCGAATATTATTTGCTGAAAGGTCCTAAAGATAAGCAATAAATGCTCTGAAGTCAATGTGGACTACCATATGTATATACAATGTCAATTTAAATCATGATATGAAGTCTGGTTACAACGCTTGCGGATTAATCGGTCAACCTGTCAACTGGTTTTCTGGGGGCAGTTTGGCGCACAAGCCACATTCTCAGCCACATCGAGGGGTCGTTAAGCGGTTACTGCTTGACCTCACAAGCTACACATTACAACTCAACTTAGAGTTGAACTCTACTATTCTTCTGCAGCACAGTCCTGTGATATTCTCCACGATGTCGCAGCTGGCAACAGTCTCCTCATTTGTCGAAGGAGCACCTCCGGGAGAGGTAAGCTGGCTCCACGTTATATGCCCAACTTTATCTAACTTTCTAAGCTCGCAGATGTTATTGCCGGTACGATTACCCACGCGGCCTCATCGAACACAATACTGAAAGTTCCTTGCTAGACATCAAGAATCTCACGATCGACAGTCCTAATCTGATATCCCAACTCGGACCGGCGTTCGAGAAGTACAACGAGGAACAATTTGCGACAGTGAAGCTGCCTGGTAGCAGCCAACACGTTCGTGGAAGACTTGGAAGCTATGCAGGAAGATGCTAACACCTTGCTAAAGGTAATCGTCAGCTCGCACAATTCTCTTGGAGATGGAAGATATTACGACATCGAGAGCTCGTCCAGCTTTGCCTTCGACCATAGCACGCAGGTTAGTATCTGTTGGCACTCGTGCCAGACAATGTTACTAATTAAAGCAGAAAGCTAGCGCAGTCCAAAGCCATGTTCTCGACAGCAGCCAATCTGATCTAGTGTACGTCTCCGAGATTTTTGATGTGCCTACCAGCTAATGGGTTGCCATAGGAAGTCAATATTGAAGAGCTTGGCAACACATACCAAAGAACATTACCCCAATGCTTCATACGGAGTGTATCCTATTGAGAACGATTCCAGGATTGCCATATTAGTGGTCGCAAATAAGTACAGCCCAAATAACTTCTGGTAAACCTCTCCTCCTGGTTCTACAACTTTTCATCATCTGACAAAATTTAGGAACGGCCGTTGGAGATCGCTCTACATATATTCGCCATCTTCGTCCCAGCTCGAAGGCAGCATGAAAGTCGATGTACATTACTACGAAGATGGGAATGTCCGCCTCTTGACTACCAAGCCAATATCATCCTCAGTATCCTCAGCATCCGCCCCCACAATCATCAGAGAAATCACAGTAGCAGAGAAGAAGTACCAGGAAGAGGTAAACAAGGGTTTCAACAATCTTAGCGAGGGTGCGTTCAAGGGGCTACGGAGACAATTGCCAATCACAAGACAGAAGATTGAGTGGGACAAAATTGCGGGGTATCGACTTGGTCAGGATATTGGGGGAGGAAGCTCGAAAAGGTAGCTTAGAATATTCCGCTTTATACCTGGCAATTCACGTGCTGATGTGGGAATTAAAGAGCAATTTTGCTTGGTGCCCAGTTGGTTTGTTTCTTCTATCCCACCTTAAAAGCCCCAATGAACAAAATTGCCCAAATAGGAAGGAAAGTCCAGTACCTTCCATATCATACAATGTTCGGTGGAGGCTTTATTATGAGATGTCGTACATACATGTGACCCTTAACTGCCTTATCTCACTCCCGTAATTTAGTAGAATGCTATAAGTCAACTCCGCAAAATTCGAGTAAATCTTTAGCACTCACACAATTAATAGTCCGGCGGATTAAAACCTGAGTCGATTCTACCGATTGTGGTGCCGACAGTACCCTTGCAATACTGTATCCGATTTCCAGCCAATAACCAAGACTCTTATTGCTGACCGACAGTTCCCTTCATTGTGGGGCTTGCGAGGGTGTCTTGGATCCTGCCGAAGCCTCGGGCCCCTGCAAACGCTAGAAACTTCGGGAGATTCACTCATTATCTGAGCCAACAAACTCCAATCGCAAACAATTCTTTTGACAACACCTAAGCTCACTTACACTCAATCACCTGGTCATCCCTCAGTAATCGCCATCGAGACGAAGGAAGCCGACGCGAACGAACACCTTGCAACAAACCGATTTGGATCTAGTCCTCTTCCCGATCTCCTATCAACACTCAACACCATGTCCGAGGCAAAGGTATTTACCTACGCAGATGTCGCATCGCACTCTGGGAAGAAGGATCTGTATATGGTCATCCACGACAAGATTTATGACACAACAAGTTTCGTCGATGAGCATCCGTAAGTCTTTATTCTACTTAGTGAATAATTCTGCGAAAGATAGGGGGGGAGGGGATAAGGCCACTTTTCATACTAGGCTGCACAATGGAGGCGCACTATCTAAGGAATATTGCCATGGCCGATACATGAGGAAATAAAGGGCAATACAGCTGGACTACATAGCAAGAGGAGATGAGGTCGGATTGTGCCATGTTCATCGGGGCATGTTGTCTTATTTTCGGCTCTTGTTGAGGATCTTACGCTCTCGGGGCATTGTTAGATCGAAAACTTATAGATCAAAGTTGTTACTAACTTGCCTGCAGAGGTGGAGAGGAAGTTCTGTTAGACGTTGGAGGGCAGGATGCAACTGAGGCTTTCGAGGACGTCGGACACAGTGACGAGGCGAGAGAGATCTTAGACGGTCTATTGATCGGAGAGTTGAAGCGTGTTGTACGTCCGCTCAATGGCTTTCCACGGTATTGAAAAGCACCCGAACGCTAACTTCACGATAGGAGGGAGACCCAAAACCAAAGGCTCCTGCTCCATCATCGTCAAGCCCATCATCCTCATCAGATGGTGGTATGGGACTTGGACTCTATGCTGTCATTCTTCTCGGTGGTGCTGCGGCGTTCGGTGCATACAAGTACATGCAAAGTCAGGAAGGGCAGGCATAGAGGATTAATCTGAGCATTTGGGAAACAGGGCAAAGGGAGTTCCAGGCATGATTTCGATGCCATGGGATTAGGTGGCACAATTGATGCATTTTCTCCAGACACTACCCGACTAATAGAGGATTTTGTAGATCAATTTTCAGTAATGACATAGACATATGAGGTCTTTCGTGTGACAGGAATGGACCTGGCAACTTTGTCCTTGCTAATGGACATTGAAAAAAATTCAAGATTTGCGAATATTATTCAAGACGACGAGCAGAGACTTTCTGCTCACTTGACGGAACCGGTAGCCAAATAAGAATAGATCGACGAAAGACAGAAAATTCTTCGGTTTGATAGCGTGATGCACAGAATAACACATCAAGATAGAGTACCCCAGGCAGTGTGTTCATTCATTATAACATGAGGACACCGCCCTGAACCTTCATTTCAACCTCCCAGAAAGTTCAATATCAAATTGTTTTGTTCCGGTTCAGCAAATTAAAAAACGAAACACTCCTAACACCATGCTCCCAATCTGATGCACATTACCACCAAATCATCACAAACATCAACCAAACATACCACCCTCATCATCTTCCTCGTCATCATCCTCCGCCTTAGGTATCTCCTTCTTCTTAAGCAAATCCTTCCTGTCTAACGGACAAGTCCCCACCCTTAGCAACCACGGAGCCACGCACTCCAGATCAAATCTATGCGTAGGATGACATGGCAACACCACAACTAACGGATATTCATCATCCAAAAACGCCTCCGCACAAATTGGGCATTTCTCGGACTTCTTCAAGTACTTCTTCGGCACCCGCTCTAATTCATCGATGTATGTCTGCGGAACGCCACCCACCTTTTTGTTATTCTCGTCATCTTGAAGCTGTTCAATGAGACCTTCGAGGAGGTGTCGGTTGTCCTCGTCGTGGCTGCTGGTGAAGAGAGTTGCGAATTGGTCGCGGAGCATGCGGTCGAGGGCTGCTTCGTCTGCTGGCGTGGGTTGCGCGCGGGAGTTTGTGGATTGGTTGATCTCGAGTTGAGCGAAGAATGAAGACATATCTGGACGGCGAGATGACTTTTTGGTTGTCTCTGGCTTTACGCCATGCTCGACTATAAGGTGGTTAGTGATGTAGTGGGGTAGATAAAGGAGGGGAAAGTACCGAAGTATGGGCTTGCCATGATTGATTTCCTGGTATGTGCGAGAAAATAAACACAGCTGATTCGACTCCACTTCAATCTGTAGTTTGAGGGAAGAAGAATAATTTCAATGCTATTTGTTGTCTTTCCAAAACTCAAGGCAGAACTCCGTCGCGTTCTTCGAGCTCGCTTAGTGGTAGGTTCGCGAGGCTGAGTGCAAGGCTGATAAGATAGAAATTTGTTCAGCCTCAAAGCTTGGATCAATCACCAATGCCAGAACTCAAGCACGGCACTGAAATTTTATACAGCTAGTTGCCACATGGGGCTGGTTATCACTCCCTTTGAACTTTTCTCACGCTCATCGAATTGCGGAAATGACATTGCCTTGCTTGAGGCATCCACTATGTTGATCTCTTTATTGTGAATTTGTAAAACTTTGAAATTAACATTATCTAGGCTTGCTTGTCTGGGTACTTCAGTGCCCTTATTAAGGCTCATTTGGTCTTTGAATTGCGAACTTTTCCCTGTACGATCTGGTCAACAGATATGGTTCTCATTTGCTGTCAGGCTTGTCATTCCAAGTCACATCGCTCGGTGTTCCAGTCATCTCATTCTCTGTTGATATCGAGAGTTGAAGTAATTCTCTGGAAACTTTGGGACAATTGGATCAATTTTTCAGGACCATCGAAGACATTTTGATTGATTATTCTATTCAATTATAGAGAACTTACCTCCTTCCTCATCACAATGCTAACCTATGTAGCTTCAAGAGTATTGAAGCCAAAGTCTCACTACTCCGATCACGGAATTTTACATCCACATCGTTGAATGAATGCATGCCGCGTTGAGGTTGAAAGGCCCTTCTAGCGTTCGGAGAATTGAACAAAAGCCGAAAGTGGGAGGAATCTGTCGGAATTCCGCCTCAACTCCTCCTTTTCAAACAAGTAAAAGAGCTGGTGGACGGAGTTTCCGAGTAGCGCTGCAAGTTCTGACGCGAGTGTACTTACTAGCTTTCGTTTTGATAAGTACTGATGTATGCTCTTTTGGCTTCTGGCCAATGAAGTGATCGGCAATGGGAAAGAGCGAAGTCGCTCATCCGTCATAACCGTTCTTAATCCTTGCTCGTTCTTCAGTGCAAAGCATTTAATTTCATTTTTATCTTGCAAGTCATCTCAAACTGCTTTACTACAATAGCCAAGTCCTGTTAGCTTCTTTCTTTTGCAATTCATAGCAACTTTTACAAGAATTATATCAGTTCTATTAAGGATGAAATGGCTGACAATGAGTTGGTCAGAATTGAGACCAACATCCTACCCAAAACAAAACTCATAATTACATTTTGTGGCCTAGCTTCTGCCCTTCTAATCTCATTTATCGATCAGAACTCTATTGGTATTGCCTTGCCAGCAATCGGAGAAGATCTCAATTCTGCAACAACCATTGCTTGGGCTGGAACCTCAAGCTTGATCGCAAACACAGTGTTTCAAGTACTCTATGGCAGATTATCAGATATAGTTGGAAGAAAAGTAGTGTTTCTTTGTGCTGTGGGATTGCTGGCTCTTGGGGATCTACTTTGTAGCTTTGCTCAGACAGGTTCTCAATTGTATGCCTTCCGTGGCATATCCGGAGTTGGAAATGGAGGGATTACTGCATTAGCTATGATGATCGTTTCTGATGTAGTAACACTTGAAAACCGTGGAAAGTGAGCATCCACCTGGTCTTCATTTTTTCAAAACTTGCTAACGAACAACTAGATACCAAGGAATCCTGGGCTCCTGCGTTGGTCTTGGTAACACCATTGGACCATTCCTAGCTGCAGCCTTCATCCAAACCTCAACATGGCGGGCCTTGTTCTGGTGTATCTGTCCATTAGCAGTCTTCACTGGAGGTCTCGTCGCTCTCACACTTCCACCAAGCAAAATTCACGGAGATCTCAAAACTAAAGTCAAATCAATCGATTACTTCGGTACCATATTTAGCTCTGCCGCCATCCTCCTTCTTTTAATACCAATTTCTGGAGGTGGCACCTACTTCTTATGGTCCAGCCCCATGGTAATATCAATGCTCGTCCTTGGCAGCATCAGCATGATTGTCTTCCTTGTTATAGAATGGAAATTCGCAGTCATGCCCATGATGCCCCTGCATCTCTTCCGCAACCCACCCGTCTGCGCAATCATGATCCAGAACTTCCTCTTCGGAGTCGTCTACTACAGCCACCTCTACTATCTCCCCATCTACTACCAAAATGCGCGCCAATTCTCGCCTATCCTCTCCGCTGCCCTCACCATCCCCTTCGTAGCGGGACAAGCATCCTTCTCCATCCTCTCAGGACAATATGTCTCACGCACGAAACGGTACGGAGAAGTCATCTGGACAGGCTATATTCTCTGGACTCTTGGAGCAGGCTTGTGCCTTCTGTTCTCACGCACAATACCACGCTGGCAAATCGTTGTCTTCCTCTTCATCGAAGGCATCGGCGTGGGAAATGTCTTTCAGCCCACCCTCGTAGCAGCACAAGCACACTCTGCGAAATGCGACCGCGCGGTCGTCATCAGCGTCCGTAACTTCCTCCGCGCCCTGGGCGGTTCGATCGGACTCGCGCTCTCCTCAGCTATATTCTCCAATATTCTCAAGAAATCCTTACACGCTGTCTCGACGCCACTTCCAGCGGGGTACATTGACGATATTCTAGTGTCGATTCTAAAAGTGCCGGATTTAGAAGTGCTTGATGGTGTACAGGAGAATGAGGTGCTGGATGCGTATATGAGTGCAAGCAAAGCGGTGTTTTATACCTGGGCGCCGTTGATGGGCGTTTGTTTGGGGTTGTGTGTTTTTATCAAGGATAGGGGGTTGCAGAGGAAAGAAGAGAAGGTTGTAGCTGTTGAGATAGAGAATGGGAGGAGTGAGGAGAGTAGTGATGTTGAGGTAAGAGGGGCGGAGGTGGATGGAAGGGAGAAGTGGACGGGGAAGTCATGATTGTATATCCTTATACTTCTAAGGTAATTAACTTCTAGATAAATTCACAAGGATTCTTCTTAATATGAAAGTAAGAGAATAAATTATTAAATCATGCCCTTGTCGTGATGTCTGTCAAATCAATTTGGTTTTTTACCTGCAAAGATTGTCAAAGTTTTGCGTACCATTCAGAGGAGAGTGGATACAGTTTTGTCGCAAGTTCTGATAGATAAACGTAATTAACCCTAACTTCAGTATCTTGTCACAATTTCTGTCAAGATAAAATATATACTCTTTACAACCCAAGAAGATTATATGTTTTATTTGTCTACCCTAGAGGAGAGTGGATGCGATCACCTTGCAACTACTATCACATAACAATTGAATTCCCAACTAACGATCGAGAATGTTAATGGTCTGTAGATATGTTTACTATTTCTGATCTCGTACGCTATTGATCTACATATCTAGTACCACCATGATGTTGATTTTCCCAGAAATTTCAACAGTAAAGAATCTTGAGGTATGTTGAGACAGGACTATTAAGCGAGAAGAACAGAGGATGGAATAAATTCCACTTCTTCACATGATTACCACTTTTATTACTCAATACAGACAATGCTCTATAGGAGGTTAACTCAAATTAAATAATTGTAGGTTCAAGCCTTTGTACAAACTATCACATTACACAGATTCCCCTTCCAAATACTTTCCACCATCAAATCTCACCATCAAGATCCTCAGTCTTCCCCCGGGTATATATCATATATGTGCTGTTTTCAATATCAAACCAAACTCATCAAGACACACTCACTTCGGTAAAACTTCCATAGCAGTCTCAAAAGTCTCCAGGGGAGGCCGCTCACTACTAACTACCTCTCCATTCTCAACAGCGATGCCTTTCCCTCTAATTACACCAGCGCCCTCCACAACGTCATCAATCTCATCAAAGGCCTTATCTTCAGACAGCTGTTCGTGAGTATCGAGGATGACACCACTCTCCTTGACTCCAGGGATCTGAACATCATCTGCTGGAGGTACGCCAGCAGTGCTCGTCAGAGTCGTCATGCTAGCCGAAGCTTCATGGTTCGCTAAGCTGAAGGGAAATGCGATACCCCCAGCTTTCGGTCTCTTGCGATCAAAGTCATCGCCTTCGTTTTCGTTTGTTGGTGTGTGAACCAAGATAGTTGGCGCGACACCATCTACCGAAGGATTGGGTTCGAGCCTTCCTGGAGTTTCCTTGCCCTTGGCTTTCTGAATAGCTAAAAGCTGAGCGACTGGCGTATTCTCATCCACGCCTTCGTCATCAGTTTGATGTTCATCGGTGACAGTCTTTCTTCGAGAGCGGCTTCGGCTAGCGACCAGGATTGGAACCTTCATAGTGCCCCTCCCTTCTTCGGTGTCGTGTAAAGCCCTCGCCCCTTGGCCATCTGCCGCAGACGCGATTGCAGTATCTGGTCTATCAACCCCCTTCTCGAGCTCGAGGGCCTTCTCATCGTGCTTGCTTCCCCACAATGCCCATAGGCTCATTCCCATACTCTTCGTCTTCTTAGGTTCCTCCATCTTTTCACTGGTCCCCCTTCTACCTGCCAAAGCCGATGGAGGAGGAACTTCCCCGCCACCGAATTGTAGATAACCTTGAGCGAATTCTTTGGCTCTTTGCTTCTGTACTCTTCGCTTAACGGACGCGAACTTTGTGTCCCATTCTTTCTTGGCTGTCATCCACTTCTTCACAGGGCCCTGCTTAATGACTCCAATATCATCCCGAGATACATTGCATGCTGGTAATTCTGATTCTGGCTCAAGACTATAAGTATTTCCATGGCGGTCTACGCGCTGACGTATCATGTGGTTTTTGAAACGAGGTAATGGATCTCCAGCTCTGCCAACATGACCGCGGTTGGTATCATTGACCTTCTGCCCTTAATTTAGCTCACATTACGTCATACTTTATAAAATGGCATCTTACAGTTTCGTTTTTAAGGGCATCCTTTTCATCATCAGATTCTGACTTAGATATGATCGATACATCGTCGTCGTCTAATATCTCTATCTGCGTCTTCTGCGCCCTTGCCAAAGTCCACGCCCCGAATTGTGCGATAGAACGATACATATACTTAGCAGGTCGAGTAAAACTTAGTGTTGGCGCAACGTGACAGAGATCATCCCAGACTTGCAGCTGAACATCGGTAGGCTTCCACCTGTCGATCTGATTCCTGGCATGATCATGGGGAACCTCGTCCAGGAAAGCATCACCTGGTGGATATTTGGCAGGATTCGCCGCTTTGTGTGCTAGGTATATCTGCTCGTCCCTCAACATCTCACCCCCGCCAACCATAATAAGCAGTGGAGGGAGTCCACCGAGCGAGGGCTGCAATATTGGAGAAACTAGAGGGTGGGATATCAGTCGATTGGAGGCATACATCTGAATCTGGTCTTTGATCTCTACGAGATTCCCATCAATCATGATTGATAGATCGTGTCCAGCCCCTGGCACCGTGTTCGCATTTGGTCCAGTGCCATCGTTCGTTGCAGTACCAGTAGCAGCTGTGTCGTTATGGATTCCAGAATCAGGATCATGGTTGACATGGAACCCCTGAACCGCATCTACTTCAGCTTGGTGGTTGTGCGGCGACTCAACGTGATCTTGTGTTGTTAGCTTCTTGATGATATCTTCCTCCATAGTAAGCATATCATCTGTATTTGGAGGAGGCCATGACGAAGATGGTCGTTGATGAAAGCCATGTGGTGGAATGTAATCCATAGGGTTATCGCCCGCAACGCTTGGGAAGGAATGGGTCAAATCAACCCATGGCGAAATCAGAATTGCTCCAGCAGGTAATGGTATACCCTGGTCTCGCATGACCACCATCATACTAGTCTCAGTTAGTCAGAGTGTTCCAGATCCAACAATCATAAGCCCAACCTGAGGGCCATTCCCCCACCAGCAGAATCACCAGCAAGCACAATCGTTGAAGGATCTTGAACTGTAAGCAGGTATAAATACGCCGCGAGACAATCATGAAGACCACATGGGAAGGGGAACTGAGGTGCCAGCCGATATCGCGCTACAACGAGTTAGAGCAGCTTCAGCTTCGCAAACATTTTCAGGAACTCACTGCCACAAATTAGTATATGCCCTGATCGAGAACTTGTGTGAACTTCTGTGAACCTACCGTGCAAAAACTCTAGCCTTCAGCTTTCTCGCATGTCTTTGCATCTGATATCTATGCTCATCCACACTGCCAAAGAAGTATGCACCTCCATGGACATATAGCATAACTCGTTTTCCGCCATCTTTCCCCTTTTTTCGCTCGTTGTAGTCAGACCTCATTTCTATCCACTCTGCTTTCATCTCGCTCTGAGGTCTTCGCCATTGCCACCAAGTCTTTCCTCCAACCTTTTCGACGCCATGATGACCCAGTTGGGCATGAATAGCCTCAGCAGATTTGATGAGATAGTCTTCTGAGATTTTGACTTCGTCCACCTTAACCCACGTAGGATGTGGCACCCACTGTGCCGTAAAGCGCTGGATATCTTCGACTGTATGATGCGATGCGTAGAGTAAAAATTTCCGAATCAAATGTAGGCCTTCATCGTAGGATATATGTGCTGTAGGTTTTTGCGCACGCGGTTTGCGATTGAGATACTGGCTGTGTCAATTGCTGCTGCAGACTTAAACCTGGAAACTGACATGTGTAATAAATGTTTGGACAACAGCTGGAGTGACTGCTGTTCCTATAGTTGCTGTATTGAACGGCATGTTTGCGACTCCTTTCAATTGCGTCTTCCTTGGAGAGGCAAATAGAGCTCGTACGAGGTCCCTCGAAACGGACGTTTCAATGTTTCAATGCGCCAAGATGTAATGTATGAACAAAATATGTTGTTGAGACATTAAAACTAGAATATTAAAGGCGAAAGACACGGGAGCAATCAACTTCCCCAGACGAGATCGCCGTAAGCTTGCGATCAGCTAAATTAGGATCAGGAGCTCATTTCATTCCAAGTAGTCAGACGTCATTATCAACACACAAGTGATCAGGACCCCTGTCGGCATTCACAACCCCGACATACGTCTGTGCATAAAAATTTCCATCCCACTACCCCACATCGAGATTCGCAAAAAGTCCATGGTGACATTACCATAACCACGATACACCCATGGAAATCGACGGCAGTAGCAGCGGCGGGCAGAATGCGCAGGCGCAAGGTGAGCATATATTTGAGCTCTTTTTCAGCACAAAACCCATACTTAGTAACTTCTAGCAAAGTCGCAAGCGCAATTCGAACTCGGCACAACCCTCTCCCTCTTTTTCTGGCCTTCGCTTTCTCTAGCTGTGACCAACAACTGGGGCGGTGCCGATAGTGCTGACAAACGCGAGTGGTTCGCTCAGCAAACTATTGACCTTCTTAATGACACGCCAGATGCCGATGCGGAGTGGTTGGAGGAGTTTCTCTTGAACGTCATGCTGGATGAGTTTGAGGTTAACGTGGACGATGATAGTGGTTTCGAGGTCGCAGAACAGATAATGAGGATAAGGAAGAACTGTGCGAAAGGAGACTATGCAGAAGTTGTAGAGCTGAAGCAGAAATGGGATAGCAAGGGTGGCAGAGGAGAGGATTTTGGAAAGTTGTTTGAAAAGAAAGAGAGGACAGAGGAAGATGATGAGACGAGCGGATCTGAGGATGAGGATGGTGGCGTAGATGTCGACATGGATGAGGCGCCGCCTCTGGTGAGGGTTAGGGAACCTGCTGTTCCGGAAGTTGATGAGGATGGATTCACTAAAGTCAGTAAGAAAAAGAGGTGAATCTGGAATATGGTAAAGGCTATGTTTTGCCATAAAGTCAATGGCGTTCAGGGGATATCAAAGGGCTATGTTGCTCCATCGAATTGAAGAGGAATTGCGGAACCTGAAAAGTCAAAAAAGGACTACTTCGTCCGAACGCCAACAAATTCCTCGCGGTGGATGTGAACCTCCAACGCCAACATCAACTATCGAAATCATCTTTGGTATTCGTTTATTCCCAGTCTTCGTCTTCACTATCGTCCCCCTTGCGAGATTCTTTTGGACTACTGGGAGCATGGCTAGGAGCACCTGAAGCAGCACCGACAACATCATAGCTACCGTCACTATCGGCCTGTGACTTCTCTGACTTCTCGTCGTGCGATTTCCGTGCTTCTTCTGGCTTGAGAAGAGTTTGAGTGGGAGCAGGTGTCGCTGGGTGGAGAGTCGTGGTAGATCCGGCAGAAGCTGGCCTGCCCGCCTCTTTCGCCTTTGCTGTTTTGGTAGCAGCCTCATCGTCAGAGTCCTCATCCCAAGCTATATCCTCTTCAGTAGAAGCGGCTGCGCCTATAGGTGGTCAGTAAATATAACAATCCTACAAGACAGTAGGTTTTACCTTTAAGCAAGTCTCTTCTACGCGCCTCGGCTGTTTCGATGCTATGTCTCAAAAAGTAATATCGCCTCCAGAAGTCCTCATACTTTACGGTATCAGGCACTAAGTTCTCCATGGAAGTCCGTAGCTCAATAAAATTTTCCAGGTCTTTACTAATGTCATCGGTTTTCTTTTCCACATCAAAGGTCTTCGTCCATGGCTCGAATTCCTCGCTGACAGGATCCTTGGTAAAACTATCCAAAGAAGAATGTATGACATGTAATTGGGCGTCGAATCGTGTAGTATGAATTACCCGCTTTCCTGACGCATCTTTGCTTTCAAACATTACTGTCGAACCTTGCTTGCTTGCGTCCTCGGAAGGGGGTGCGATGCTCACAGCATCTTTAAGGAAGTCCCGGAGGTTGGTTCCAAATTTCAGAAGCGCTTCATCCGCAGCATCTTCGGCATGTTGTATATCCTTCAATCGTTTTGCGGCTTCCGAGCGTAGTCTCGCAAGTACACCTTCGGATTCCTTTGAAGCATCTTCTGTTGAAAACTCCTTCTCTCCATCTTTAGGTTTTGACGCCTCTTCCGCAGCAGCTTGTGTCTGCGCGACTGAAAGTGCCCTCGTTCGATTGATAATCGATGAGCTCAGGCCAGTGAGACCCTTTTGTGCTTCGTTGAAACCCCTCGATGCTTCTTCTCCAACAGCAGATAGTTCTGATGAAGCTTCCTTATAGACAGATTCGCCCTGTATATATTTAGCATACACTCTTCCCAATATTTTCTCAAGAACGGACCTGCTTCACTACACTCCCAAAAAACCCTCCCAGTCTTGCTCCCCAAGGACTGGATGATATAGCCTTATATGCGTCCTGGAAATCGGAATTGAGTGTGGCTTCAGGCTGCTTCTCTTTCTTGGAGGATTCCTCCTCGGGCGACAAAGCCTGCTCTTGGATGTGATCGTAGGCAAGGTCCATAGCTAGGCTTATGCAATGTAATTAGACTGGCTCAAAGTTGTAGGTCGTTCTGTAGGGGCAGCGAAGTCGTGGAGTGACGACTATCAGCTTAGCATTTCTGCCCAATACGGACGAGGCACTGGCTATGCATAAGGGCACGGACCTCTCGCGAGTCACCATCGCCGAATATGATCACGTGATAATTCCGACTCCACTCCCGTTACGGCCCCGAAGGGTACCAATGGTGTCCGAAAACGGCAGCTAGTTCTATCAATTCATCAGCCTCTCCATATTACTGCAACTATGAGTACATTGTTGTATCTAAATTACTGCGGAGGGAAGATGATTTATTTTTCGTTGCATTATCTACCCTTATCTACTACGCTACTTCAACGAATTACAAAGCTATCACTTTATGAAGCAATAGACGCATTCACACTTTCAATTTCGTACTGTGACAATTCCCCGGATTCACTGCTCAAGCGTAAGCTCACAAATTTTCATACCAAGACATGTCTTTCAGGATCGAGGAAGATCACAACTTAACCTTTTCTTTGGGTCTCTTAGTTCTATCTTGAACCCCCTCTTCCTCGGCCTCGTTTGCCACAAGAGGAGTATATAGATTGGCCCAACGCGGCTCAAAGCTACAGCTATCAACCTTCAACTGCACCATGTCGTCAGTGGTTATCCTTTAATTCTCTCTCAACACCGCCCTGAGTCACGGTATTAAAATCACCTAAATCCCTTTGTCCTAGGATTGGCTCTTGGGTGGGGAAGACAGATCTCTCACTCTTCAAGCAGGCAGGGGCGTTTGTCGGCTTTTAGAGACGGTCTTCGAGCAAATTCCATGTGGACATCCTTGCTGATCCCTGCTTGCTGATTATCAATCTTCACTTCCACCACCAAAGCACCACCACAGCACCCCTCCGCCAGGAGTCCACCTGCCTCGTCCAGACCGCACAGAGACAAATCTTCCTATGATAGCATCCTAGAACCATATCCTTACACCCATCTTCAGTTTTAAACACGGGTGCAGGATCAGGCAAAAAATCCACCTCATCAGTTTGTTTCGTGAGCCACACCGGTGCATACACTGCATATTGAATCCCCTCGACACCTCCACTCCTTGTGCCGATAGGAAGCAGATGCTCCAAGCAGGTCCCGTTCACCGTTCACCGGACTTTCTTTCAAGCCTTCTCCTTCTGTGTCAACTCCTGCTGCCCGCTGCCATAGGCACAACTCTCCCTCCGCCTCCGCTGTCTAGTTTGCAACTGTTGCACCAGCATCCCAAGTCCAGTACTACGCCGCTATTCTACGACGACCGTATTCCACCAGCCTGCATAAGCTTACTCGGCCGGTCACTGGTTTTGGTGCCGTCACTGCTCTTCTCTCCCCACCTCTCCAATTCTTTCGCTCTCTCAAACAATTCCAGCCCTACGTACAATCAAACTTGACTCCCCGCTCCGAGTCCCCTTTCCATCAACATCTTCGCCACCCCCCTCTAAACCTGCTCTTGAATTGAACTATTGTCACGACGTCAATCTCAGCCGACTCCCAGGCTGACTGGCTTCCACATGGATATCACAGCCAAGAAGTCCAATAGTGTCAATCCCGCCTTCACTCTCTCGGCACGACAAGAGCAACTCTTGTTTGCGGCCCTCAACTCAAATAACAAGAAAACATCCGAATCGTCACCTGTTCAAAAGAACGATATCTTTACAATGGCGCCCGCTAGTTTCTCTGAATCGCCGGTTCAGGCTCCGGGCTCTGGCACTTTGAATGGTTTCGAAGATAGCCCTTTCGTGGACTACGATTACGAATTTGATGCTGATGGGAATTACGACTACTCATTCGACAATGGCTCACAGGAACAGATGATTGGTAAATTGCCTGGATCTTCGTCAGATGGCGACGCTGATACCCACGACAAACGAAGTCACCCGGACGATGAAGACGACGAGGAGGAAGGTGGCGGCAAACGCAGAGAGGGCGAGGATAAGTCCTCTAAGAAGCCTGGGCGCAAGCCGTTGACATCTGAACCCACTTCCGTAAGTTGCTCAATCCAGTCTCAGCCATAACCTCTGCTAAAGGAGGCGTGCTACAGAAGCGCAAGGCTCAGAATCGTGCCGCACAAAGGGCTTTCCGGGAGCGCAAGGAGAAGCACCTCAAAGATCTAGAAACCAAGGTAGAAGACCTTCAAAAGGCGTCTGAATCTGCGAACCACGAGAACAGCATGCTACGTGCCCAGGTAGAAAAGATGTCTACGGAATTACGCGAGTATAAAAAGAGGGTGTCAGTTACTGGTGGCGGCGTCGCTCGGAGCTCATCGTTAAACAGCAACTATCCCGCTTATCTTTCTGGCAAAGGTCTTGGGGGTCTCAACAATCCTAACGATGTCAACTTCTCATTCGAGTTTCCCAAATTTGGCCGTCTTCCGGGTCCGGCTGCTCCAACTTTGCTCAGTGGTACAAGGCAGTCAGCATCACCGACCGCCGCTGCTCAAGCCACCGCTAGTCCTGTTGATAGGGGACAAATCAGTCCCCGTAACCAAAGCCAGCAACTGGTTTCCCCTGTTTCTAATGTCTCATTGACAAGACAATCGGCATTAGTTGGCAATGGAGACATGTCTAGTCTTTCAGGCCTCTTCAGCCCTTCGATCCTCGAGAGCGTTGGAAAGAGCCCTCAATATGATTTCTTCAGCAGACCCAATAACAACACAAATGGATCGAGGTCCAGCACAGATTCAGCTAATGGCAATATGAGTACTGGTCATAACACATCTTACAGCTCGCCATCGGCCTCGTCAAACTCTAACCATGGCCCTAGTTCCTCTTGTGGTACCTCTCCGGAGCCTACTATGCAGTCACCAGTCTACAACAAACCTGTCGATTCATCACTAACAACAATTGGAGAAGAGCGCTCTGGCGACACAATCGGCGAAGGTGAGCTCACCTTCTGTGACAAGCTCAACATGGCTTGCGGCAACCCCAACAATCCAATTCCACGTACAATGTCTGATCCTGCTCCAAATTCAGTGAACAATACCCAAAGCCCGGCCTTTGACATTAATGGCATCGATTGGTTCGCCCAACAGAACGACAATCAATTCGATCCTCAGTTGTTCGGCGACTATCGTGAGCCACAAGAGAGTATTCTTTCTGGAGATGCCTTTGGAGACAGCTTCTTCAGCGACGCCTTTGCGGGACCAGATTTCATCACACCTTTCAACGTAGAAGCCGGCCCAGCTAAGAAGGATGTTGTCCAGCAACTTGACGCCGCGCAAAATGTAGAGGAAGAAGTTGTCCCAGCAGAGGACACCTCGAAGCTGTTGAGCTGCAACACTATCTGGTATGAACCCCCAAGTCACGAACGATCCCTGGCCTCTAACAATCCATCCAGGGACCGCCTTCAGGCATGCCCCAAGGTTCGAGACGGAGAACTTGACATGGACAATCTCTGTGCCGACTTGCAGAAGAAGGCGAAATGCTCCGAAACCGGCGCCGTCGTGAATGAGTCTGATCTCATGAAGATACTTGCACAACACGAAAAGGAAAGCTCCAAGACAATCAAATTTTGAAGATCTTTTTCGAGACAATAATTCAGCGGCATTTACACGGATTCGAGGCGTTGCAAATACACAAAAAGGCCACTGTAAAACAAAGCGCCGCGGTATGGGAAGGATCATGGTCATTGATATATGGTAGGGCGTACACGGTCACAAGTGACCCTGCTTTTCACGGAGTGTTTGGAGAACTGGCAGAAATCCCTAAGCAAAGTTTCGCGCCGGATGAATTGCTTTTGATGTACGGTATTTGGCATGATTTGATATGGAGGGAAGAATCTGCTAAATGTATTTTGAGCTTGGCCATGTGGTTCTGATATGTTTTGGAGTGGGAAAGACACTCACGAATTTAGGTGATTTGGGAACCTAGCACTCATTTTCATGTTTGGCACTCGCTCATGCCTTTCTCCTTTTATATTTGCCGCATAAGCGAGTGATTCAAGTATATATCGTCGCAACTCTATTCAAATCGTCTCGGTCCCTCTTGAGCTGAAGGATACCCAACATTGATGCCTACATTTGGAACGTTATCTCTTAAGGCAACCCTACCCCCCCTTTCCCCCTAAGTCGTGACTAGAGAAAACATCAGCTTTTATATCATCAGATCTGACTCTCTTGTTAGTATCTTGACATCATGCCTAATAAGCGTTAGTCTAACTTTACACGCCATCTCACTACCTTTCCTTCGATGCTCATGAGAGGGGATTCTAGAGGAGAAAGATACACAACTGAACTCACAGAGTTTGATATCCCGTATTCGTTTGTTTGTTTCTTGAACCACTTTCGAAGAATGAACAGAGCGGGGAAACACCCGTTCTGATTGATATTTGACAAAACCAACACCCACAAGTCTCCTCTCTTCACAGACGAGTCCTGTACTGATTGTTGATCCTTCGAAGCAGGCAGGCTGCTGTGAAGAAGCAGGGAATAAAAGTTAATGAGGATGCCTTTTTTATTTTACTCCTTTTTTGGGGGGAGATGGGAACGTAGTGGGAGTTCATACTTTTCTATCCATGGGATACGTAGTCGAGGGAATGGTATAGCGTAAACCCTGTGTGTGTATCCGGGGAGATTGAAACCATGTTGTCTATGTATGTATTTCTATAGGTTCGTTGTCTTGGCTCGAGACTCTTGCACTCGACACTCCTGTGGCACCAGAATTTACCCGGTCTTGATTTCTACCCTTAGGGAACAAGAGACAGGTCATGTTTTCAAATCCCCTTACTTGCCCTCTCAACCCTTAATTCCTCTTAACCTTACACAACATCCCACACGCAAGCGAGGAGGGTCCGAAAGGGTACTCAAGCAATTTGGTGTCATTTTGATCTTTTCATTATTTTATCTAAGAGCCAAACTACTCCTAGCAAAGCATCCAGCATTGGTATCATCGTTTAGCAAATATCTCTTGTCCTTTCCTCCCGAATGATCAAGTCACGGTATCCAAGAATCCATCCCGACTCTTCCATTCCGCCCCTTCAAGCAAATTCGTCCGTGACAGAGATATCAACGATTATTCTCCGTAAGCCTCCTTCGTTCGAGAAGAGCTATCGCTCATGCGCAAATCAAACAGTAAACTCCCGCTCTCCATATACAATGCAAATGCTGTCATAATACAACCTGCCATGTTTGCCACCCATATATCTACTGTGCATGAAGAAACGTGATATGCTCAACAGATTCGTGCACCTTCACATTTCGTTGATCCGTTTGGTCGCCCTCGGATGTGGTCGACGAAAATTGGGATCGAGGGCTTCTATTTAACCGTCGTTCCCCCGCTGTTAATAACGACGCGGGCACCCTCTTTGCCCAAAATCCCCCGCTCCTGTGGTTTGGGGCTCCGATCCCTGCCTCTTTTCCTGCTTAGGAAGCCCAGCATGCCATTTGGCTTGCTCTCGACCTCGTTTAGCTTTGCGTCCAGTGGAAGAGTGGCATCCTTCTTGGCCAACTCTGTCCAGCTTCCAGTCTCTCCAAGCACCACCTGCATCCCCCCTCCCATTGATTCTTTGCGTGATCCACCTGGTCGAGTTGGTCTGCTGTATGATGGCTGATAAGGTGATATCGGAGGTTTTGAGTTGGAAACCTGTCGAAGATTATTCGATTTCGGTTGCGCGGCCAAGGATCGTGGCTGTCCATTTGGTAAAGGTGGAGGGTCCATCGGAGGGGAGCCTGAGGGCGAAGAGGCTTGTGACTTGATCGAGCTCTTTCTTCGAAGTCTCGAGACAGGACGAGTGCTAATCGGTTGGCCTGAGCTTCCTTTGCTACTTCCACCAGCCACACTGCCGTCTGATCTTCCTCCAGGTGTTCGTGGGGATTGGGACGGCTCAACAGGGCTGTCGCCATTGGACAATTCCGGCTCCTTACCTTCTGCGTATCTGGCGCAAGGTCAGCAACATGATCGGGGATGATCGAGGGTGAATCTACCTTTCAAAAGCAGCAGCCGTATAGTCGAAAGCTGTGAACTGGTTCTCAATCATCCTGTATAACTCATCTTCTCTGATCTCCTTGTCCGTCGCATCTTCTCTCAATTGTTCTCTGGGCTTTTGTCGGCGAGCTCGAGCTTCCAAAGGTGCCTCCTCGAGTAGCAGTTCCTCCAGGTCGTATGTAGCATCGAAGTTCGTCTTCTCTCCAGATGGTATGAATACTGGCTCGACTTCCTTCCTTTCGAGCGCCTCGAAGTCTATACTTCTGAAAAACGGATTGTCTGTGAAGCTCTCAAAACTCATGGAGCCTATTCGCTTTTGTGGGTCTTCTTCCAAGGCCGAACTGATAGCATGGAGACATGGCATTGTCACTGGAGGACTCGTAATTGGGAAATTTGGGTTCGCTTTTGTGATCTGCGAGGCCAGAGCGGTATGTGTGCTGCCATCAAATGGTCGCTGGAAACGAGTGTCAGTTGGTGTCTATAAAGCACGGTGCGATGAACGTACCTTGTTGTAGATGCACTCGTAAAACAAAACACCCAGTGACCACCAATCAGCACCCGGGCCATAACCACTCCCTGAATAAACCTCTGGAGCAAGGTACGCAAGCGTCCCTGACTTGCTAGTAAGCTGGCGTCCTTGAGTAAAATCAGAAGCAACATTCTATAACGAGTCAGCAAGGGCCTCAGTCAACACAGTGAGTGAATGGAAACTAACAAAATCTGCCAGGTGAATGTGCCCCTCTGAATCGAGTAGCACATTGTCCGGCTTGACATCTCGATGTATGATCCCCTGGCTGTGTATATATCTCAAAGCACACCCCAGTTCCGCGATCCAGAATCGTACGGCTTCTTCTGTGAATGTTTTTCTCGAAATATGGAATCGTAAGTCGCCACCGTTCATGAGATCAACCACGAGATACCTATCCAACCCAGGTTAATTTCTGATATTGCATTCCATGATCCCCTACTCACATGTATTCGATATCCTGAAAGCTGTACCGGAGATTGCAAATGAATTGGTAGTTCAGTTGCTCGAGCATCCGCCGCTCCCGCAGTATATTGCGTACACTTTCTGATCGCACCACTAGTTGGGTCCGCGTCAGTAACCTCCCACGTAATAATGTTGGCTGACCAACCTTCATCCTTTCGTATGTACTTCAAGGCGAACGTCAACCCAGTGTCTTTCCGCTCCACGATGCGGACCTTGCCAAAGGCACCCTTTCCCACGACTCGAAGCAAGCGGAAGTGATTTAGGTTTACTGTGTAGGAATGATTGTCAGCTAGGAATCAATGCCATAGGAAGTGCACCATAATACAACGAAGTGGACGGGAGTTCCTGTTGCAACGCAGCTATGTAGCTTCACACAATTGGATCGGACGTACCCTGATCCTCGAAGCAAACCTGCTTCCCATGAGAATTTCCCATTCTTGCGAATTGCTACGACGGGCGTTCTAGCAGAAACAGTACTTGAAAGACGCGTCGTTGCCTCCAGACATATTCTGGTGAGAAGTATTTGTTCTGCAGAAAGTGCCTTGCGGGGTGCACTACAGGGTGAAAGAAGGTATTGTGCCCGAAGAGTGAAACAGCAGTCTAATTAGTCTTCCTGGCTTTTGGAAGGGACCGGTAACAGATAGGGCAGAGCCAGGGATCGAAGCGAAGGCGGTGATACCTGTGGTTTTCCTGATCAAGGGCTGTCTTTTGGTGTTGTCGTCGATGCTGAGGTTGGTATTGGCCGCAGACACAAGGTGCTGATGTGATGCTGTCCTAGGTTCGACACAGGGGCGACACAGGGGAGACACAGGCGTAGAAGCGTATAAGGGTGGTGGGGAGGAATCGACAGGATTTCGAGGCTGAAGGAGAGATCGGCTTCTAGAAAGATATTTTGGAAGGTTTCGAAGCCGGGCGCGGCGGGAATGTTTTAGGTCGTCTCTGGCTGGCGGAGGTTCGGTGGTTCAAAGGTTTAATGGTTCAATGGTTCGCGGGATGGGTGAACACAGAAAGCGCAAGGACGGCGGGAGCCAAAATAGACAATTGATCAAAGGGGTCGTGGTGGTACTCGTTAGCCTGGTACGGAAGTAGTGCTTCTTGTCCTTCCAAACAAGCACCGATCAAGCACCGATCAAGCACCTCTGACCACTTTAGCAGTTGCAGTGGCAGTGGCAGTGGCAGTGGTAGTAGTGGTAATCTAGCTGTCCTAACGGTGTGTGAATTTTGCCTATGCAAGTACGCAAGGCAAGCCCCTCTAGGTTCGATGCTGCCGCCTTGCACGTCGCAGTGGAGAGAGGTTGGTAAGAGGTAGGTAGAGGTAGGTAGAGGTAGAGGTAGAAGTAGAGGTAAATAGGTAGAGGTCGGTAGAGGTCGGTAGAGGTTGGTGGCTGATATGAACACAAAAGGAGAGCGAGGCACCGAGTACCAACTGGTTCAATAGCTCAACTAGTCAACACTTGGAGTCGCCCCTCGACCACGCTCAAATTTAGAGATATTAAATGTTGTCGGTACACCGTATGCGGGACAGAAGTTTTCAAGATGCGTCCGCGGAATGGCAATGGCAGCACTCAGGAAACAAGGCACGAGACGAGCATGGGACGATGGGACAGGCATGTGTCTTTATAAGATGGCGCTCATCGCGGCCGTCTCTTTACAGTGCACTGAGTGGACCTTGTAGTGGTCCATGCCTCTGCCATGTTCTCATGCCCTATGCCTGCAGAAACCAGGAGACCCATAGGGAAAAGCTCACACAGATTCACGGCACCGCACCATACAGACCCATACAAGGCCATGCTCCGTACACCACCAACCGGGCCATCCACAAGACGAGTAGGCTTCTGCTTCAGGCTGGACAAGGGAAGGATGTGGCCCGCGTCCACGCTCTCGAGGCGTGAGAGGCACGCTGTTGCTATTGCTGTTGCAGACGCTGGCTACTATATGCTGGCTAGGCCGGCTCTCGCTGGATAGCCAGGAGACAGGAGACAGTAGACAGGAGAAAGGAGATAGGCTCGCAGGCTTGCAGGCCTGCAGGCTGGATACCCGCAGAGAGAACACATGATAGGGGCTTACAGGTTCAAGCGCCTTTTGCAGCCAGCATGAACTTCTTTCTCTCCTCTCTTCCTCTCCTACTCTTCTCTCTTATCCTCTCTCTCCTAGCTCATTCTCTCCTCTCACTCTCTCCTCTCACTCTCTCCTCTCACTCTGTCCTAGCTCACTCTCTCCTCTCACTCTCTCCTCTCACTCTCTCCTCTCACTCTCTCCTCTCACTCTCTCCTCTCACTC
>LLCE01000154.1:0-88780 GCA_001414415.1 Hymenoscyphus repandus | reverse complement strand
CAGCATGCCAGTGTGACATATGGTGACGGCTTGCAGAAAAGTTTGAGATGGCCGATGGAATCTTGGGGAAGACAAACGCCGCAAGCGCGCGGGGTGCTCGTAACGGACCCGAAAGGGGGAGGACGGGAAGAGGTGAGACAGCCACTGGTCGACAGGCTGATATAAAGAATCCATCCAAGGCGGCACAGTACAGTTCTGGCTTTCTGTTGTCCAGCCAGGAAAGCCAAAGTCGTCGAATGTGTGTACATGTATCTCCGTCTGGGCAATGGTCGGTGTGCTTTTAAGAGATGTCACTCACGGTGCCTGATGACAACCCACAAGTTGGAAAGTCTGCCAACGATGACACCATAGTGTTATAGGAAGATGAACATCGAGTCAAGCGTATCCGAGCACGGGGTATAAGTACGAGGGAGGTCTTGACAGCCGACGACCAGATAGACAACCAGATAGACGACCAGATACTCCATCCAGGGGTGAATGAATATCCATCGCCCCGAGAGGATTTGACCAATCCAAGTTTAAAAGGTAATATCTTGATCAGGTGATTGGTTGAATACACGGAGGGTCTAGCCCAGCAGTTATATTTATTAAAGCCTGTCGGTAGTAGACGATCAGATAGACGACCATATATTGCCGATGAGTATACAGAGTATGGTCTGGTCTAGACATCTGGAGGTTCCTTAGAAGTATTGCTTACAATTGTTGGTGGCGTAGGAGCAGATTGTTGTGCTTGTGATGTGGGTCTCCTGCTGGGTCCCTCCAAAGCTGGGGATTGCTGAGTCTGCTGTGTTCATCATGCTCATCATGCTCATCATGTTCATCGTGTTGATCGTGCTCATCGTACTCCTCGTGCTCATGGTGCTCATGGTGCTCATTGTGTAGGAGGCCGAACTGCAGCGTGATGTGTGGGCTTGCGTCTGCTTCTGCTGTTGTCTCCCCATCGATACTCTCAGCCACCTCCCCTTTTCTCCTCCTGCGTCAGCTTAAACTTGTCGTGGCCTTGTAGAGGTAGGTAGGTAGGTAAGTAGGTAGGTAGGTAGGTAGGTAGGTAGGTAGGTAGGTATCTCTGCAGCAAGCGAACGGTTGCGATGAGGGCGTTGTCACTCCAACATTCACTTTATCACATCGCGTATTCGATACAACGTCCCAACGGCTCATCATGATTGGCCATTCCCTGTCTCGCCCGGCCCCAACTCTGATCCTCCTCGTCGTCTGTGCCATCCTTACAGTACTTTTTGCGCATAGGGAGCCCTGTACCCCCGTGCAGCGGGGAGACACCGGAATCGCCCTGCCACCCACCCATGATCCTCTTCGGCCCCAGGCTCTCAGACGACGATCCTCCGGGGGCTGGCTTCTTCCCCGACCTGATGCCAGTCTCTCTCCCAGTGAGAAGCATCCTGGGACCCCTTCGCTTGTCCAAGTACCATCTACCCTGACCCCCGTACCGATCTCGCGCTGCTTCTGATGCGGCTTGTGGTGCCGCTAGCAATCCGAGGTTGGATGTATTTGTATGTTTTGTCGCCCACGAATGTCCACCGTTGCCCACCAGGACGGGATAACACAGACGTCCACCAGCCGTTACAAACACCACACTAGCACCGACCAGCACCAACCAGTACCGACCAGCACTGACTAGTATCGACCAGCACCGACTAGCATCGACCAGCACCAACTAGCATCGATTAGCATCGATTAGCATCGACCAGCACTAACTAGCATCGACTAGTACCCGTCCGTGATTCCACGAGCACCACATCGATCGGGAGTCAGACTCAGACTCCGTCACTCCTAGAGCCCAAGTACTTTTCAAGTCCCGGACCTCTAAGGTGAGAGAAGGGATCAATCCAATTGCCAGCACGAGACAAGGGCGCTCAGCCAAAGGAGACTTGCAGAACTGAAGACGGAAGACGGAAGACTTGCAGACTTGCAGACTTGCAGAATTGCAGAATTGCAGACTCTTGTAGACTCTTGCAGACAGACTTTTGCAGACTCGCAGACTCACAGACTTACAGACTCTACCCTACTCTGCTCTACTCTGCTCTACTCTGCTCTACTCTGCTCTACTCTGCTCTACTCTACTCTACTCTACTACTCTACTCTGCTCTACTCTACTACTCTTCTCTGCTCTGCTCTACTCTACTCTACTCCACTCTGCTCTACTCGGCTTGCTTGCAGAGGCCGGTGAACGGAAGCACGCAGGACAGCTACAGCACGAAGGCGGGGCATTACCACACTTAGTCCGCCGTCTCCCGTAGTATCTCCCACGCAGCGAGAACTGCCAGCCATATTGACCATATTGGCCATATTGATCATATTGACCGTATCGACCAAATTGATCATACAGTATTGGCCATATTGACCGTATCGACCATATTGACCAAATTGTCAACTGGAGTGTCATTTTAATTATCCTATCGCCACTACCGGGCGACATTCGAGAGACAGGATCCAGATCCAAGAGCAAGCCAACCCAAGCAAAAGCCAGACTAGAGAGAGAGACCAGAGAGAGAGACCAGAGAGAGAGACCAGAGAGAGAGACCACAGAGAGAGAGAGACCAGAGCCGTCCAAGGAGGGAGAGGAAAGAATAGAGTAGAGTAGACCAGCTGAACTTTGTCTGCATCCACGAGCATCATCAGACGTATTTGGTCCACCCCAGTCCACTGCCACGGCCGTCCATTGCTGTCTTCTCTTCGCTCTGAGGTGTGCATGTACCTAAGTACCGGACTGGCCAGTGCAGTGCTCTGCCCATATTGCGGTTCCTGCTCGACCTCCGCGGCCAACCTACGAGTGGTCGTGGTCTTGGTCTTGGTCTTTCTCTGCGTGTTTCTGCTTTCTGGCTGAATCTTTTCCTGCGCATGTACCGTGGCCCGTCCAGTGGTACTCGCCGTCGCAAGCACTCGCACGCACTCGCACGCACTCACTCACGCACTCACTCACGCACTCACTCACGCACTCACTCACACGTATTCACCAACCCACACGCATTCACCAACCCACACGCACTCACCAACCCTTCACAAGCACCTCTCAACCACCCTTCAAGCGCCTCCCAAGCAGTCGCGGCTGCACGAGTCAAGGGCTAGAACACCATCTTTTCCTTGAAGAGGGACCGTGAAGGGGACCATCGAAGGGGACCATCGAAGGGCATACCCGTCGCCGAACAGGTGTGGCCCATTGCTGGTGGACTTCCGCCGCCCGCTACCAAACTTACCAAACTGTCCCACGCATATCGAGCCTGCTCAAGCCTGCTCAAGCCTGCTCAAGCCTGCCCAACCCAGCAGGCCCTGATGTTACCGGCAGACTAAAGCTTGCACTTCGACTGGATACCATCGCGGGACGACCAAACCTTCTTTTCCATCTTCCCTGAGTTCCCCTACGCCGTGCTCCACTCCGTATTTCGAAGTAGCTCCAAACCCATCCCAAGTCCCCTCCCCCCAGAAAGAGCGGAGAGCGGGAGCCATTGTGCGCCGTGGTGGCATTGGGATATCTTGTTTGCTTTTTGCTCCCGCAGCTGCTACTGTTGCTGCTGCTGCTTTTGTTCCTGCTCCAGCTCTTGCTCCTGCTCCAGCTCTTGCTCCTGCTCCAGCTCTTGCTGTTGCTCTTGCTTGCTCTTACTCTTGCTTTTGCTCTTCCTCTTGCTGCGTGCCTACTCGCCTACTCGCCTACTCGCCTGCTCGCCTGCTCACCTGCTCACCTGCTCAGTCACACTACCTCAGAATACCGAAACCTTCAATTGTTCAGACACTCACTGCTGTTGGTCGGTTCTTTGTTTTTCGCTGTAGCACAAAATAGACGACGAACCAGAGCTTCCATACTTTCAAGGCACGCCTGGATCTGCGCGATCGACTTCGAGAAGAAAATAAAAATAAAAATAAAAAAATCTGGAAAAAGACGACGCTTTGCTTTAGATTGTACGCCAAAACAACGCCCTCTCGGATTTTCGTACCGGCCCACCACAACGACAACCTCAGCACATTCGACCTGCTCGTGCTTCGAGCGAGAACTGAGCTTCATCAGCTTCATAATCCCATCAGGACAGCCATCTCGAAGGCATGTTCCAGCCACAGCCTACTCCGCTCCCTCCTTACAGTACCTATGGGGTTCATGGAGTGACTTCACCGGTTGCCGATTTTCCAGGGTTTCCACCTCAGCCCGGCCTCTCTGAAAGTGGTTCAACGATGTACCAGGGTCCCATTTTCAATCCCGTCGCTCCTCCCAACAACTTCCACTTCAACAACACCACCAAGAATAATTCCACCCCTTCGTTCAGCATGGCCGGCAACAACATGAGCGATCTGGACGCCCAGGAGGCGTTGGCTCGTGAATACAACCCGACCTTGAAGGTAGGTACCATCGTCCGGCCTCACCACCACCTTCGACACTGATGATGCTTGCAGGGTCCGCTCGTGGGCGAGAAAAAAAGCAGCTTCGCCATCACCGCAGAATACGCAAAGGCAGATCCGATCTACGTCGCCAAAACAGCCGTGAGGTCATCTTTGCGACATGGAGAATGTCTCAGCTAATTGTTTGCCAGGCTCTGCCAGAGAAATACTCCTCCTACCGGCCGATACTGGGAGATGGCAATTGTGGATGGCGGGGTAAGTCCTACCCCACAGGGTCTCGGTGCATACATCGCACAACATCCACGCCATGCGATGATGGGGTTGATCTGATGGCTAACGTGTGATAGCGGTGGGCTTCTCCTACTTCGAAACGTTGTTGCGACTGGGTGACGGAGAGCAATTGGAGGAGGAGGTGGTGCGGATGACCTCGCTGAACAATCTCCTCACGAATGTAGGCTGTTTCAATTCGTGGATCTTCGAGGACATGGTGGAGGAGACAACAAGTCTATTGAAAGATCTGGCGAACCTGATGCAGACGTCGCCGCAGGCCGCGTCAGATCTGCTGCGAGAGAGGTTCAACAACCCCGAGGTCTCGAATGCGATCGTCTACCACTTCAGACTTCTTGCCAGTTCTCGAATTGCTCAACGGCTCGACCTCTATGAAGAGTACATCGAAGAGCACATGGGAGGGGTCGAAGGATACAGGAAAGGCTGGCTGGAGCCCGTGGACCAAGAGATTGATCATCTGGGGATGACTCTCCTGATCGACGTCTTACTGAAGCCCATCGGATTCGCGGTCGAGATCGTCTACCTCGACAGGAGTGTCGGCGGACAGGTGAACAGCCATATTGTGCAACCCGAAGACTCCAACGGCACCCCGACCAATCCCGGGGGCCCAATGATCCATCTGCTCTATCGACCGAGTCACTATGACATTCTTTACAAAGAGGGCCCATCACGACGGGTGATCCCCAACCTTGCCCAGCATGCAAACGTCCAGATAAACCGGGTGGCTAGTCTCCCTCACCAGCATGTCATTCAAAACACCCCCATGCCGGGCTATCCATCAGAGATCGATTCTCTCTTCAGCATGCCTGGGTTCACCTTGCTGCCACCATCACACCACGGTCTCCCAATGCAATACCAATCACCAATTGACCAAACCTACGCAGCCTCTCCTGTTTCGTCCATGTCACCCATCTCGCCTGGAGCGTCATCGGTAAATACCCCTTCCAGTACTGGTCTCCCATCAGTCTACTCATCGCAGCCACCGATAGCACTTTCCAAACCTGTGATGGCCTCGTCACATCAACAATTCCCACCAAGCGCCACCCTCCCTGTTCAATCACATATGCCTCCATCACGTGGCCCACCCTTGAACACACATCCCACCATGCCGTCGGAGTTGCCGTCTCCCAGCTCTGCTGGGAGTACCTTCCGGCCCAGTAAGTATGAGTGGGAAGCGGCAGCTGATTGGGGAAGTGAAGGACCCGTGCAATTCCTCACCAGCACGTTCAAGAACAGCCATTATAATACGGCACATTATAATAACCCCAACTTCCAGCCGGAAGAATGGACTCCGGATATGGATGAACCACCCACCACGAGGAAGAGGTCGAGTTGAAGATCGTCAGCGCGGGGTATGGAGATTGGAATGGGAATAGCCGCCTAGGCGACGCTCTCGTGTTTGACAACGATTCTCGCCAAACATTCCATCCCGGGAAGACTCTGGGAGAGATCAGAATGCACGCAGAGACAGTGGCAGAGACAGTGGCAGAGACGAAGATCAGAAACACCCGGAGAGATGTGCTACGACATGATTTGTTACGACAAAATTCCACTCCCGTTAGCGAGCGAGCGAAGGCGTAACGCGAGTGCTTTTTCGGGGAAAATTAATCTGGAAAGGCGTTTGATGCAAACTCTTTTAATCGTCAGACGAGGATTTTTTTTGGCTTTTTTTTTATTTTACAAATCATCCCGCTCAGTGCTAATCTTATCAATGATTTGGCATTCTCATATCTACTTTCTCGTTGATGAATTCTTGGGATACGTGGGTTTCGGTGCTCTGATATATGTGTCTCTGTGTTTGACTATGTTGCTCGGATGATTCATTCCCTTCTTGATACTACTACAGATTGTAATTCGTAATTTGCGACTTCTCCTTCACTCTCTACTTGGTCAGCTCGGTCTTGATTTTCGAGTCGTTAGCATGTGTCTAATGTTGCTTCTATGTTGATCTACCATTCATGACTCTCCTTGATGTCCATTTGTAAATCAAATCCAAGGGCCGGCTTCGCAAAACTGCATGTTTTCATATCGTCGATTTCGTATGTCTGGGTGGGGTGCATTCATGCATGCATGCATGCGCGGAACTTGGTGTTCCCCCCCATCGGTCGGTCGGTTGTCGACACGGGGATGGTGGTAGGGAGATTGCATAGTCTGAGTACTCATGTTGTGGATGAGCGTGATGGGTAGAGCGAGGTCTGTATAGTGGTAGGGAGGACCTCACGTGAAGACGGCGGGGAAGAGGATTGGGATCAGATAGCTAGGCACATCAACGGATGGCGGTTATGGAATGAAGAGATGGGGTTCTTTTTTCTTTCCTTTTGGGATTCACAGGACCAGAAGGATTGGGATTTGCTGACGGGGTTTATTAATGGGTTGGAGGTAGGGTACGGAAGTCTAGAATCGGAATCAGAATCAGAATCCGGATCATGGGAGTGAAAGAAAGAAAGAATGAAAGACGTTTGTGGGTAGAGTTTAATAAATTCATTTTTCTCCTTGAGGATGATGGTAGTGCCTCTGAGGTGTTTCCCCCCCGGAGAATAGTTTTGTGCCGTGCATATTCAAAGGTGCGGCATCTGAGAAAGGAATCGGCCCCTCGTGTAAAAGACGTCGTTCTCTCTCGATTACCTCCCGGAGCGCATCCACGCATTAGGACTTCATGTCGTTCGCGGGAAGGGTGTCTCGTAAGGAATATGAAACGAACCGGAGGGGTGGCGAAGGTGAGTGGTTTGGAGGAAGCTGTGGAGAAGTATGATTTTGTCGCTTGATTCTTTCGACCTCAGTTTTGTTGGCTGGGAGCAGGGGGTAGGTTGGGTACACAGTGGACGTGGTTCTCCTGTCTCTCCAATACGGACGAAGGGGGAGGCAGGATGTTCTCGCGGTAAACGATGTTTGCTACTTCGACTTGTTGTCTTTATGCATGCGTACTCTGCTAGACTGGATCGTGCCTCGTTATCCGCACCGTAAAAGGAGCGAACACTTCTTGGGTGTTCGATGGATACAGATAGGCCTTACCTTCCGGCGTTGGAAGCAGAGGAGGGGGTTGTGGGCGCGCTGGGGCTTTGGTTGTGTGAGTGTATGTGGATGGAGTAGGCGGAGACGAGGAAGATTTTTACTTCTCCTTTCCTGCAAAGTCGTACATATATGAGTGGCCGAAGAGCTTTCTTTCTTGCTTTCCATGTAGTTGTCTGGTCTTGGTATCTGCACAACGAAGAGTCAATGCATTGAAAGAGAAGAACCGTCGCCGTTGCAATACGTAACAATTGCACGGCATATCATCTGATTTCTCCCTAGGGATCTTGTCGATGAAAAGAATATTCGAATAGACGGAGGTCGATTGCCTGTTTAGAGTCTGATCTCCTGATGATGCCTAGAATAGACCTAGGATTCAAAGGAGACTAAGAGATTGCGAAGAGAGAGTTGTAGAGTTTACGATATGGAATAAAGATACAGACATTTACCCAATTAGGAAGTGTGGTTAGCCGAAAATCCAAAAAGAGATCTGAAGAGATGTAGAACTTATGAAACGCAGCGAGAAAACACGCAGCTAGCCCGCGCCCCCACATTCCTTCCAATTGTCATAGAATCAATTTGGCAGCATCTAAAGTGAGGTATAATACGCGTCCAGTGAAGGCCTCGCGATGTGCACCATTCATTGCTGATGGTGGCAGCATCTAAAGTGAGGTATAATACGCGTCCAGTGAAGGCCTCGCGATGTGCACCATTCATTGCTGATGGCGGCATTAAATAGGCGTGCGGTTTTTCTCGGTGAGTAGGAGATGCGACGAGACGAGAAGACCTACCTTTAATTGTCGTCCGAAACCCACGGTTTTCATGAGAACACAGTGTAATAGAATGTTGATCTGGTATGTCACCAGACCGTAATAAGATTGAACATTCGCTTTCTCGCCTCTCATACTATAAACAAAGTTATCAAAAACTTCCCTCTCCCTCTCAAATCCGCCTTGTTAAACTCGGGTTAAAAAGAAAACAGAATGATGAAAATGCCCCAGCTCTTTTCACACATTCCCTCCAAGGTAAATAAAATGTGTATATCCAAACGCCCCGCCCCAATCTTTCTTCTCATAGTCTCCCATGATAGAATCCGTATGTGCAAGAATGCAGCGAGGTGAAGATAAGAAGATGACCGGATGTCGAAAAGAGAATCCCTGACCCTCGTGGTGAAACGCCTGGATCGTCAAGTGAGGGTATGATCCGTAAAGTTGGTTGCTGAATAGAAGGACTGTTGAGGACTGATGGTGAGGTTGAGATGAGGATGCTCGTTCCAACATCGAGAGTCGAGGTATGGAGGATGACCGTCTCGAAGCTAATTCCTCCACAGTATCAGGTCCTGGAAAGATCTGTCATCCTCACAACCTCGCCATCGCCTCAAACTTCGAAAATATGTACTTGTTCGATCGAATGTGACCGTAAAATGAACGCTCATGAAACCTCCAACGCCAAACCAAAGGTATTGAACCCTAATACACAATCGCCGTGCGCAGTCTTACATCACGGAGCATTTACTCTCGCCCTTTTCTCCAACCCCCTTGACACTCAGTGCAACTCTAGCAGCCTCCGTGAAGGCTTCGTTGACACCTCGATTTCTCATTGCCGAGCATTCGAGGTATCGCAAGGCGCCAATTCTCCGCGCTACTTCAAGACCTTGGTTGTAATTAATCATGTCCTTCTTTTCTTTTTGCGCCCCGTTCGCTCCTTCCGTGGCTTCGCCGTCCTCATCTGCACTTTGTTCTCGTAGATCGCACTTTAGTGCTACCAGCACGAGTTTGACGCCTTGGCAGTTCTCCGCAATCTCCCCCACCCATTTCGATTCGACGTTCTCGAGGGAGTCTTTCGAGTCGACTGAGAAGCAGAGCATGATTGCGTGGGTATCATCATAGGAAAGCGAACGGAGGCGATCAAATTCTTCTTGTCCAGCAGTGTCCCAAAGGGACAACTCGATATGTACCCCATCAACGAAGATATCTAGACGTTTGCACAATTAGCCACCATACTCGAATTACATACTCGATTTGTTGAGGCATATATGTATGTATAGAACTAGGTGATATACCATGGACATAGTTCTCGAAAACAGTTGGTTCGTATACCGTAGGAAAGTACCTGTTTGCGCCAATTGATTAGCCTTCGATCTCACCTCCGATGATGGTCGCAAACCTACCCTCGAGTGAAGACGTTCAATAAACTCGTTTTCCCGCAAGCACCATCTCCTCTAAACGATTGCGTCAGCATTCAACTTTCTCGGTTTTTGCTCCCAAATGACAGGTCATGCGGTACAGTCAGGCACGGCGCATATCGCGAGATGTTGATTCGGCACGTACAATAGAACCAACTTCCTCTGGGTCGTTTTATTTCCTCCAAGTCCACACGGCATGATTGAGATTGAAATTGAAGTCCAAGTTTGGAATCAGGAATAGCGCCGCTGATGGGTCTTGCAATTAAGTTTGTAGCGAAAAGGAGGGACTGTGTCGCAAGTTGAAAGGCTGCTGATTGGAAGTGGCAAGGAAAGAGACGAGGTCGCAGATCTCGAGGATGAAGCAAGGTGTAGTCGTTTAATTTAAACGGTAGGCGAAAAGAAATATGAAGATGGTCTCCAGGCTGGAGAAGAGAAGAACGGCGGGTGCTAAGTGTTGGGGCAGTTGTAGTGTGGTGAGATGGCGTGGGATCTAGAGTTCTTGGGGATTAGAACGTCCGCGAGATTGAAGCCGAGAGGGAGTGTTAGTCAGCCGAATATGACCGAGATTTAAGCGGGCTGGTTTCTCAACATTCTAGGTTGCTTCCTAACTTCCAATTCAAGAAAAAGCTTTGGTATATATTTTCTCCTTGAATCGCAACATCACTTTCACTTGGAAAAGCCCTTGGAGTGCCAACACCGTGGGCGTATTCGGAATCTTACCCCTCCGTTGATAGCGGACACGCAGCTTTTGGTGGCGGATAGAGGCGCATGTTCTGCGCAACAACTGCTATGGAGAATTGGATACAAGTATTGAAACACACAGGCTCTGCCGATTCGGTAATAATTCTTTAGGCATATACTGCCTCATGTTTCCGTCTGCTCGCACTCGTATCAATCATCAAGAGACACATTCTAACCGTGGCTGTGTGCTGCAATGCAGCGGATGATCGCCATCCCCAAGGTGACTGCCTGGGCTGACGCCTCCAAATCCCCAAGTACGACTCGTAAGCGGCCAGCTAGCTAGATCCACCATGATAGTGAGAATACACATTCGAAGCTTTAAAAGGATACGATGGCTGTCATCCTGCTCTCAGACGGACTTAATATGCCATGCATCGAGCATAAGCATTTCGGAGGCCAGAGCGGGAGGAGATTGCCACCCAACAACCCAACACCATGGTTCGACGAATCTAAAGTTATATTTCCCGGCGGTCAGACCTCCCATCGTCGCTTACCGATCTAGGTTTCTCGTGGGACAAATGGCTAATATAAGCTCACAAAGTACTCGGCGGCCTCGGGAATCTCAACAAACATGTTCACTCAAGAAACTCTGTCGGGCTGATGGAGCTTGTTGCAGAACCAAACTCGTTACACGTCACGATGCTTTGGAGAGCCCCAATAATCTGACTCGAATTTTCCTATCATGCTCGGGTTTGGATAGATGAGCGGTACATGAATCGAGGCTTCGAAAGGAGCAGCTACAGTCTCTATCACTCGAGGTATCTGTTTCAGGCTATTGTCTTTCAGAGCCTCACAATTCAAGGCTATGACTGCTATTGAATTCATGTATTCTTCTTTAAAGCCCACTTTCCAACCTCACACCTTTGGTACAACTTCATGCCCAAGACAGCAGTTTGCAAAATCAGACACCAGACATCAGGCACGAATGAGGCAGTTTGATCACCCCTCGTCGAGATCTGCCATGAGGTTGGCTGTTAGTACCTGCCGAGGTGGACTGGTTGAAGCCTGATGAACATGTAGTTTCTCTCCATATACTCTTTCATGGGGGTATTTTTACTTGTATTGATCTGTTTCGATAAAAACCTGCTAGAAATGCTAGTTGCATTATCAGAATTTACCTGGTTTCGATTGGACTACATCGAGCTTCAATGCTTCGTCAATTTTATTATCACTACGTGCAATTTTAGGCTATGGCTATTCTTTAGAGTGAGAATTGACTCTTGTGCCCGGAATTAATGTGTCCCCTCAAAGCTGTTTGATCCGTATTGGATGAACTCTATGTCATCAATATTGTATTATTTTTTGTTGCACATTTTGTAATGCGCTTCCGCCTACTAATTATAAACAAGCATGATAGCGAACCATTTTCACGTCCTGCCAAACATTTTGACCAGCCCTCCAAAGAGTTGTCATAATCAAGCGAAGGTGAAGCCAGGATATTAAGGGTAATTTTCTGCTCCCAACAATTATGTTTCCAGCGTGTGTCCCAATACAAACAGCTTCCCTCCCAACACAGAGCTCAGTCTTGAGGAAAGGAAGTATTATTCCACTACGACTTCTCATACTCCGGATTCTAGTTTCATAGTAGCAGAATAAAATATTACCAGCTTCGTCCTCAGAGCAAGACCTGCTGGATGAAGAAAAAATACGAAGTTGTCTTTAGACGAAAATCGACGAAAGCGTGCTGCGAGTGATTCGAGCCTCCTTGCTGCAGAAAGCCGGTCATAGACAATTACCATCGATTCCGAATGCAGCTATTCGTGAAGGAGGCCCCAGTAGCAGCTCATTCGAGGTACAGCACGTGGATGTTTGTGTTCACCTGCCTCACCTCAAGTCGTTATTTCCCGATGCAAGTAATATTGATCGCTTCGTATCTCTCCGCATCACGAAACGGTGTGTTGGTCTCTTCACGTTTCTTACACAATCACCTCAGCCAGTTGATCACCCCACGTTTCCTCGAAAATTCGAGCTGTGTATCGGAGCTGCTTACTTTACATACATATTGTGTGCTTTGATGTGCAATATGATCTGCGAGATCGGCTCCCGAGAGATAAACCAACAAAGAATGATATGAGCATATTTTGTTGTCACTCTAGATGGATACTATATAATTACACCAGTCGTCAAAGACTTGCCACAAAATGGGTGGCGACTTCCGATACTTGCCAAAAGGAGATGATCTTCTTCATACCTTAGACTGGTAGCTCTTCACTTGATTATAAGAACGATTTTGAGATCATGATGCAGAATATGAGGTCACAGGCTTCCTATGGGACCTTTTCCTCCCTTTCTACTTCGTCTAGCAACAAAAGCCAGACAATCTGGGACCTAACAATGCATATCACGGCTGTTACAGGATTTATATTTCTCCTCTTTAGGGTCGTGACCTCTGAATCTAATCGTTACACATGTACTACCAACACGGTCTCAGCATTCGAGGTGGTAAATGGTCCAATCAAGATCAATACTGATTCTCTTGATCCTTTCGAAAGCACAAAACTATCAGCGGTCAACAGTACATCATTCGAGTGCTGGTACTTTGACGCCGTGTCGAGAGATGGCACATCTGGATCGAGCGTTGTCTTCTTCAGAGACCCTTCTGTCGCAATCTACGGCAGCGGACATGTTCGAGTCGACATAGCAGTTGTTTGGAGGAATGGAACCCGATTTAGCGAGTCTATCTTTGTTGAGGACTCCAGTCTCACAGTCTGCGAGCAATTTACGAGAGGTATATGGAGCTCGGTTTCAAAAGGCGTCGAAATTTCTTTCAGAATCTCCAAGAATCTCAAGACAGTTGAGATAAATGTTTCTTCGCCGAGAGTTTCAGGGTCATTCCTCTTGCAATCACGAACACCTGCTCGATATCCAGATGGACAGTTATACCCTTCCAGGAACGCTTCAGTCGCCCTAGCTCCTCTAATTTATTGGAACGAAGCAATTCCGTCAGGCACCGCAGAAGTCTCCTTGGTTGTGGGCAACACTGAATTTGAAATTGCACGAGGGGTCGGTGGCCACGATCGCAGCTACGCACCGTTCACTTGGGATGTCATTGTAAAGGAATGGGCATGGATGCGATTTGTCGCGGGGCCGTACACAATGGTATATTGGGGTTGGCACTCAGCCATCGACGGCAAATTCTACAATTCAGCATTCCTCACGGAACACGGCAAGGTTGTTTTTACCGCAACGAAAGGGGTTCTCGATACAAGCGGTAACTTCGTCGTTTTCAGACGGAGACTAGATCCAGCAGCAGGAGTCCATGGATCATTTCCAGATAAGACTGCCGGATTTGAAATATTTCTAGAAGATGGGAAGACTGGAAAAGAATGGTATTTTTTGGAGGAGCATAGGAATGTTGTGTTTGAGGCCCCGCATGAGCAATCTAATGCGTATACTCGATTTGTCGGGATAGTGTCTGGACACGGACCTGATGGAAAAGAGTTTAGAGGTGTGGCGGTTTCAGAGCAGAATTCTATCTACCTGAAAATGGGTTGAAGATCATAGCGATGGATTTTAGGGCATTGTGAATTCAGGGTTTCTGATCTACTTCTATATTCTATACTTAAATCTCTTACACAACTACTTACAATTACTCTATTGCGCATATCATAGCGAGCGTTCGCTATCAAAAAAGAAATCCTTCTCTCAAGCCCAACCCTAGATCCATCTCAGAGATTTATCGTGGCACTAAGTGATTCATGGGTAGTTTTCCAGTCAATCATTCCTCTTTCTCTTGGCCTTTTTCAGTGACCCTTCGTTCACATTATATCACTAGATCGCACCGGGCCTCAGTGACTTCGAACGTACAAAAGTGCTCCTTGTCCCCTGAATTGAGAAGCAACGATTAAAGGCATAAGCTTGCTTAAGAGTATCGAACGAAAGCTAGATCTAAGACACATTTATTCTTAATACTGTTTTCTTCTATTTCCTAGAATGAAATAAAATAATAAAGAAATGACTACACATCAGCGTCTCTCTCCCTGAAATACGCAACCCACCCTCCATCAAAACACCGCCTAAATTATTCACTAACCCCCTCCAACTCCTCCAACTCCTCCAACGATCAAAACCATAAAATATCTGTCTCTACAGAAGAATTCAAAACATTCCCATCACTATTTCCAAGTGATAGGTTGAAACCAGGCGAGCTGATTTTTTACTTTCCCCATTACTCTAGGTGGAGCAATCTGACATTTACTAACGAATACCACTGCACCACCATCAGTGCGATGAACATTGTGCTCCGCGGTGATTAGTAGATGGTTCCAGCTTTGTTTTGCAGTATACCTAATCAAATGTGTGCTAGCTGTGATGGTTTATTTCTCCCGTGGTTAATGGAGTTTTATTGGTAGATAATTGGAACTTTGTGCACCAATCAAGCAAGCCATGTTCAGAGGTTCAATCTCCTTGTTTTATCCATGGTCACTCAGTAGAAGTGTTGTGATGGATTTAGAACAAGGAGAACGAAGTCATTCGAGAACTGCGATCTTGAATGGTGACCAAGACAGGGCGGCAAGCGACACCAAAAAGGATATATTTTCGTCAATCAGAGTCTCTGGAACATAATGTATATTGCTAACTTTCTAACAATACAATATCACCACAACCTAAATTTCTTCCAATCTTTCCCTACAACTGCTCTCAACCTCGAAAAATACTCAACCATCAAAACAATCCCCCACGACATCACTTCAAATCCTCCCTCGGAAAACCCTCGCCGCTTCTGAAGACAGCAATAGTATTTGGGAACACATTCTCATTTCCCTTAGCACCAGCGATAGCTTTCCCATCACGGGTGATCATCTCTTGGCTGCCGATGGTGTTGAGATTGTAGATGTTAATGTTAGAAGCACGACGGCCGTCGATGCCGAGGATGCGAGATTGACATTTAGGGTTCTTGTTGTCTTTTGAGCACTCTGTATTGTGTTAGAATAAGAAGAAGGGGGTGGAGATGGGATAGAGTGGGAATAGGGGATGCATGGTCCCTACCTGTTGAATAGTTGCTGAAGAAGCTGTACAAGCCAGCACCGTAGATCGAGACATCAGTGGAGTCGAGGACCCTGAGGCCCCATCCTGAATGACAATTACCTTCGCTTATGTGACAAAGCTCTGGGAACATAGGGTCATTCCACTGCCTCAAAGGCGCGACAGGGTGAGGCGCTTTGGGGTTTGGTTGATAGTATGCGGTTTCCGTTTGAAGTTGGCTAGCAAAGACGTTCTTGGTGTTTGAGAGTTGATACTGATATAAGGTGTGATGCTCTACAGCAGTACCAACCAACCAGATATTTCCCTCTCGAGATTCAGAGTATAGACCTCGTCCTGCATAGACAGTGACGCGGCCCTGGTTCACATCATCTAAGTCGTGATCTGCGACCCAGAGCCAGACATTCTCCATGTAGAGACCCGAGCCAGAGGGGGAGATGTACATGCTTGCGAAAGCTGCTAGGCAGTCTTTATTAATCACGGTAATGTTTGCGGCTGCTGGGCATTCTTTGATGGATAATCGAGAGCCTTTGAATCCGCCGATGCGGGTGTGAACGTCCCACATTCCGGACGGAGCGTAGGGAGGTGAAGCGATGTTCCATTGAATGAGGATAGCGCCAGCCGTTGGCCCTTGAGTTGACACGATGAAGTCTGAGAGCTCGACTGTTCCTTTCTCGCCAGAGCGGCCGACTTCAATTACGGGACGTGGGGTTCCAGGCAAAGCGAACAATGATCCATAACCTAGAATAACTGGGTAGGCTTCTCCAACTATCTTTGAGTTACCTGGGATGTGAAGTGTATTTGTAACCTTGTAAGTCCCCGCATCGATGAAGACAATCTGGTCTTTGGCTGAAGCTTTGCGGAAAGCTCTCTTCAAGGCGAGAGTATCATCAGTTCGACCATCTCCTTTAGCACCTTCTGAACGAACGCTGAGGAATTTAGATGGGGGCACATCACCATATTGAGGCTTGGAGCGTGTATAATAGTCCTGATCTTTTGTAAGAGACTCAGGTCGGAAGATAGGCTTGATGTTGTCTTGGATTTGAAAGTTTCCATCAGGGGAGTACTGATGTCCTTGACCCCAAGCTGTGATCTTTGCAACATTGCCAGCGACAATAGGACCTTGTGAGCCGAGGACGGCAGTCTCGACATTGCGAAATTTGATATTTTCCAAAACCAGACTTCCGGCTGTCAATGGCAGGGACGTATCGTTGTGCGCTGTAATGATGCCGTATTTTGTATTCTCGATGATACTATCAATGAATGTCACTGATCCAACAGCTTGAGCAATTGCTCCACCATTAGACATATTCAAGCCAGTGGTGCAATTGTTGATTCCAACTCCCATGTATGTCCAACCCCAACTCCAGAATTGGTTGATGGCAGTGACACAATTGTTAAATTTGATGTTACGCATTGTGAACTGTTGATTGCCGACTGAGAGTCCGTAATTCCCTCCATAAAACACAAGGTCGCTCAAAAAGCCACCAGAACCTTTGTTGGTGTAAGCTTAAGGTATGTACAATCTCAATGGAAACACATACCACTCTCGATAAACATTCCTTGGTGTTGAGTACCTGGCGCCTCGCTCATAAGGAAGACGCAGTTCTGTAGACTGGTTGCTTGTGATGTTGGCCAATGAATTCCAGTCATCAGAGTTGTGGCGGGAACTTCGGTCATATTAAACACGAAATTCCTGATTTGACGATAGAAGACGTTCGTAGATCCAAACTCAAGCCCATTTGCGCCATAACGGTCACCGTCAATGATACCAAATCCTTTGAACTCCTTTGTAGCTTTCAAGATTGGCATAGTGTTGGGATTTCCGATGAGTTGAGTGTAGTAATAGTCAACGATGGAAGAAGATACCAAGTAGGTGCCAGGAGGGAAGTATACGATCGCCGAAGTGATTGTTGTTGAATTGCACTTCCCCGGTTCACATCTCCCACCAGCACTGATAGCATTGTTGATGGCTGTTGTATCATCTGCTTTTCCGTCACCTGAAATTGTTAGCAGCAAATTATCAACCTCGGTGGAAGACATACCCTTAGCACCAAAATCTCTAACATTGCGGAATACCTGATATGTGGAGTTTGGATTGAATGCTGCTACTCCTTGATGTTTTATTTGGTCCAGCCAGAATGGCTTTGGAGGTGGTGTTGGTGGAGGAGGGCCCGGGAGATGACCAGAAGACGAAGGACCATTGACTTTAAATTCTTTTTGTGTATTCTGATATGTGAATTGAGATACCATTGAGGCGACCACTGAGTCAACCCATGGAACTACATGATACGCGGTTACGGCTATGCCGAAAAAGATAACGTTAAGCAAGTAGAGTCGCATTTTGGCTTGTGTAAACAAAGATGCTCAAGAACAGAACAAACTACGCTTGCATTGGCATTAAGACTGAAATAGTTATGGAAAATATGAACTATAGAGCATCTCAAATGAACAAACGGAAATGACCTCTTTTAATCTAACGCCTTCTATTTCGATGTTGATGTTCATGGTGACACGAGGACCTTGCCGTTCTATGGTGTTGCAAATATTAAGTTGTCATCCTTGAGTTGGTAACATTGTCCTACTTGGGCACGAGAAGTCACGGGTTGTCAACGAAGCATTCGTTGGGACATGTCTCAAACATGTAGCCTTGTGTACTCGTACTTCATAACCGAGGACAGGAAAGGGAAAGAGGCGAAGAAAAAGAAACAGATCTTCGTCAGAGGATTGGCTTCGATTGATCCGCGGTGATATCTTGTCGTCATGACATTTTAATTGTGGTATTCGTTACGTCTGGGCGTCCCCTCACATTTCCATTGCGTAAATAATTTCAGCTGCGCCCATTCGACCCGTGCCGATATTGTGCAATCTTGAATTGTAATGACCGTAGTACAAACTTGGGTTGGGAACCGGTTGGCTATGGAGAATCGCTGAATCCCACTTAACTTGAAGTAAGAGCCTAGGTCAAAACTCTGCGTGCACTACTGTTGAAATCTCTTAGATACTATAGAACATTGTACTAGATTGTCCTTTAAAACCTAGGAGAATGGGCTTGATAAGTATCCCGCATAGGACGAGAGAATAAGATATATTTTCTAGTTTTTAATAGTAACAATCACAGTCTTCGGAGTAGTGCTTGGGTGACTTAGAGTTTTTCCACACACTTTTACTTGGGCTTGACACAACAATCACTAATCGAGTGACATACTCAGTCTTGCTGTTCGTAAAATTGTCCAATTTCTCTTCAGCACCCCCTCGAGGTGTCACACTTTCCATCAGAGGTTGCCTTAAGAAACTCCACAGTGAGATAACACGACGAGGCAGGTCTGGCAACATAATGTCCCCCGGTGTTTCCGTGTAGAAAACTGTACCGTGAGAAAATACCACTTTCAAGATATACGGCTATTACCAATCCATCATACTCAGCTGTATGCAGCGAAAGGCGAGATGGCGCCAAGTATGTGCTTTTGGTGTATTCTGGTGTATCTTGGTAAAAGTCTAAGCTCCCAGAAGCTCGAGGGTGGCAGTTGCCAAGATTGGCAAGCAACGCCGAGGTTCAGCCACAGTTCCTCACATTTCTCCATACTTCCCACGCTTTCCCTCGAATGCGCAGTGACATCTGCTCTCACAAAACCACTCATCAACCGTCTGGGAAAGACCCAATGCCTCCTCTTATACATCTCGCGATTGCTGTTCAGACGACATATCATGAAGGCTCACTCCTTCACAGACTTCAATGACGACAAGCGGAAGAACTGCCCAATGTGGCTGAATGGCTGATGCGGAAGCCTCGATCAAAATGAGGCATCATGAGAAGTGCTCCGCGGATCAAAATTACTTGATGAGCTTCGTTCTTACGCCACTTAAAATCTGGAATCACCTTCAAATCGTCGGCTTGTAGCTCTCTTACAGACTGTACGAAGATCTCGGGTACGATATCGTGACAGGGAAGCATTCCAGAAGACCCAGAGATCTATGAGCCAAGGTCTTCGCAAGTCTTGGGAAGCTTGAGCACATATATCACTAATCAAATTCGTCCACTTCACACGCTGCCCTGCATCTGATACTCAAGTTGATATGGCTCGTCGATAGGATGCTCGAAACCCGCAGTTTATGCTTGGACATATTCTCGCCACTACATGGTCCTGTTGGCCCCAACCATCAAGCCCTTGACTTGAGATTTTGCAGTCTCGTTGAACGCTTTTTCATTATATCCAGCAAGATAGAAACATATTTTTCATTCCGTCTTGCGATTTTCAATACATCTACTAACCTCGTTGGCAGTGAAACTCAAGTAGAAGGCCGCAAGAGCTTCATGAGATTCTTTCCTGGATTTGAACTCGGTGTCGGGGTTGATTTGAAAAGTCCCTTGTCATTCTTTACAGAGAACCTACAACATTACGCTTACCACAAGATCCTGCTCCTCCCAATTCTGCGGAGGTACTTGGCGTGCAGAATATCACCGGTCACATATGGTAAACCCCGCTCGCTTCATCCTCGCGTGAACGTTGCAACGTCTCTATATGCAACTCACGCGGCGACCCAGCAATGAAGGAAGGCCGGATCACAAAATTCCCGTGCCGTGATAGCAGTGCCAAAACAACAACTGCACTTGCTTCAGCTCGTGGTGGTATGGCCAGCTCGGTTCAATATTTAGATTAAGGCCTCAATTGACCCCAACATGGGAAACACGGGGAGATATGCAGAAAACTAAATATCCACAAATTAGTTCCGATTTCGTGTGAATGGCATCATATCAGCGTTCACTCCCAGATAAGCCAACGGACTCTCTGATAGAGAATTTGCTGGGTTCTGATAGCTATGTCGCCTGTGACTGGCTGAGGACCTTTTGTTCTCATGGGCTACAGGAATGGCCATTGATTCCTTTCCTCCTGGTGCTAATAAATCCAATATCGACAAATTCTTAATGAGGCTGCCCAGCGCTGCCCAGATCTGGGCAGTAACTTCTTCATGGGTCAACGGCCCTACCACTATGGAAACGAGCGCCTCGTGGCTTTTACCGATGGCCCCACACTAATAACGCTTCTTGACTGTACGGTATTGCTAGCCCTGGGAGTGTTTGCATGAAAGTGTACATGTCCATGGGGGTTGGTATTTTGCACTACCAAATTTATCCAGTAACGACCTACCATTCTCGAAAGTTCAGCAAGGGCAGACTCGTTACCTAGGAGTTTGCAAATAAATAGTGGTGGTAAGTTAAGCGACCACGAGTCAATCCTCTCACTGTAACCTTACGAACGGCTTTTGAACGGGGAAACTTTCTTAGAGAGCCAATAGGAACGTGAAGCAAGTTATTTACCCGTTACGACGCGGTTATGCCACCGCGATTCGACTTGTTATACCAAGACAATATTTTGTATATAAAACTACAACATTAATCCAACAGACTTCAATGTAGATCTTAGGATATCATGCAAGAGAGCTTTCCAATAAATGCAACATGCACAGCAAGCAGCGTTACAATGACTGAACCTCCAATTGTTTTGCAGATGAATGGCTCAATGTTGTTCAAAGAGGGGTCATGCGCTGCCGACGGTCTTCTAGAAGTGCTGGATACCACACCATATAATTCCTGCAATGGGACTTCCGCATGTAGAACTTATCCGGCGGCCGTGTCACGCTTTATGACTGACACGAACCCTTGGTGAATGTTTTGTCGGTGAATGGTAGAAGTTTAGTAGAAGCTCTACATATCACTTCTCTCAACTCCTCATCCCTCCATATTACTTTCAAAAAGTCTAGAAATATGTCAGACCCAACCCCTCAATATGGTGGTAAAGAGACTGTCGCGGCAACTGATAAAGAGACGAATTATGCCCCAAGGACATCAGATGAGGAAGCAGCAGATGCGGGGGTTATTCACAAGACAGCTCCTCTCGCCCGTGAGTTGAGGGGCCGACACATGCAGATGATTGCAATTGGTATGAAAAGCTGCAGTATTTCGTTGGAGATAGTTATCGAAGCTTACACTACTATAGGTGGTGCAATTGGAGCTGGTCTTTTCGTTGGTTCCGGGAGTGCTCTATCTACTGGCGGACCTGGATCTTTGGTTTGTCTCTTGCACTGCCACATGACACCATAAAATCGGGAAGCTAAGTTGTCTCTAGGTCTTAGGATACATCATAGTTGGATCTATGCTTCTATGTACAGTCCAGGCACTTGGTGAACTTGCGGTTCTCTTCCCAGTTAATGGAGCATTCTTTACGTATATAGTGCGCTTCGTGGATCCATCCTTGTAAGGAAAAACTAACATAATGATCCCTTTCAAAATGCTGATTCAGACTGTAGTGGATTCGCTGTTGGATGGGATTATGCTATTGGATGGCTTACAGGTACTTTTTCATCCTTTTGCTAGCAATTGCTCTCTATATGTCCTAATGCTCAATATTATAGTTCTTCCTTTCGAGCTAATTGCCGCTGGTATCACAATTCGATTCTGGAGGGAAGATCTCAATATTGGAATATGGATTACAATATTCTTGTTTTTCCTCTGTGTCATACAAATTTGGGGCGTCCGTGGATTTGGTGAAGGTGAGCCACCAAAACTTTCCCGGGTTGATTTATACTAATGTGAAGATTTCAGTTGAGTTCGTTTTGAGCATCATCAAGATATGTGGTTGCGTAGGATTTATCATATTTGGTACAGTCGTGGCCTGTGGAGGTACTGGTGATCAAGGCTATTTGGGGACAAAATACTGGCATGATCCTGGAGCGTTTGCCAATGGATTCAAAGGTAGGTCCGAAATCTAACTTTCAAGAGGTAAATAGTCTCTAACACAGGGTAGGATTCTGCTCTGTTTTTGTCGTCAGCGCATTTGCATTTGGTGGCACTGAATTGGTTGGCTTAACAGCGGCTGAAGCAACGAACCCAAGAAAGAGTATACCTCAAGCTACAAAGCAGGTATTCTGGCGAATTGCATTCTTCTACGTCGTCTCGCTCTTCATTCTCGGTCTCTGTGTTCCATACACCAACGAAAACCTCCTGAACTCCTCGGGAGCCAATTCGAAATACTCCCCTTTCGTTATTGCAATCCGACTTGCAAAGGTCCAGGTCCTACCTTCGATATTCAATGTTATCATCACAATCTCGGTCATCAGTGTAGCAAACTCCTGCACATTTGGTTCTACAAGAACAATGCAAGCACTTGCTGAAAGAGGCATGGCACCAAAGCTTCTCGCATATGTTGACTCGAAAGGACGCCCTCTATGGGGCATTTTGCTTCAACTTGCATTCGGCCTACTTGCTTTCATCGGCGAAGCTAAGAATCAAAGTGAAGTCTTCACCTGGCTCCTGGCACTATCAGGTCTTTCGTTCTTCTTCATCTGGGGTTCGATTTGTCTAGCACATATCCGCTTTCGCGCTGCTTGGAAACAACAAGGTCACCTGAAGGCTGAACTCCCATATGAAGCTATATTTGGTGTTGTAGGTAGTTGGTACGGTTTGATTCTCTGCATTCTCTGCATGACTGCAACATTCTACGTTGCTCTCTTCGTAAGCCTACCCCCTTTCCTTCCGATACCACACACATACTAACAACAACTCAGCCCATCGGCGGAAGTCCCGATCCAGAAGCCTTCTTCACATATTACCTCGCTGCCCCAATAATCATAGCGCTATACTTTGGCTGGAAGATCTATACGAAGAATTGGTCTATGTGGATCAGTGCGACGGACATGGATATTACATCTGGACGGCGCTCGCTTGTGCTTGATCCTGATGACATGCCGGAGCCGAAGACTTGGAAGAATGCTCCTATGAGAGTTCTCCGAGCGTTATTCTAGATGAGTGTTCAATACGAGGAATCGCAGAGTTGAGTTTTGATGGGTGTTTTATAGAGTGTGTGGCGTGGATGTGTGTTGGGTGAAAGAACTTGTCTGTGCCGCATTTCTTCTCTTTATGGGTATTTTTCAACACCTTGGGCTCCACAGAACATTGGCCGGAGTGTGATACCTCAGATATTGATACTCTTTGTTAAGACTGTTATGAGACCATAGTTTCAGGTAATATGGGTACTCCCTTAGACACGAGAGATATTGTCATGGCTCAGCAAAAGTCATTTCTCTTCGATAACAAAAACATAAAATGGAATTACTCAGACAACCAAAATAACAATCTTACATCTCTCCCTTTCTCACAAACTAACAAAACATAAACATATTAATTTTATTCACCAAGCAAACAAGTGGGTACTTAATTACTAGCCATTATCTTCTGATTTAACTCACAATCATGCATGTACAAGCAAAGTAAAAACTACCATCAAATAAATTACCTAAATTGTGTAGAGAACAATATACGAGCTTTGTCTAATGTATGCATGTCGAGAAACGAATTATCCCCTGTGGCGTATAACAAAGGATGCTTTGCCAACCACGCAACTGTCATTTGTATCAGCTGAGAAGGGGATGGAGTTGAAGTTAGGTGTTGTGGGGAGTGTGAGAGTGGAGAGATGAAATAGTTGGGGCTGAGGGGAGAAAGGATTGCGTGAATGAGGTCTTGTGGTTTGGATATTCAGATCGGGGATCATGTTGGAAATCAATGATTCTCAATCCAGTGCCCATATTTGTTGATCTTTGGTCTGTGGATATGAATCAAAATGTGAATATTGTGGGTGTCTTGCTTCGTTAAATCACCTCCTTTGTTCGCTCAAATATCCAGGCACTACAAGCAATGACCTGATATGAATTCCTTTTCAGCCACTCTTCTTCCCCAAAGTTTGAGAAATCTAAGTTCCGACATCTTGAGTAGAGGCGCAGAAATGTTGGTTGGCAGTACTCCAGCTCTTCTCGATCTTGTCAGTCTTACAAACTGAAACATTGGTCTTTCCGGTGCCGTCAAATTCACATGTCTTTCAGTACACACAGGCATTCGTTCTTGCAGTCTGTAGGTCTTTCTAATGCAATCTCCTGAGAACTGGAAAGACTTTAACATAACACCAAAACATATATCCTACTCACACCCTCCTCACGCATCAAAACCTGCTATTTTCTTTTTTGGAGAGATTTGGCTGTTCTTTTCTCGCACAATTTCTGCGTGTTATTTTATTTATTTACTTCTATTTGTGTTTGTGAGAGTCTTCCAAATGTGATTTATTATAACAAGACAGACAAGTCTGAGCTCTGTGTACTAGGGCTCATCTAAGTACTTGGTGTCAGAGTGTGTCACAGAGATCATACATAATCTTTTATGAGATATAGGGACTCAAGCTCAATATCCTGAGGCAATAGAGCAATGTACTCAAGGCTTCTATCTGTGGTCTTGAGAAAAAGTTGCTTTATTGATGTGTTCTAGAAACTGGAAGATTGGCGAGACTATGTTTAACATCGATCACTCACTGAACGCCGCTGTCTGTTGGTTTATAAGTCAGAAAGTACCTTTTATCAACACAAGACAAGTTGATTGTCTTGAAACAACAAATAATGGTCTTAGATAGGAAGAAAAGCAACTAAGTCATTTTCCGCTCGACAGTATGATTCGAGGAGATATAAACTCTCCGATTCCCTATGTGATAACTTATCTGCCAGCGACATCCTTCTCAACTCACTGCATAAACCCCATCGTCTCCATTCACTACTCCCTGTCTACTTATATCCTTCAGCTTTCTCTATTCCATCAAGAGCCCACCCAGTACGAAAAATGTGCAGAGAACAACGCATAATCTACTCCCACTGCTCGCACTTAAAATGCCGCCTCTACCCTTGCTACGAACAAGCACAAACGCATTGTCACCCACCTCTATGCAGGCTATATAGACTGTTGGAGGGTGTAGAGGTGAGGGTTTGTCCTGAGTGTATGGACTGTGGGAGAGATATCAGAGGTGTGTTAGCATGAATTGGCCGGGGAATCGAGGGGAGGGGAGAGTGGAGGAAGGGATACATGAAAGGTGTCTTAGGTTCGGTGGAGGATGAAAAATATGACTTGTGCCAATAAAACTTAGTCTTCATAAACTTTTCACGTTGATATTGGGTTGATTGGGTAGTGTGTTTTGATATTCCTACTTTCATGTGCATGTGATATTCCTAGATATCTCTATGTCCATAACGAGAATACCTGCCCATCGCCCTGATTGAAAAAAGCTGATGTCAAGCATTGCGACTAAAAGGTGAAATGTTGACTGTTCTTGTTGCCCGTAGCGATTCATTGTCGTCCCCGACCATCTGCCATTCTAATATCATCGACCTTTCGATACTGTGGTATTTCCCTGAAATCGCCTTGCGCCCTTTGATGCTGCCGTGATTGACCCTGTGTACAAAGATTGCCGAAATAAACCTCGAATTATGAAGCCGTTTCGATAAAATTGCGATTTTTATTTCCGAGTGTGATATTTTTCAAGCACCTCCACCAGTCTGCTCTAGGTGCACATCGATTACATCTCCGTCTTCCATATTGATGTCTCGCGGTGTCTCGAACTTTTGAATTCTGTGGTTGTCGAAGAAGAATCGCAGTGCATTGAGTTCTAAGCTCTTTTCCTTGCTATAAGCCGTCATGAGCTTCTCTAGCCTCGTGGCTGGCTTGACCCGAAAGACGATCTCGTTGTTTACTTGGTCGCGCACCGTTAAACTGAGTAATGTCGGTTTAGCATTCCCTTCAAGCTTGGGGGGTGCTTCGCTATCGGACATTTCGGATGGTGGGGTGTAGGTAGGACGGGGTATTTGTGAAGATGATATCTTTGGTGATTTGAACTAGCTGTAGATCCGTTAGCACAAGGCTACACAATTGTAGATATAGAGCCTCTGATTCCCTCACAAGGCCGCACTGCCACAGCCTGCTTGGAGAAGAATATACCCGGTCTATTGTTTGGAGCCTTGACACAGCCTCGCCCTTTATAGGGCAAGGAGTAGAATCATGAGAGCCTCTGATTCGAGGCGGCAGCTTGCGCCAGTATGTTTGATCGCCATTTGTGTATAGAGAAGCTTTCTTACCTCGAACTTGATTCGTCCTCAGAAGTTGTTGGTTCTGGGGTCGTCTCCGGGGCCGTGTCAGGAGTTGGTGGAGGTTTCTCAGCAGGTCGATCTCCACCGGTAGACGGGGCACTGGGGGCGCTTCTTCTTGCTGCTGCGCTGGCTTTTTGCAGAAGAATCGGCGCAAAGGAAATGAATTCCGATATTGAGGCTGCGTTTTGCACTGTCATCTTTGTTTGCGGGGACGATTGTTGATATTGCTGCTTTTGGGATTAAGTGAAGCTCCAAGCTCCGAGCTCGCTAGCCACACACCTTGACTTGATATTTCATACACACCTTGATATCATTTCGGCTGCCACTGCCGTCGTCAATTTTTACACACACCCCTTGTTTCCTAAAACATCCAAGTATCTCCAACATGTGTATATACAATGCAGGTAAGTTAGCACAGTCCTTTAATAAGTTTATATCGATGGAGACAGCCCCGCAAGATTATTCCAAATCACAACCGCTCCTTACATCATTCAATGCTAACAGTTAATTATAAGAAGCAGGAAACTCAAGTCAATACTGAGTTTCTACTTCTCTTGGTACCTTCTCCATTCACAATCTCACTTTTAAGTTCTCCTGAACTCGCACATTGGGCAGAAGCAGCCTACCATCATGCTACTTGTATAATGGTGCCAGCCATTGTGCTCGACTACGGTCGTGAAGAATTTGTTTCGACATACGATGTGTGCCCCCCGGCCCGCCTTTCAGTTTCTGGTTTGCAAAAGACGAACTACCAGACGGATCCTCACAGATTGGCCATCTCATCACATGCTCGGGGCGAAATGGCATTTCCTGTTTGTCGTGAGGCTGGGGGCTGGTTGTGCTGATAGTTATGGTAACGGCACTTGTAATGAATACTGTTGTTCAAATGTCCTCGAGAAGCAGTAGAGCTTCACACCTTCCAAGGGATACTTAACATTCTTAGTCGATACTACAAGGTGCGAACAATATCTCATCCGAGAGTGTGCAGATACAGCTTTGGCAGCATTTCATACCGAGGCATGAGCTATGAGCATCCATTCCTTTAGTTTTTATCCCCAACAAGTTCCAGATCAGCGCTGACAAACTCTCTCATTTTCTGCCTAGCTTTCTGTCCAGCACCATGTTTTTGACGCCCGTGGATATACAAGACCATTATCAAGTGTTAGCCACTGTAAAGTAATAGTGGCTATATGAGCCACTTATTTCCTTGGTGATTATTATGAATTATCGGTAAGGTGGCAAAGAAGATTCAGGAGGATATCAAACTTGATTAGTCAGGCAGTCACTCTCTATATAAAGGCTCGCTTGTTCCTGCATCACAGAGAGCAGTCCTTTTTAAATGGTTCTTGAGAAATACACCCCTTATCCTACCACAGAATCCAATTCCAACTTCTACTTATGTTACAGAGGTGGGTACGACGAGCCAAGCTCAAGATGTGGTTCTCGGCAGCAACTATGGGTTAGATTTTTTTTGTACTTAAAAGGAGTTCTTAATAATATAAGTGTCAACGTTTTCTGTTGAATTTATCAGTTGCCAAAAATGGTAATTAGCAAATGTGATTGGTTCTTTCCATCTAATAGTGCATTAACGAATTTTGTAACCTTCGCAGTTGCGCGAGCAAAATCAATGGGTGACTATAGTATCATGTCTATGGCAAGCCGGGGACCTTTATCCATATCATTAACATTTATCTCACGTGTCTGTAAAGGCCCACGGGAATAGAGGTAAAGATGAGACTGTTCAGGTAAGAGTGCAAGTATTTGCTCATAGTGCATCTAGATTCTAGGTATGTCCTAGCTGGATCTATAGGATGATATACAGAAGACCAGAGAATATAAGATATTCACTATTTCCGCCTCACTACGGAGCGCAGCCATTAACATCTGTTGTTGATGTCGGGGTTGAGGTACCATCGAAATGCTGGTTGGCGCCATCAATAGCGGTGACGTGTCGCTTGAGATAGTGGCAGGAGATTTCCTGTGTTGGAGAAGAGATCTGATGCGAATGACGGAACTCGTTTGTACCGCTCTGATGTGATTCCTACATCAACAACAAACATCTCTTGTCCCATGAATGCCTCTCTACTAATCTTAGCAACAGCCGTTAATTTATTAATATTATCCCAAGGGTTTAGATGAGTGGTTGAAGTATGCCCATCCTCGTGGCGTGTGCCCCTCAACTTCACTCGTTCAATAATCTGTGAAGGGGTGCCGCCTTGCTGTAAGGAGCCAAAATATTGTTCTTCTTCATCAAAGACAATGATCTCACAAGAGTATTTCTGTAGTTCATGCTTGTCATGAAAACCCTCCTTTTGTATGTCCGACGAGTCGGATCTAAGCAAGACTGCAAAAGAGTGAGGTCTTTTATCTCGGTGCCGGGTATGGCAGGATAAGTACAACAAGCCTTCATCAAGAGACCGCAAAATGTTCTGGTCTCCGTTCCAGTCATCCTTCGGTTGTACATCATCAAGCCTGTAATCTTCTCCCGTGAACCTTTTATCTTCTGGCAGCGACCTTATCAAGAATCGGTTCGTCCTGTCGTAGTCGCGGGCGCTTGGAAGGACAATTTCCTGCCGAATATAGATTGTTCTAAGTGTCGCTCTTGATACATGCTCTGGTATGACAATGATGGGCTTTAATCGAAACGCGTCTCTTGCAAATTGATCGCCTTGAGCAGAGACAATTGGAATAATATACACTCCTAGCGGGCCGAGGAAGTTGTTATCGAAATGGCATTGCAAAATGCCAATATAGTCATCAGAGTCTTCATACTTCAGTACTTCAAGCTCCATTCGAAGCCCTTGATTGGTCATAGAATAAGGGGTGCTTATCTCCCAGTTTCGGTACGGCACTATCGGACCAGCATTCTCAAACTCTGCCGGCGATCGAGCGAGGAAACCTCTCATAGTCGAGAGTCTGCTTCTCAACGAACTTCCATTCTTTAGAGAAGGGATAAGTTCTTCGTTTTCGGGGTTATCTTCTGTGGACAGCACAATTTTAAATCCTCCATGAAGTGGAAATTTGTCGATAGCAGCGGGGTCCTCCCAAGCGAATAGGGACTGATCATCAGAGCTTTTCATAATCTCTTCCTGGAGTCTGATAAAAGCGTGCTCTCCCTCTCCATACAACAGCGGCAAGTTGACGCCAAATATGCCAATCAGACAGTATGCTATATCCTCTACCCTAGATGTTACTCTGTGAGATGCCCAAGACATCCGTTTGGCAATACTGACTTCTCTCACATCTCGCCCTTTGAGCGTGTCCTCGTCGATTCCGGTGATCTTAGAGATAACTCGGCCAAGATACGTTTTGGTGCCCATAAATCGCCAATCTTTATCGAAGAAGCGCACAACACTGGGTGCGATAAGCTCTTGTAAAGTCCAACCTCTTGTAAACCACCTGCTAGCCGCAAATTCTGAGTATTGTTCATCATAGGGGTCGGGTACGAGAGAGCCGGTCGACAAAGGTAAAGTAACGTCTGAAAGAAAGGCATAACAGATGGCCGATTTTTGATACCAGACCATCATACTATTGATTGCCTCGCTAAGTTCAGCGCTACTCGTCTTATCAATACAGCATGTATCAATCCACTACGCGAACAGTAAGTTCAGTTTCACCACTAATTAGAGAGTTTGTATCTGCATCACCTACGGCAAACTCAAAACTATCGGATATCGCCTGCTTACAACAAAGTTTTATTTTTATATAACCAACTTTCCCCTTGGCACTGTTGTTCAGCATGTCTTGATACGTCACCTCCTCCAAGCCCCAAGTGTGAGACAAAATAGCATAGGCGGGGTTTGCATTTTCAAAGAACTCATGGAACTCTAGTGTTCGGCAGTTGAGGAGACGCATTGTTATTTTTGAGACATCCAGGGTCTCTGTAGTGATATGGTCATGGCCATTTAAAGGACTTGGCGAAGTTTAGAGACAGATTTAAGCAATGTTGGTATGGTTCAAATAGGGGAGAGCTTGCGTGCACGGATCATCAGCGCTAATTCACGGGACCCTCCGGAACGGCGAAACTTTTCCACGGTTATCGCCGAGAACTCCACAATAAGAAATTCTACTTACCAATAGGACGGACAGCTTGCTTGACCCAAGGATACATTCTAGCCGTCACTCTCGGTATAGAACGCTAAACACAGAACCTTAGAGCCTCACAGTGCTGAGATAGAGCACTCTGTGTGGTCAAAGTCCTGGAGTACTACAATATATCTCTGCTTCATTGATGTGAGGACTATATAGATAAAACATTCATGGATAGTCATGGTGCTACTTTGTAACTGACAGAAATATAATATGGTTATAATATCAATAAGAACCATATCATACATTATTTCACTCGCCTGGCCTCCCAGGAACAAGCAAACATTGAAGACGAGAGAGGCAGTGACTACAAATGCCAGGACAGTAAGACAGCAAAACGTGTGAATATCTGTTCCCAAATAAGGAGGCTTGGGCTTTTCATCAAATAATTAGGTACAAATAGCTGGGCAGGTTGTAAAATTACGTAATTCTAGAGTCATTAATGCAGTAAAATAGTTTTGCTCATTACTTGCAAAGTACATAAGAATTGTTAGACAAGTGTAGCTCGACAAATGCTTCCATGTCTGCATTGTGCTAAGTAGCACTGCTCGCACAACAGGTCATACAGCTCTTCTCCCCTCCTTGTAGGACGGCCCTTAACAGGCTAATTTCCTCGCCACAAGTAACCACCTTTAAATATTGTATACAATGCAAGCAATGACTTCGAGAATCTTTCATAAAGACAGTTGATTCAAAAGAGGAAAGAGAAATAAGTGAAAAGTTCCACATTCATGTTCCCACTGCAACGTTTCGAGGCTCTGTGTATTGACCATGTTGCAATTGCCTCGAATGTTTGCCCTTCATGAGCTCTCACATAGAATCGTCACCATTAATGGGTCACCAGATGTCGATAACAACACAATGCTTCCCTCTAAGAGGGGTTGCCCCTCGCATGCGCAATTATACAAATCCACTGTGCCACAACACTGCAGCGAGCCATACCGCCTAAATTGGTTCGCTTAGTTTCCCCCTGAGTAGCCAAGGAAGGGGCCTCCTAGGGAGGTGACCCTATTGGCAAACCTGCCCAGTTACTCACTTTACAAAGCAGGCGAGATATATGCCACAGTCTGGATTGAGAGCTGTCAATGGTCAAGAACGCAAGGCTTCTGTGTTTGAAGTCTAGGGTAACCGTTCCATTACAAGCTCTTATTAAGTACTCGTCTGGGGTCACTTTGGTCCTTATATTCGTGGAATGGCTGTTCTACATTGTGGGACTCATAAGACTGTTGTAGTACCAACAATTCACGCACTTGGTGAGTCGCAATTAAAACGGAGAGACTAGAATCGTACTTTCTAAGAAGGTATTGCCACTGGATTCGCAGACACCAATAAACATCTCTTTCGCGTGAAAGACACATTGAGAAACACAATCATTTCCACATGCCTTATTCCATATTTACCACGAATATATTTCAATTTTAAAATGGGAGCTCATCAGTCGACACCATTAGAGCAATGTCTTATAGCGGCCGTTGGAGGTAACACAGACTCGGTCGCCTTCCCGTCAAAAGTCCTCTATCAGATTCAAGACGTTAAGCCTTATAACCAGGACGTCCAAGTTCATCCAGTTGCAATCACATATCCAAAAACAGTGGACCATGTTTCCGCTATCGTTTCATGCGCAATGTCAAATACTGGATATACAATACAAGCAAGAGGAGGTGGGCATAGTTATGCGAATTACGGACTTGGTGGTGGGGATACCAATACTATCGTTGTCGACCTCAAGAATTTCCAGTCCTTTTCAATGGACACAAATACGTGGGAAGCTACTATAGGTGGCGGCAACCGGCTTGAGGCAGTTACGAAAAATCTTCTTGCAAATGGAAATCGAGCCATAGCACATGGCACATGTCCTGACGTTGGAATTGGTGGACATGCGACAATGGGTGGATTGGGTCCCACAAGTCGAATGTGGGGATCTGCGATGGATCATGTCATTGAATATGAAGTCGTGTTAGCAAATGCGACTGTAGTGAAGGCTTCAGCAACAAAATTCCCCGACGTTTTCTGGGCGATGAAAGGGGCAGGAAACTCTTTTGGAGTCGTCACCAATTTCAAAGTTTTGACCAGACCGGCACCAGGAGAAATGGTGGAGTATTCATATACTTTCAGTGGACTGCCGTACACGAAACATGCTCAGAGATTCAAGGATTGGCAAACATTGATATCTAACCCAGCCTTAAGCAGGAAATTCGCTAGTCAAGTTGTTATCACCGCTGTTGGAATGATTATTTGCGGAACATATTTTGGATCCATGGCAGAATTTGACGCGCTAAACATGACTACTGTCTTTCCAGACCATTCAAATTCCAATGTTGTTGTCTTCAATGACTTCCTCGGTGTTGTGGCACATTGGGCCGAAGATATTTTCCTCAATTTAGGCGCTCTCCAGGCATCATTTTACTCCAAGAATCTTGCATTTACGCAAGCAGATCTCATTCCAGAGTCCACAATCGACTCTTTTTTCCAGTATCTAGACAAGGTCGACAAAGGAACGCTTATCTGGTTTGCTATCTTCGACCTCGAGGGCGGCGCAATTAACGACATTGCCGCATCCGCAACTGCTTATGGTCACCGTGACGCATTGTTTTACCTGCAGACTTATGGTGTAGGAATTTCCGGTGTAACTTCTACTATACGATCATTCATTACAGGTATGAATGATGTCATCAATGGTGGATTTCCTGGCAAGACGTTAGGCTCTTACGCTGGGTACGTGGACCCTATGCTGCTAGATCCCCAGCAGAGGTATTTTGGATCGAACCTTGGAAAACTGGAGAGACTAAAGATGATTATTGACCCAAATGATATCTTTCATAATCCGCAGAGTGTACGACCTGCGAAGTAAATCATTTGGTCAGCGATCGGATGCACTGGAGCAAGTTTGTGAAGATATTCTCACTTAGTCAACTGCTTGCTAGACAACGAAGATTCTACAATTCCAGCCTCCAGTTTCCAGTGCGACGCGTTTGACTCCGCGAAGAATGAGAGAAACATCAAGGTACTGGAGATGTTGGAGGCGTGGAAGGTGAAGAACAGTGGAGGATGCACTAGAGAAGCTGAAAACCATGACCATAGAGAAGAAAACAAGAATCCAGTGTGTCGATCGCTAGAGATCTGTGATTCAGCTACGGGTAGCTAATAACCTACAATATGAACATCCCCATCTTTTAATATAAGTTCCCTTTGATATGGTGCTTCCCTTATCTTCCAACACTCAGGGAATTTAAATTTATTTGGTGTATTGGGTAATGCAGTTTCCTTCACCTCATCGTAGCCATGAAGATGAGATTCTTAATAAAGAATAATAGGCTGTGGTTCGGGCTGTGAGGTTCCGATTAATATATATTTCGTATTGGTGTTAATGGGTTGACCTCGGATTAATCGGCTGTGCCCCCATCACCTAACTCATGCGACAACATCAAGACATTGCTTCATAATCACGCTCTTTCCATTACACATTCCCTCTTCTATCTCCTACCATGCGCTCTACTCTTTTCGTTCCATTACTGGCAGCCACCGCGGCGGCGGCAGCTCTTGGTCCCGTACCTGACAATCGGTATGACTACGAATGGTCATCCCACGTCGACCTAACCGCTGATGAATATTTCGAGAAGGACGGATGAATTCCACTTTTAGCCCAAGAAGTAACAGAAGTGACTGCACAGTCGAGTTACGTCGTCAAGCTACCTTGTGTAGGATTTCTATTCCTGTGAAGACCGACAACGCCTTCGATTATCTCACAACAGGCCCAGAGAACTTCCAGGTATGAAACTACTTCTGTCCACACCATTGTCAAAGACTGACGGTAAACTAGCTCCTCAACTTCACAATCGGAAACGACCATTGCCCCCTCAAACTGAACAACAAGCACCACCCCACTAGCACCTCCCTGTGTCGAGGTCCTCCACTCTAACGTCACGAGTGCAGATGATCTCATAGACCATTTCGCGACGAGTTGTAAGAAGCAGCTGGCTATGAAGCTTCAACTCTCCGACTCAACGGATGAGGGGATACGGATATCCAGCATTGGGCTTGTAGGCCGTGACCATGCTATCCCACATAGAAAGATGCCTTTTTAGAGAGGACGTACCCATCATCATTTTCAGGTATCGAGCGACGAATGGGATTCTTATGGTTATATTGGTTCGTGGACTCGGACATTTGTTTGGATTTGGAAAGATGCTCCGGGGTCGTGCTTTTGCAACACCCTGCACATGATGATCTTAGCTGCGCTTTGTGGAGTAATTGCTTTGACAAAAAAGAGGTCGCTTCAAGATTGACTGAGCACAGGGCTGCGGCAGAGGGCGGAATTTTCATGGCTGATGAAGAGGAAGGTCTTCTAGAGCCAGAGGAGGAGGACTTTGACGATTAGGGGGAAGTTTTTGGATTCAAGCCTGTGGAGGTTTAAGGTGGCAGTTTATAGGACATGTGATTTCTGACATTTTTTTTGTATAAGACTTAGATTTAGCGTGTAATATTATGAGATATGATCGTACGAGAATATGCATTGGACTTGTTTGTAGCATTTCGCTTGTGATTCTTTGCATTTAATGAAGTAGATTATACAAGCAGTAGTTATCTACTATTTCTCACCTACCTTTTCCTCTCTTCCCATCAAGCCCAATCTTTACCGCTTGTTTCGAATTCCACCACCTCCTCTTAGCCTTCGTCTTCACAGCTCTCCTTCTCGCTCTTGGGTAATTGACAGGACTCTCACCACCAACGAAAACAAAGACATCATACAACAACCCCCCAAGCATCCCACCAGTGATTGTGGCACCCCAGACACCATATATCCACCAAGCATTCCAATCTGTGAAGACACGTGATCCATATCCCATGATCGCCGCCACAATTCTAGGTCCAAAATCTCGTGCAGGATTCATGCATGCTCCCGTTGTATAGCCAAATGCCATCGTGAGTACTGCCACCACAAGTCCTACGATAAAAGCGTGCATGCCAGCACCAGGGGGAGCATTCGAATCGTCCCCCAGCGCGAGGATTGCACATATGAGAATGGCTGAGGCTACGAGTTCGTTGCCAAAACTTGCGCCCACGCCTGCGAAAGTGGCAGGTTGCGTGAAGAATGCTTTACCAGTACCGCCAGTAAAGAGGTCGACTGCAGCGGTGTTACCATTCTGCGTAGCAGTGATTCCACCTGTGGAGTTGAACGAAGTAATGGCATCTCTGTAGATGCCATACGTTATCAAGCCGGCAAGGAAGCCACCCAGGATCTGAGCTACTATGTAGACAAGTGCTTTTCGATATGGAAAACCTCGATAAATGCACAGAGTGATTGAAACGACTGGGTTGAGGTGCCCCCCGGAAATGCCGCCAGCAAGATATACCCCGATCATGACTCCAAATCCCCAAGCCCAATCTTTGGATTGGTAAGAGCCGGCTGTATTATTGGAAGTAATCACTGATAGATTTGTGCACAATCCAATGAGGCACGCTATCATTGTCTAAATTATCCCAATTAGAATACTGACCATCTCTTGAGGGTCTGTAATACTTACAGCCAAACACTCTGCAAAGGGTTCACGAAAACGGGTCCGTATTTCCGACCAGTTGTTATGCGACTCCCATTCCTTGGTGGCGGGATCCTTTTTATCGATGTCGTCATGTTCCAAACTGCGGTCCTTCTTGCCTGCCTCCAAATCTACATCATTTGATTCTTGATTTGAAGGACCAGGCTCTGTTATCCTGGCCATAGATGTCGACGACGATGATCCTTCTACCAAATCATAAATTCTGTAAGTCCATACATCTCCAATATCAGCATGATGTTCGTCAAATTGCTCAATTGGTTTTGATGCTGAATTGGAATCATGTTGCCACTCGTCAATGGAGTCCTCCTTTTCCTCAACTGGCGCCCTAAAGCTGTGGACAGCACTCGATTGCGACTTTTTCGTTCCAGTGTCTAGACGTGCTGATGCTTTCCTAGCGGCCTGATGCCCATAGCCTCTATCATCTATATTTCGGTTTTGGCCCTCGGTCTTTGTCTTGCCAATTTCCTCTCTTTGGTCATTGATCATTCCAAGCTGTGGGATTGCTTCGGAACTGCCCGGCTCTTGTATTTCTGCCTCCTTGTTTTCTATTGCTCCTTGCTCGTTGATGCTTGGTTCTCCTCCGTGACTTCCGTTCATACCAGGCCGCACAACTCGTGGTAATGTTTTCGCCAAACCCCATAACGGCGTTTTTTGAAGTTGCTCATACCGAGGACTCAATTGGTAATAACCTGGATCGACGTAACTTGGAGTGTGAGGTTGATTTACAAAGCTTCCTGCCAAAGAAAAGTAACGACTTTGGGCAGGCTTTGGGAGTCCTGTGTGTCTTGTTTGAAGGACTTTTGGCGTCGGTCGTAGTGATGCAGTGTGATCCAAATTGCTTTGACCCTCGTTAAATCGTTCGGTACTTTGAGATAGTGGGAGCGAGTCTTGTCGAGTACCGTTTGTCGAGGCTCTGGGCACTCTGGGTACTGCCTCTGTTGGCATTCTAGATGAACGCTCCATGCCTCTGAATATAATAATTGAACAATGAAAATCGACCAAATAAATAGCGCGACCTACCATCGACCTGATTCTGACTGTTTGTTTCAATGCATATCGTCATCGTGAAGTGTTCTCCTGTGGGTCGTGTTAAGAATAGCATCTGTCAAAACATGGCATATCGGGTGTTCCATCGAAGATCTGCAGTTCTAGCAAATCTACCGACCTAGCAAATGTTGCTGAAAGCAGCACAATGATCTATGATTCGAGGGCAGTGTCTTCCTGCCGGTGGTTGTGGTGGAGTCGCTATCTCGGACCGTTCAATGCCATAACTTTTGCCGGAGCTCTCTCCTAGCGATCGAACCAAACTAATCTCGGTCAAGACTCTGTCATGCTTCAAATATTTTTCTCCGCTTCAAATCCTGGAGTCAAACAAGAGAGGCTATGTTAGACGTAAGCAAGAGTCATTTGATGTTGCAAAGGTCCACGGTGGTACACAGGATTCGAAGAAAAATGACGCTTGGACCACCAGGACTATCCATCTATTCACCACACACGTGATTGCGTGACGGAAGTTTTTCTTGGCGCGTTCTTCGTGACCACCACCTATTCTTAGGTGATCATGGATGCATTTTGAACGACAGACAAGACACATGCAGAAGATTAAAGCACAAGATTTTAAAGTCCCGGCGACGAAGACAGAATTCGTTATCCTTGTTGATCAGACTTTATATGAAGGCCGAAAGAGCGGTGTAGTAAGGGGAGAAAATACAGAGATTTGTTAGGATTGTTTCGTGTCTTTCAATGCCGCTTTGATTTCTCTTTTGTGGCTAAAGTTTTCGCTATCCGTCATGTAAACACGCGACACGCTAGAATATTCTTCCTTCTGCTCGCGTTACTTTCAGTATACCCCCGCATCTAGGTTCAAATCTCATCGTTCTCCATCGAGAAAACACATAACCCTCGGAAACAAGATCACCGAACAGTTCCACCTTCTCGAACTACCCGAGGCTCGCCCGTCATCATGTCGGCCCTGCTTTCGTTCGCCTTCACCTCTCCCAACTTACCAACTGGACCAGCTTCAGAAGAACAACCCCTCAGTAATCCGATGGAGATGCTCCTTTGTCACTATCCTCTTGGTAGATATCGCCAGAATCCCAACTTCATGCTCATCCATGCTCGCCCCAACCCATTCGATAAATACCAAAGCTCCCTCTACGCAATTTTAACCGCAGGCTCTGATGCTCCTCTCACCCCATCTACGGATCCTCTAAAAAGGAAGTTCTGGATGAAGACATACTCAGAGAACAAGGGAATGCTGGAGCAGATGGAAGCCCAAGGAATCTTGCGTAGAACTGGAGAAGAGGAAGAGCAAGGCTACGTGAAGTTGATTGCCGTCGAGACGATCATCCAACATGGTCAATGGGCAGAATTCTGTAGTGGTTGCGAGAAATACGAGCAATTGGGCGGGGAGTGTCGATTGTTGAAGTGCTCAGCATGTAAGGATACCTACTATTGTAAGAAAGAATGCCAGACCAGTAAGTTTTATCCTATACATATGTGCTTTCGGTGGAATTATCCTATGACATTATGCTGATACCAAATAATCGGGTAGCACACTGGCCTTTGCACAAAGCGGCTTGCAAACACTTTCGGAACGAAGCTGCTGCTGCTGCAAGGAGGGTCTGAGAGCTTCAAAAATACAAGGTCTCGACTCATCTAGGCCATAATTTATCAACTGAAAGTGAAGGTAGTTGTGAGCAAGCCTTTTTCGGAGACATGATGGTAAAATATATTCTAAGTTTGGGTGCAGAATCTTACGAAATTTGGCGCTCCCTCTTTTTCTCAGTTGTTTAGCGAGCATTGAAGCGCACTGCAAAGGTGATCACAACTGATATTTCCAACTCAGAAATTGAACAAAAGCTCTACCTTACCTTGCCTGAAATAACTTTCTCATGGTAAGGTTGCAACACGTCGATCAATGAGAAATGATTTTCCTTCGAGCATTATTTTGACTGTAGGCGTTTTCGGCTGTAACAAACTTGACCTCTCTCATGGCTCATGATTTCTAAGTGAATACACAAGCTTTTAACCTGACTACTTCCATCAATTGATTTATATATCCGATAAGGCCAAATAAATACAAGTTACTATTCAGCTGCCAGGTGATTATTCTTCTCCGATTGCCAGTATAGAGGACTGAGTAGCTGAGCGGCATGGTTGCCTTTTGCATAAAGCGTAACTGCTAGTCAGGTGTTATGCTACTCATTCTGAGATCTGGTTGCGATCTCATCACACCTAAGTTCGTATATCATACTTACTTACCCTACAGGGGCTATTGGCATTATTTAATTCGGCCGGATGATTGTCAGCAGAGGTGTTTACACTTGGATAAAATCTCGGGTCCGAGGATAGATATTCATAGGCAACACTCTACTTCATTCTCACATAATTAGAGGTACACGGAGCCTCTTGTAAACTGTTGGCGCTCGGACCTTCATTGGTGCAGTTTTTTCTATTATTTCACCAGGAAGATTTTCACCTTCGATCTATCTTTAGTATAGAATTACTTTCCCCTTCTTACTGTTGTGATCAATTGCTCAAGCTTAGACTTCAATGACCTCCTTCTCATGCTTATAGATCGAAGATTCACATCTTTAAGAGGAAGCTACCATTAAGTAAGTTTAAAATATTATTAAAAACCTCCTCTCCATATATCACGAAATACAATGGATCTCCTTAAGTAAGCTTAACGCCCCTCCCCACTGCTCATTTCAAGCGTTTCCACTCACACCTCCCTAGATTCCTAAAAACTCCTAGGCGCAACACTCGCCGCTGCAAATCCAGCACCTCTTACCAGGTTTCCTCCTCTCATCCAAAAACCAACCAATTACGCGAGGCATATCAAAAAGTGTGTCGCCGTAGCAAAGAATTCTACACCAAGCTCAAGAATCGAATCAAGCTAGGAACAGTGAGCGAGCACGAGATGCTCGTGAACGAGAGCACGGAGAATTTGCTAGGGGGACGGGCTGTGTTTACCGAGGAGATGAGGGAGGAGTTGGATTTAATTTGAGTTCCCTTGACATTTAGGGGATAGGGGTTGAAGGGCAAGTGGGGTGAAATTTGGCGTTCAGAAAACGCTTGGAAGGAAGATTGCTTGAGAAACTATAGGAGTATGGTACGATTGATCTGAAGCTCGTAATACTTTTTTGATTACTAGTTACCTCACTTTAATAACAACCATCGAGGAAATGGGGTGGTTTTGGCATGAGCAGGATCCTCGGTTCTCCTCGACCTCCCCTCCTTCCCCTACTCGGCTTGTTGAACACTTTTTCCATACTCCCACTACAGTAATCCTCACGAATATGTCTGTTCCAGTGGCAATGAATAATCAACCTGGGTTCCATCGGTTATAATTCAAGATATCTTTGAGCACTCCTATACATGAACTCTACCTAATTTCAGCAAAACTAGATGGCCCCAAATATTTGGCTGAGAATTGGTGCAAAGCTTGGAGTGGCTTCAAGCTAGATAGAAAACGACGAAAATTCGATGTCGTTGTTCTCAATACCCCTCATGGCTATCATGAAACACAAATCCAACAATGTAAAGTACTGGATCAAACTGCTTCGAACCCCACATTGAAATCTCTGAGAACAAATTTTCGAGAATTGATCATTTTCTCTTACATTGACGAATTATCCTGATACTAGCTTCGGGGAGGCTTCGTACCTCTCTCGCCAACATGCGGGGCAGACGCCTACTTGACGATCTTCCTGCGGGTTTAGATGAAAACGAAGCGTGTGGCAGTTGGAAATTGAAGGCGAGGACTGCATTGAAAGGTGTTTTCAAGGGTCGAAAGAGTGTTGGATGAAGAGGCTAGTAGATATAGATTTGGGTAATCCTACTAAAGAGTCTCTTCATGGTTGGCGTTGTGGAATTGATGGATCTGGTATTTCGGGGCTTATGAGTTCTTCAATGGAGAGCAACCTATTACACTTTCACATATTTGGCTTTTCTTTCCTAAGGATGGCACTTCATGAGTTAAGACGACATTCCGCAATACAAGATAGCATCACCGAAACACCACCAACATTATAACAGAACACAAGTTCAAGGTCTAATGCATTCGATACGTAAGAGCAAGAAAGGAAAGTGCAAGCTCGATAAGTTATCACAGGACTATGCCATTGGGATGAATAATGTACACAAAATAGAAAGTCTGCATGGGTTATGAATCTGAAACGAAATCAATTTGGAAAAGATAAGGCTCCACATGAAGGGAGTGCGGTATGTTCCACGAAGGAGAACTTTGAGTTTATGACATGAGGTTCACAAAGGACTCTTGACTTGAATATGTAAATATTGCTAGGCTCTAATTTCTGGTTGCATGGTAATCCTTTTTACAATACCTCTATCCCCGAATAAAATGTTTTGAGCTTGCTCCTGTCTTTCTACCCGGCCTTAACCCATCATTTTTTTGTGTCGTCGTACTTTGGTTATTAGCATCAGTACTCCACATCTCGATTTACCCCAGAACCAATATCATATCGAGAACAAATCGCCATAGTGGTTAACTAAAAAGGAAAGCTAGGGCTCCTGTCCTTTCTTCGATCTCAACCCGCTCGTTGCACTAAAAAGGTAATCATCCCAGACAAAGGCAACATCAGGTAACGAATACAACAGTCTTCACAAAAATGCATCCACGAATTTTGGTATCTTAGAATCACAAGATATTGCATCTACCACGAAAACCAAGCAAAACACCCACCTCCTCCTTATCTAATTAATGATCCTGTGATTGCAAGTACCACCAAAAGCCCCGCATTAAAACACGACACCATTGTTTTCACACCAGCACTCCTAGATGTAGCCGTAGCCGCCGCACCAGTTCCTGAGGGACTGACTGTCGTTGTTTTGCCAGCTCCCGGATTTCCAACACCAGGAAGCCCTCCAATAGCCGTTTGTGTGACATAGACTTGACTAGCAACCCCACTAACCTTCGGGATACTAGTTGCATTTGCCTGGAACTCGACGAGTTTGCTAGTCGTCGAATTGAAGTTCGTCTGTCCGAGCGCTATCAGGTTACTCTCGAGGTCATAGACCACGTAGGCAGATCTCAGAAAAGAATCGCCTAATAATGAGAATTCATTCGTTTCCGAGTTAGAGTAGATGCCAAAGGCGCATGTAGTCTTAAACTCAGAACTTGGGATTTCGGAGGGAGTGATGTTGAAGAGGGAGGTCAGTGAAAAGACAACTTCATCCACTGGGACACGGATCTTTATGCCACTTGGGCCACCGAAACCAAAGTCTATGGTAAGTTTCCGGGAATTGTCAAGGATTGCGCAATCGATGAGGAGGAGGCCACTGTCTGAGGAATCGTCGATTACATTGAGGAATTGATAGATGTCCGCGACGAGTTTGCGGGGGAGGTAGCTGAATGTTGTCCCCGAGTCGAGGAGAACAGGTTCCTTGAAGCTGGACGAGGTGAGGCTGACGATATTGCCTTGTTGCCCAGTTATCCCACATGAAGTCATTGCTACTCCTAGTTCGGCGTATACGCTGGTGCCATTGGCATATCTTGAGGGGATTACTGGCAGCTGCAGCAAATCTCCCACGAATTTGTCCGTATCCATTCCACCGAATATTATAGAGCCTGTAGAGGCTCCCAGATCATTCAAGTATAGACTATATGCCTTGCGATTTATGAGCCCACCAGCGACCATTTCTTCGACCGCGCTTGGGTACGTGAAAGGGGGCAATACGTTCCTGCGCGAATTCGAGGCTTCGTTCACAGAGTATCCAATTCCCATCAATCCTGAACCAATTGTACTTTTGCGAGCATGTCCCATCTGCAGTGAGTCGATCGTTGCCCCGCCTATTGTGAATTTGTCTTTTACGTAGTCGCCATTTGCACCTGTATCGTCTAGGTAGGTTATGTTGAAGGCATTTTTGTGGGTGACGCTATAGGTGGAGGAGGCTGCAGAATTGACTGCACAATATTTTGTTAGTAAGGGTGTGTAACAAATTTATGCTATATTGACATGCAATATCTAGAAGCATTGTACACTCCTGATTCTTTGGAGTAGAGTGACTGTCAGACAAGCCAGGAGAATATGGAGCCTCTGCTAGTGAGTTTGGGCCATATTTCTCTAGCATAGAAAGGCACAGGGCCATTCTCGAAGATCACCCCATTTTGAAGCGGGTAGCATACTTTAGAAGCTCGATACTATGGGGAAACAGCACACATACAAGTAGTTCCACATCCTCCACGATGCCGATGCTGCAATCGAGGATTCGTGCATAAATCCGCCTTGGTGTCGAGCAGCCAGACATCACTGCTTCCAGTGTCGAGAAACAAGGTCTGCCTCTGTGGTGGTGTTCCCACATTCACTTCGACATGGTACGAGCCTCTCGTCAAATTGTTGAATAGCTCAGATGTGATAGTAGCTCTCGACTCAAGCTGTCGTTTCTCAAATCCTTGTGGTACAGCGCCAGCGGGACCTCTGGCGATAGGAAGTGTGACGATGGCGGCAGCGTAGGATGCTAGCCCCGCAATGAGGATGAGTGGTGTCAACGATAACATCTTGACAAGCGCAAAAGACAGACGCAAACTTGAAAGTAAAGATAGAAGACTTCTACCCACTAGGCATCCTCGAAATGTGAGTTAGATATCGGGCCTGGACCTTGACATTGGCTTGAGCTCCAAACTCGACGTCGAATTGCGGGTGAATAATGATTGACTTCAGCCCCGCTCTCTTTGTCCCAAAGAATCGAAGGAAGAACAGCACACGAAATCACAAACTCCAAGGCGACCATAACAATCAAATAACATCACGAACATCGGGCAATAATCTCGCCGCACACAAGAAACGGATGCGATGAACAGCCAGCATTCATCCCGCATTTTCTGATCCTGGGCAAGGGGCTGAGGCTTGGAAGCTTTTGATAGGCTCAGGATTGGCAGCTGCATGGACGTGTTCAGCCCATCAGCACGGATTCGTGCTTTTTGTGGCAATTGAGAGCTTTCGACCTAGCATTATGACGCTTGGCTGGCAGACTTATGTTGATTGTGCATTTGCCTCTTCATTTCATCTGGAACACCTCGGGATGCACGTGCCATTAACATCACTTGACCTTTCTCGGAACAACGGTCACGTGTAGCGATAATATAGGTAGCAGCTCTGTTGCGGCCTCTTTTTCATGCTATCTGTCCTTTATGAAATTTGCTATATTTTCCTGGCATTTTATCCAAGGGAAGATACAAAAACGACTCTGACAACTACTTTTACCCTGGAGGCGGTTAAAATAGTTGAATGATGAATTCGCCAAATGAGGCTATTTACAATTCCGCGTGCTCAAATGATCTCTGCGCGGATAGCCTCCGGTAATGTCTTATCAGCTTCTACTGAATATCGACCAGATGCCCCGTGGCCTTCTAGGATAAATTCATTTTCCAGCCTAGCAACTTTTGTTTCGAACGATGTTTCCAGAATTGCAATAGATTTTGGTACCAGGCACTGGCTATTGACGCCAAATCCAAAGTAATTTCCTGATGGATTGAGACACCGAGTTGTCCGATATGAAAAGCCTCTTTCTCGTTATCTTGCTGGCCGCATTTTTAAGTAAATGCTCGGCCTGGCATAGCGAATATCCGCTTGAGGATGTCGGCCACCACAACCCAGGAAGCGCCTTGAAGGAGCCAGCACGGCTTGTGATGTATGTGCAAACGTTCAAGACTCCAGATGGACACCAATTATCACTTCTGCCACTTCTGGCACATCATACCAAAGTCACCCACGTAATCCTAGCTGCCTTACACTTGCACGAGCTTCCAGGAGAGATCAGGTTGAATGACGACAGACTTCAGTGGCCAATGTGGGATAACCTTTGGAGTGATGTTAAGGAGTTACAGGCCAATGGGGTGAAAGTGATGGCGCTGCTCGGAGGTGCTGCTGGAGGGACCTACAAACACTTCAATGGTACTGAAGCCAAGGTTAGTCCGCTGTGATCACTTGAAATATATGCTTTCTCACAAAACAATGTAGTTTTATGCCTACTACACTCCTCTTTTGACTATGATCAGAGACCGCAATCTTGACGGAATAGACTTAGACATTGAAGAGGATGTCGATATTAAGACGCCGATTCGGCTGATGACCGCATTGAGACGAGACTTGGGACCAGACTTCATAATCACAATGTCGCCACTGGCATCTGCATTGTCAGACAGGATGGGCCAAAATTTGTCCGGATTCTCGTACTTCGACCTCGACGAATATGCCACAGAACCGGGGTCTGATGCCAAGCTGGTCAATTGGTATAATGGCCTATTCTATGGTGGATTTGCCAGAGGGCCACCATTCTATCGATCGTGTGTAGAGGCTGGTTGGGAGCCCTCGCGAATCGTGATGGTTGTATTAGACTGTATGGAAGACGGACAACCAAACGGATGGGTCGATCTTCCTAGGCTGGAAAAGACCATATGGGGGTTGAGAAGCATGTATAAGCATTTTGGAGGAGTGGGTGGTTGGGAGTACCATGATGCTGGCAATAGCGATTGGGATGAGTATCAACCTTGGATGTGGGTGAAACAAGTTGGGCAGGCGATCTTCGATCCTGTGCCAAAACACGCAGCCAATGATGAACTTTAGACTACAATAGATGGTTCAAACATTCACTTTGGTGATTATTGTGGTTTCCCATTCTTTCTAGCGATTTGTAAGAGCTAGGGGAAGTGCTGAAATATTTAGTGGTTCTGCTCACAGAAAACCAAAGGCAGAAACTCAGCATACGCGATAGTATAGAAACAAACCTTGTTCTTCATCCTAAAGAGGAGAATTCGTTTGATTCTCTATCAATTAAGTGAACAATCGACGAGTTTGATATCAGAATGTACACAGAGACTGTATCTGGTTTGTATTTTTTTTATAGAGCAGGCACGTCAACGAGTTAAGTATGACGAAGCGAGAGGACTGCCAAAGTAGTGAGAAACGAATAACGAGGTGGGTAAAAGTATATGTCCTTGAATCTTGTGCGAGTTGGTGAAGTGTTTTTGGGAGAGGAATGGGGGGAAATGAGGTCAGTTCTGTGGATCTCAATAGCAGGTCCGTGTTGGAAGCATCATTGGTCGAGAACTTTCTCCTCTAAATCTCTCAACATCAACACTTTAAGTTGCTGTCATAGTCGAAGCTTCTACGTAAAAACGCTATGCTGCAGATATTATTCCTGGCGTCTGTTCTGACATATATATATCTTAACTTCCGACAATCATCTTGAAAATGCTACATTGCCGAGTGTCGGCCGTATCTTATACCCCTGTTCAAGCCCCAGCCTTTCAAGGCTCACGGACCTGAGCTGCCTATTAAAGAAGCTTATCCCCGAGGTGCAACCCCGACTTCTAGAGCGAATGCACCATTCATCGTTGGAGATCGACACCTTCCCCTTTACAACCCCAAAGCTTGTACCCGGCACAATCGATGATCGACTCGTGCTCTATTAGACCAGTCATATACTCAACGACGATTGTAGCAGCTCGAGCTCGTAGCTTTTGATAAAGCTGTTGTTTTTGAGATGTCGGAGGTCCACTCCGTGCAATTAAAACCGGTAACCCTCCAAGGAGGAGGTGAACGACATGTCTCTCAGGAAAGACCCTTCAGCGAACGCCCTGCCGCCCTGTCAGCTCGCGATGTCTTCGATGACTCTTGCCACCAAATATCACCATCGCATTCTTTAAATGACGGAAGCTGGTTTCCGGGAGAAGCTCAAGCATGGCAAACATTCGAAGCCGATATGCCAGATGAATCAACGTTATCATGGTCACATGGTACTCCGGCCCTACATGATGTTCCTTTTGAGGTTACTCTAGCGATGAAGAGCATGTACTCAAATATAGAGCAATTTGAGATTGTCGATGCTGGCAATGCAGCGGGCTTCTACCCTTTGCCTATAACATCTGGCCCAGAACACAAAAATAGCCAGCAAAGCCAACCACCACCACAACAGAATCGCCCTCATTTAGTGATTCAAACAACCAGTCCCCAAGCTTCTACCCCTACACCGCCGCATTCATTCCCGGATACTCCGATATACCAAACTTACAATCCTGAGCCACTCAAAGTAGAACCCTCAAGATGGCAAGTTCTCTCACCCCAGGAGCCCGCATTCGACACACGTAGAGAATTTTTGACAGTACCAATTTCTTCAACAATGCCGACCATCGAAACTTCAGGCGTACAACTACAGTGGCCGAGCGAAACTCAAATCTCCTCGCAGTCATGTAAACAGTCATCGTTTCCAACAACGTTGTCAAAAAGAAAACGAACAAGTCCTGAAGCGCCCAAGAAACGATCACGAGCAGACGACCCTGAGAAGACTTTGTCTGAATTTGTGGTCGTGTTCGAAAATGCTCCTGGGGCACTATCCACCGTCAAGCATCGGCGGAAGCTTGATGCACCAGTAAGAAAAGCTGCAAGAGATGTTAGAAAGGCTGGGGCATGTCACCAATGCCGATTCAGGAAGAGAACAGTCAGTTTTCCCAACGAACATTTTACTAATACTAACCCGTCTGTAGTGTTCAACTGGAACCCCATGTATATCATGTTTGAAGAACGGAAATGGTTTGCATGAGGTGAAATGTCAGAGAGAAAGTCCTTTTGTGGGGAAACTGATGCACCAATGTAAGAAACGAATTATTTTCTTGATGTTAATATGCTAAAAGGAATTAGATTTCGAGTTTTCCTCGACGAAAAGAGTGGTCTACTTTAACATAGTATTACCTCCAGAAGCGCTGAGTGAAGAGAGCCTAGAGACTATCACAATTGATGGAGTTGGGGGAGTATCCCATCCCATAAAGCTTTGTGGAAGGAAGAAAGCATTCAGCACCCTTTCCCCTGAGCAACAAGAGGCCATCAAGCGAACAGTCATCCCGAAAGAGACGGAGAAGTCTTCGGAGAACGATCAAGTATTGTTCCTTGAGGACAGTTCAAACCTTGGACAGGAAATTGAGCAGTGGGCGGTAGAATACACTTCTCAATTTGTGCACGCTGCTGGGTCGGAGTTTTATCCAACGACTATGGCTCAAATCTTGGGAACGGCATATGTCAAAAAGAGGCTGCCAGAGGTAAGAGTAAAACATACTCTTCAATTGTCTACTAATAACATCTAGTCAAAACTGGTTGTAGCAATGCTCCGAGTTGCGTCTTTAGCATTTGTGCTCCGCGCTGGAGTGCGGGCTGCCACGACCGACAAATCTCAGTCGAAGTTCCGAACCGTTCAGGCGCGAGTCGACACAATTTTGTACGAACGACTTCAGGTAGCTGAAAAGGACCTGTTTCAGATGCTGCAGCGCATGATCTTCCGTACCGCTGGGTGTCTTACTCGAACACAAATATTTCCTGTAGCTCTAGTTTTATGGCAACTCCTGCGCATTTTTTCCATTAGCTCTAGTCATCTTTCCAATATTTCTCAGAAATTTCTGTCAAAAGGTAAGTGACTGCTTCCCTGCCCCTGATCTTGATTATTAACAGACTTTCGATAGCACACGCACAAGCTGACTACCAGTTCATTTGCCTTCGATTACTCCTCTCCACTCACATGGCGTTGTTTCGCTCCAGTAACCCCTTACTACTTGACATGAATGAACGTCAGAATAGAGATCTCGTGGGGAACGATGACGAAATTATCGCTCTTTGTGGTAAAATGAGGAATGTAGTACTGAATTTTCGAGAAAAGGGTCTTCCAAAGATGAAGGGGAGCATAGCTTATAAGAAAGAGTACTTCGACATGTTTCGGAAGGTTTACGCGGGCATGTAGAAGCATGCGGCTGAACGGGTATTTTGCATCGGTGCCGGATCTGGAAGCACGCCATCGGAGCTGTAAGCTTAACAGGGAATCTGAGTAATTTGCAATTGAGCATTCTCATCCAGTGAAACGCCCAAAACTCGTGCGTCCATACCAAAACCAATTGAAACCATCAATTGCTGAATGAGCACTCTGGTAAACATCTACATTTAGACCTCTATTGCCACCTGCATCTTCTTACAATGGTAGGGCATTCGAATTAGATGGCCGCCTAAAGCAAAAGGTGAGAGAAAGCCTCGTTCTCATGTGCATAAGGATTCAATCTAGATGATTTAATATAGCGAAGAGTTGGCATTTGGACCTTATTCGTCGAGTCGAAGATCACCTCGCTCTCGGGTGTGGCGTATCTGTCATGAGCCCGAGATTTATCGAAGATACAAGGAATTCCAGGGGCGTCAGATCCTTCATGCGACTATCGCTTGAATGGCGTCTACAGCCGCGGCGCGGCACTCCTTCAACTGTTCTCAGTTGGGGGCTCCTCTATTCATCACGTGACTATAAACAACTAGCAGTTGACGCGACTTTGAGGTGGTTGGGATCAAAACCCCAACCGACTTCTCCAACTTTTGTTGCCTAACTGCTGTTAGGTAACCATACAGATTAGTCCCTTTACAGAAACGATACTTTCAAAGAGTCATTGGGCTTCTCTCAATGAGCCACAACCCGATATAGTTTTTCCATAACGCGTCGATCTCGAATGTCAACAAGACAATTTGACGCTTGGTTTTCCAATACTAATTGACACATGACTTACTTGTGTCAGAACCCCAGTCCACAATTGTTAAGACAAGCCTTCATTTCAATGTCGAAACATGTTGCCACTCAATCCTGTAGCTGAAGTTTGCTGAAACAATCTGTAAGCTGATTGGCTCACCGGTAATTCCTCGCTCCCACGCTAGCACCACAAGGCTCGCATTATTCTCCTCACTATATCTCCTCACTTACACTCAGGATAAGCTTCAGGCCATGGCCAGGCAGCACTTACACATTCGCTACCGGTCGCTATTATACCTTGACATCGCATCAGTCAAACGCCATATTCGACATGTGCTCGCTTGTTTTTCCTCCTCGCCGCCGCAATTACAGACGAGTGGTTGATCATCCTGCCTATTCCAATTACGCTGTTTGAGTTGTTTCATTGGCCTCTTTAGGAGCGGGAGGACCTGCTAACCTTGAATCAGCCTGCGGATTGGGGCCTTATCTTGATGGCCTTTGTTGTATTTCCTGATGAGAGCTTAGGTGTTATGGAGTCATAAGCCGTACGAAAACTTGTTCGTGTTATTCGAGATATCTTGAGTTATAAGACCTTCTTTCCTCACCCTTTCAGATACATCTCAGAGTACACAACAGTTCACATACTTTGCTATCTATCTCATTCATCGATTCACTCTCATCATCACTCATCTACAAAACAATTTGTTGATAACTCTTCAGCTGAATGAATTAGAAGGTCTATCAACCATCTGACTATAATGTATGTCTAACTTAAATTCCGACTTCTGACAGCCTCAACTATATCTTTTTGGTAAATTGTACTAAGACTTTGCGTAGAAATTCTCTCAAATCTCTTCAACGCCCATTGCTAGCTTCATCAAAATGTCTATCATTACATTAGTGCCAACTCCGCGATCAGGAACCAACCCAAACCCACCACAATACCCACCACAGCCAGAAGATCCCTGTAAGAGAACTCACACTTTGCTTGCCTGACTCACTCTAATCTCAATGCAGACTATGGAAGACAGAATTCCGGCAAATAGGATTCTATTACACCTAGGGCCCTGATCAAGACACTACTAGGTCCACGTTTTCGGCATGTGGGATTTTAGAGCTAGACGGGAAGGTGCATGGCTTTTTGGGCGCAGTGGGGCATGATATACCAGGAAGACATTCCACATGGGAACCGGCGGGGGAAGGGTCTCGTTTCTTTCAACGCTGTCAACCAGCAAATCGTATCATTTGGGAGTTAAACGCCATTGTATTAGATCCTCATTATAGAAATAAGCGCAGTGCGCATGATCAAACAAGCGCTCGAGCCTCTCCTCTTTGGACTTGGGATGAAAATCAATAATTGCCACGATCTGCTCAGCCTTAACATGTGGTCAGAAAATTAACGTACGAGGTATGGCTTGCTTACGCGCAACTCGCTTATCGTGAGCAGCACTGCCATGTACAGGCCTTGTGAGGCACGGAGCGGCTGGACTTGCAATTTTGTGGAATCAAGGATTCTCATTGCCGACCTGTATTAAGACCGCTTATCTGTCCTTCCGCCTATGAAATCGACAAGCGCACAAAATAATTAAGATGAAAAAATCCCATCAGGCGCAATCCCGCTGTGGAGAAATGTAAAGTAAACGGAAGCCTGGTTGTAATACCCTCGAAGGATGCTGATTAGTTTTGCAAAACATGTTGTTGAATTAGCTTTCCTGTACAGAAATAGAAATTCAAGAGACGCCGTAGTTACACAGAGCTCCTCTGAGCCGCGACCAGCCTTCCTGCAACATGCAGTGGGTAGGCATCGTCACGGCTTACCTTGCAACTTGGGCGGTTGAAATCTCTGTGGCTGGGAACCGCCCCTGGGTTCTCTGCTCTGGTAAGTCTTTGCCACTCCGTACTCGCCTCGTCCTCCCAAGGAGGCAAAGCTGCAAACAGAGGTTCTCCAAGGTTGCCAATAAGCGAACAAGCGACGATAAATTGAGCCCCTCGGGAATCCTAAACGTTAAATTGACAGCCACAACACGAACTGTCCAATAGCGGTACTCAATTTCACGGTCAAATTCCTGCGCTTGGTCGTGATTGATGCGGCCGATGCGAAAGCTTAAAGTTGGTTCGTGGGACTTCACATGCACAGCGTCTGTTTGCCATTTAGATGACCCAAAGCAGGCAATGTGGGTGGTGGCAAAGGATTCTCTGTGCCTCGAAGCTTCAGCCCTATTAGCACGGTGGGATATTAGGCCTACTAATATTTACTCAGATACTAGCTGAACGACACATCCAAGGTCTGTTAGTGTAAATTCTACCCCACAAGAGAGCAGGGCCGAATTGCCATTCTTGATTTGTGGCCATGTGTAAATGAATGTAATTCAAACTGGGCAGGGAGAGATTGTATCAAGAGATACAGCAGAACAAGGTCGCTGTTGGCGAAATGGTATGCATTTACGATGCCGCTTATCTAATTTGTTAGGGCGCCTGAAACGTTCTTGTATGCTGTGCCCGTCCAATCGGGCCTTTGCTATGGGGCCGGAAATCTCGTCGCAACTGTTGCAAGTTACTCTTTGGAAACCGGCCGAGAGAAGGCACCAGCAAGATGTCCCTAGTCATCAACTTCTCACCAAACTCCCAGAAGAGGATTACACTCGGTTCCGGTAATCTGGTAGGCAACGCTCCCGGTGCTGCCGGCGTCTGCTGTAATACGAACAACGTGGGGATCTGACTGAGCTGACATTCAGAATCTGGGGGCAAAAAAGTCGTGAATGCCTCGCTATTAATAAACACGATGTCACGATAAGAGAGCTGGAAATGAAGAGAAATTACATTTCTAGTTCACGGACCACAGAAGGAATTATTGAGATGTTACTTGCTTGAATCGACCAGACATGCAACGTGCCTCGAGAATCGGTTGGTCTTTGGCAGGGTTGCGGATCCTGAGGGATCATTATTGTGATCACGGAGGTGCAGTGGCGTCAGAAGGGCCATATTAACTGTAAAAAGATTAGGTAGGTATCAAAACAGAAAATGAAAGGAACATAAAGCTGAAGATGTGCAGATGAGGTGGAGGTGGAGGTTGCTAAAGGCACGAGTGTAGGGTTCTAGCTTGGAATCATCACTTCGCTACCCTAAAAATGAGGAGATATTACATCTATGCTGTGTAAAAATCAGAGGAAAGCCAACAGGAAAGGAAGATAAAATGGAAAGAGCTGAGATCGTGGAATTTTAGAAATTACACAATTGTATTATCATGTGATCTGCCAAAGTCAATGTCCCCGAGGACATGGAGAAGACGGATTTTTACATTTACAAAATGAATTGGATAACTATTCACTTATACTGCATCTAGCTAGAATTCAGGTGTGCACTAAGCACAACTGGCGCGCGCTTTTAGAATGCTGGACCTCCAATTTACTCTAGCAAGCCAGATGTCAAACGCGATTTTGGATCACAGTGTTCAATTAGGTAGTCTAGTGCAAGATGAAGACGTAGCTTTGCGATTTTAGCTGTTCATAGCTAGTGTGGCAGTATGTCGAAGCACGAAGAGCACAAGTACAACAAGAAAAATTTATATGCAAGGTTCGGCCAAAAATTGTAAGAGATTCCCCCGATGCATTCCAGAAGACTAGGGCAAGCACACTACCTCACCAATCGGTAAGACGGTAAAATAAATGACTGAAATGTAGATATCAAAATTGTATGGAATGATAAAGCTCTCAACTTGTGGTGTCCCGAGAAATAAGGTCAAAGATGTAGCGGACAGTATTCCTGGGCCACGACAGGATGGCAAAGGAACTGACAATTCATAACGTCCCAGTTGTTTTATAGATACTCAGGGTGTCATCAGATCGACCATGAATGATATCCCTGGCTATCGCGTGGCGAAAGTGCTCGGTGTGGTATATGGTATCATTGTGCGAAGTCGAAATATAGGTGCAGATCTTAGGGCTCTCCTGAAGTCTGTTTTCGGTGGAGAGATCAAAGTGTTGACGACTTTGATGTATAATTCGTGGACTTCTGCGGTCGGAAGAATGATCGGGGAGTGCTTGCGACGAGGCGGAAATGCAATTATTGCTATGAGATTCGATCAGGGCGAGGTGAGTTTGCAAAAGCCGCGGCACGAGAGAATAATGCTCACTGGTTCGGAGGTTAGTGCGTCCACCCAGGTATGCGCTTATGGTATGGCTGTGATTATAGACCCTCTCGAGTGAGGTTGCGTGATGGAAACAATGTGGTGATTATTTTGGTTCTTAGATCAAAGTCATAATGTTATTGATGCCTGAGGCTAAAGGGCATAAGTGAGGCACCAATCTGTATTTGAACCTCAACAGTCAATATTTATGTCGAGCTTTCGCTTTCGCTTTCAACTGGTATGTTCACCAACCGTATCTTACCTCTGAATGCAGCCTCCGACATCTGAATACCATTCACCATATCATCTCAAAGCGTATAGCATTAAAGATAGTCAAAGCTCTTCTTAAGGTGAATGATGGTGCCAGGGAGATTAACGAACAGGCTGATCATAATCTGCAAGATCCCTATTTACTATATCTACACATCTCCACATATATACAGGAGCTCTCAGTCTTTTCACCAGATGAGAGCCGTCATCTCCGATAAATTTTCTCTAAGCAATCCCAAACCATTCGAGATCCATCTGCTCGTGCATGGGCACCGTGTGGCCGACACCTTGTCCGGAATAACCAACCAACTTGCTTCCGTCGCCATATATGCTCTGAGTATAGCTAGTTTGGGGGGTGTTCGCTTTTGTGCTTGTAAGAGCGATACCATGGACGTTACCCCATTGCTTGAGTGCTTCTTGGTAATTACCATAGCCAAGAGTATTGTCGGCAGTTCCGTGCCAGCTATCACGGTATGTTAATTTCCAATTTATATTGTGCGTAAGTCAAAAACTTACATTAGCATTTTAGGGTAGGTTCCGTTATATCCAGGGTAATAGCTTCGTGTCAGGTCTCCCCATTGTTGCGCTGTCTTCACAGACTTGCCGTTGGCACATTCATTGTTCCATCCTGGGGTCGCCATGCCCGCAGTGGCGCTTGAAACATAAAAGCACCCGTCTGGAACGCCACTATATGCGGAACCTGCCTTGAATACATCTGGGTAGGCTCCTGCCAAGACGTTTGTCATCATTGCACCAGAACTATACAGAGAGGGTTAGTATACTGCTTTATGATCTCTACCTATATCTCTTCCACTAATGAGGATGAATCTTTGGAAAACTTGCCTTGAGCCTGTAGCAAAGACTCGATCTCTGTCACCACCATAATTCTTGACAGCGTAATCAACCATGTTCACAATGGTTTTCGAGTCACCTCCAGCATCGTGGGTGAGTGATGTCTTTGATGCCACATCCCAGCAACCACCGCTGGAAGGTGATGATGGGTAGATGACTATGAATCCTTTGGTATCCGCAAGCGTTGCGTATTTCGATCCACTGAAGTACGCTTGACCTGTGCCTGTGCAAAAATGAATTGCAACGACGATTGGTGCCGGCGTCAATTTCTTGCTTGGTACATAAATGTACATCTTTGCCTTTGTTGGTCCGGCATTAAAGGCAGTCACTGATTGGAGCTGTCCTGCTGCCGCATTTGCAATTCTGCCCAGCACCAAGGCGCTGGCCACCAGGGTTGAAACGAGATACATGATGAACTACAAGGTGTTGCTATCGGAGACGTCAAAGATGAGCGAACTTTAGGGAGAGACTTCGGAACTTAGACCGTTATATATGTTCCGGGCAAACTCTTACAGGGTGGCGATATCTATTAGGCTTGCCCATCTGTCCGATGTCCCATGACGGAAAACAAAACGTCTTCCGGAATTGATATGCAAATAATATCTGCCGGATGGCAGAGTCTGGGGAAGCTGGCGACCTAAATGACGAGGCGGAACTCCGTTTCTCATGGCTAGGGCCAATCACGAGACGATACCAATATCAACGGAAGATAGGAGGCGTTGATTGACGAGGTCTACGAGATTTGGAAGAGCTTTATATTGAGCATTCATTGCATGAAGAAAATGCCTGACATGTGTCTGGCTAGAGTTATTGCTTGTCCCGGCATTAGCAAAGCTTGATCTTTCCTCATGAAGCGTGGGGACCTTTACACGACCCGATGGAGGTATCCATCGAGTGTTGAGTAACGACACATTTCAGCCTGTTCTATAAGTCACAATTGGCGGACCGAGTTGAGCCGTGTGGGTTTCTTCCTTGGCATCACGAGGCTCAATATCCCCGCATTTTTGAATATAGCCTCTTATACGGGACACTTTAAGCGAAAGGCAGGCAAAGTTGTAAACTCTTTTATTTTAACTTCATATGATACCGCGGATTCTGCTTGCCAATCCCTGTTAACAGGAGGCCGATCACGATATTGAGATGAATTCCTTCTGGCTGTCAAGAAGACCTTCAATCACTTCCTCTCATATTCATCCCAGTGTGCATACTAGTTGTTCAATAGCTTTGTATCGCGGTCTCCTTTGGCTGTAAACGCTCCTCGCTACTCTATTACAACCCTGCTGGCCAATCATTGAAGCTGGGCTTACTCGTCTGATGCCTAAAGACGGAAAGATGGTTATCAGCCCGGCTTTCACCTTTAAGAATTTTGAGTATACGCCACTGATACACCACCTAATGGTCTATTAATAATATGAGGTCACAGACAGATGGTATTGAGGGTCTTATTAACACTTCCCGCCAGTTCCATTTCCTGGCTCCACATTTAACTACACGGCTGTGTCTGGAAACTGGTCGATGAAATCAGTGTGTCCGGCAAAAAGCGCATTGTAATTCAGTTTTACACTCCATCGCAAATTCTGACTACTAGCTTTGTCTCTATTGTCCGTTCCATGGCTCGTTATATCACTCTCATAAGCTTTGTTTCCAGCTGGAAGATGATGCTGAAAAAGGCCTGGCCGGACTGTCAAGCAATTATGACGTCCCTTTCCTGTCGTTCCGTCGCAGAATTGTTTAAGCATTATATCAAACGCTCCTGTCATCTGGGAAAGCCCTAAACTATGGAGAAGCCGTCGTGCTCTAGATTGGGTAACAGCATAGCCAAGCGAGCAGATACCATCAGCGGCGTGGGAAACAGCCCTAGTATGGTTCTCATAGCTGTCCTTTAGATCCCACACCGAAGAGACAGAATAAAAGTTATGTGGTTCCGGGACAGTCAAGTCTTGTTTGCGGATGACCCGTCCCTTGGGAATCCATTCTGCTCCTGGCATGCCATCGATAGGGAAACGCATCCCGCAATGGCCAAACCATAGAATGTCCCACCAGTCTCCGTAGACCGAATCTCTTGGTGGCACGGTTTTTGGAAGGGCTTCAAAAGTTATATCATGCGCTGGCAAGGCGGATGCACTTTCACGGACTGGATAGGTGGCATCCTGATACTTCGAAGCATCCGATGCTAATGGCTGTATGAGCGCCCTCGATGAGCGCGCGAAGTCCCAAAGCTGCTCTCTAATGCGCACATCCCAGTCTGCATCGTCCTCGAGTATTAATACAGAGGTTAAACTCCTTCTAACTACCCTAGCATAATTGTCAGTAATGTCGGTAGAAGGCTCGAGTGACGACTGCCATACTCGCTGATTGCATTCATATGACCTCTCCAAGATCCCAGATTTGGTTCGCCAATCGCCCGACCTACCCCCGGAGGCAAGACTTTGTCTAAAACCTGTTCTCCATGCACAGCATCTATAAAGTCAAAGTCTATGTTGCTTAAGGAAGCCGCAAGGATCATTCCATCTCGTCGGTCTGTTCTCTCTGGCAAGCTCACGACAAATATCTTCTGAAACTAATTACGATTTCCATTAGTCAGTCTTCAAAATTGAACATCTGAACGACCAACCTCGAGAGTTTCATTGAATTCATGATGCCCACTATCGTGAAACTCATGGGTTTCAAAAGACTAAGAGTTGTCTAATTTGAAATGATGATGGCTGACGTAAAAAACTGTAGAGGCGAGCAACACTGCACTAATGATAATTTGCCAAGCCCTTCTGGTAGAAATTTGTGACATGACAATATATTCCAAAAATTACTCATGTGCTGAAATGAGTTTGAGTGCACATCGAAGTATGGGATCTCTTGGGTTACATCCAACATGTAACCAACACCACCCCTGTTCTGCTTGACAAGTGCTGAGGCGATGTAATTTCATTGCGAGCGGTTAAACCAAAGCCTAGGGTTTACTATTAATGTCCTCAAGCAGCATTATAAGCATGCACTACGCCCGAAACACCAACCAACAGACAAGATATATTTTTTTGGCCCAATGGAACTCAACAAGCATCACTAATGCCCCGGAGACTCATCAATGCTGAGAAACTGCGTTCTTAGCGACACCATATAGGTAATGAGAAAGCCCGTGAGGTTAGTATTTAAACACAGGGCGCTTTGATTGCTACTGCCAGTCACTTATAACCGGGAATGATGATGTTGGTGACAAACTCGTTGGACGATTATGAACTAGGAACATGTCCGTGGCTATGACGTCGACGATGTGCTCTTTCTTTTCTGCGTTCGTACTAATCATATCTCACGTCTATCTATTGTCCTGCAATGCCGCCCGCACTGTTTCTATTTTTCTATGTTTTGATATTCGTTCGAAGCACCACAGCACAAGACATTGGCCGCTTCAGTTATCCACCTACGGGGGGAAGGGTCTTGGACTTTCGAGAAAACTTGGTATGGACCATCGGAGATAAAAAAAAAAAGATTAAGTGGTCTAGCATCTACGAGTCTTTCAATATTGAATTATGGCAACAAAACCTGGCTTCAATTTCCCAGATATCTACAAAAGAGACAACATCTTCATCAACCTTTATATATACGACTTCCGTCGTGCTGTCATTGTCAGGGACATTATCCTCGGTGCTAGAGACATCTCTTCCATCCATCAATAATTCAACAACAGGTCGCGATGTTAGCCTTGTCCTTGGGTCTGTATTCGGAGTCGTATTCGTTTTTCTGCTAATAGGAGTTACTTTTTGGTTCTATTGGAAGAAAAAGACAAGAGCTCAAGCACAGTCAATTTCGCGACAGGGAGACCACCATAAGAATACACAATCTGCGACTGAAGACTACCAAGCAAAAGATCATACTTCAAATTCACACGCTCACGCTGCATTACAGCCACTCAATGTATACGAGAACGAGCTCAAAACGTCCTCCCATGCGGGGCCTGTCGAGTTGCCAAGTCACCAGCGAAGTCTGAGGGCAGTAGGGCTATCTTAGAAGGAGGAAATATTAATTAGATTTGTGCATCAGTAGGGTAGGAGAAGTAGTGGGGACTCGGGAACACTTATAAGTCTTAAAATTTGTTAATTTTGATACCCGTTTGCTGTTCTCTAGACCACCAGCGTTATGCCCCGAATTCATAACGGTTGCCTGCCCCTGAGGAGCTCAATTACTGTAGTATCTTCGGGGGCGCAGTCTTATTTACCAATCGCTGGTGCAACCACATTGATCAGCTACAGCAATTTGCCGAGACGCATCTCTAAAAGCACTGCATGCGCCTCAGCAGAATATATTCGGCCCCAGTGGGTGCAACATCAGAACACCATAGATGAATTTCCCCTCGACCCCTGCATGAATTCAACCTGCATGCAGACCTTTACAGAGTACCATCCAACACTTATCGCTCAGCCATCGTCGGGAGGATCACGATTACCTTGAGATACAGTGACCGACGCAAGATGCTACCAATAGCAATTAGTGTTTGCAGAAGTTCCAACAATTTGGATTAAATATATACCAGGTGTCTACTTGCCGATGTGTTTGGTGTTTCACGGTCGCAATCCTCATGGTGGACGTCGCTACTGCTTAGATGATCCTGCGATTGGGTTAGAAAGATGTGGTGTATGGAGCGCGCTCGCTCAGGCTCGAGGATGACTCTCCTGCAAAATTTGTAGATTAAGTGATGCAACTTCTATTGCCTTCTCTCAATGATCATATTTAAACTCGCTAATTTCATCAGTCATGATAATATTGTTTCATACGGTCTTTATTTTCCTTATTGTGGCTATTGCGCAAGACTCCATCGGTCAATTTGAATATCCCCCGCCAGGACTCGGAAGCCCACAAGAAAATGTTATATGGACAAGTGGAGACATGGCAACTATCAAATGGACGACTACGATGACGGATTTTGAGATAGTTCTGAATCAGATAGATATAGGACTAGGCATCACTAAACTTGCACTTGTAGTCTTTGGTAGTTATAAATACTTTACTATCCTGTGATGAATAAATAACTGACAATGGCATAGACACCAAGAAAAATGCGTTGCCGAAGCCCCCAAGTTACGATTGGCAAGTTCAGCATCCAAACTACGATTTGAACCAGTCACCTGTGTTCACCTTCCAATTGCGCCCACCTCAGAAGATGGAAGTTGATCTAAACAACCCAGATCCTTTCGTAAATTCACACTTTTTCAACATCAGCGCATCTCATCCTCCACTGATCATTCCCCCAAAGACAACTCAACCACTGCCACTTACTCCGACCGAGTCCCTACCGGCGCTTCCAATTGCTGCTATCGCCACGCCTGAAGTTACAGTTACGGTCCCGAGTAGTACATTAGCCTCTACGCAATTTTCAAGTTCTGCCTCGAGCGTGTCTGCCCTGAGCTCCACATCCCCATCGTTTATCTTCTCTATCACCACAATTTCATCATCACATTTATCGCTCGCTTTTCTAATGCCGGTTTCAACGCCTCAACCGTCAATTATAACAGAGTCATCTGTAACAACTTCGACAATGAATGCCTCCACGATTTCATATAGTTCCACCCTAACTAGAGCTATCACAAATCCCAGTGAAGATGTGCCCAAATGGAGGACCATAATTTCGTCAAGCTCGTCATCTGGTGTCTTATCATGGAAAGATGTTCTGTCTACCAGTATAACCTACTCAACTATATCGGCACCAAACACTCTATCCCCGACATTCACCTCTACAGCTAAGGCTCAACAGGGCAAATCTCTTGATTCGTCGAAAGGTCGTATAGCAGGAATTGTGTTGGGAACTATTGTTGGGGCATCGGTAATATTTGCCATCAGTACATATGCCTACTGGAAAAAATGGCATGAAAGGCAAGAGGGCGGTGTGCGGATCGAACATGAGGAAGTCTACTCTGACTTGAAACCTCTGCACCGGATATCTTTACCAATACACCCAGTAGAGCCATTTGAATTAGACTCGGCTACGTCGCCAACGGAATTGCCAGATGAGAGGTGGGAACAACGACCAGTAGAACTTTGCTAGAAAAATAATTTGTCTAATCAGTCCTGTTCATGTAAGGGCCAGTCTCCTAGGCTGCCGGAGTCAAGCAGGTATGGGTGTCGCTAGAGATCATCCGTAGTTTAAGTAGGCTAGTCACATGACTTATACCTCTATATATACACTCATTTGTCCCTTATATAAGGGCAGTCATAATTCAATATTCATTTCAATTTTTGGCTCCTCCTATGTCGCCAATGATTCCACTTAATTCACAAACATCCAAACCGTCATTAGAAGATAATCGAGCATATCCTTGAATATGATGAGGGCAGAGCTGGTAGTAGGACACGAGAAAGATACACAGAAATAATAATCACCAATCAAAATCAGAGGAGAAACCATCAAAGTTAGACAGTTTCTACTAGGGGCCAAACCATGAGAACTCTCATACCTTTATGGAAAGAAGAAATGTGATAGACTTGTTTTATCTAATAATAGGCCTTGACGGAGGTCTTTCAATCAAATCTGGCGTCGCTTGATGGCATTAAGCTGAAATATTTCTTGGGATTTTCATTGATCATAGATGGAAATATAATTCGTCAAGGATATTGGTGGGATTACACTAGAAGAGTAAAAAATTTCGAAGACGTGTACGTTTCGAATACTCTGTGGTGCATTCATCAACCAAGCATTCTGCCTTCATTTCTAGTACTCACAAACCCATGTGTGAAGTTGAGTTGGCGATGCAATTTGCCACTCAACTAGCTGAGGCGCAAGTTCTTGATATGCTTGGGAGCTGAATGCTAACAACCATGGCAGCTTGGTACAAGCACTATGACCGATTTTGCTTCATGTCAAGAAGAAATGGTTTAAACTGAGTATTGACCAGCTCTGGTCGACTTTACGTTCCAGAAATATCCGGTTGAGAGTTGTGGTGGTATTGTTGGCCAATGTCTCCTTTAAGTTACTGCAGTTCTAAGCACGGTTATTACTTGCACTGCTTCCTTGCGTATCAGCATTCCTAACAAGTTTCCGAGATTCGCTTGGCAGTTCTATTTTGGATCAAATCTTGTTGGCCACACGTGACTCAAACAAGCCGGTCTCCGATTACCCCGAAGATCTTACCAGTACACTCAGGTTTTCCTCTCCAGCATTTCACGCCAATATTTTGGTCCCGTTATTGTTCTCAATTCATATACATGGGTGTATGACCTATTATCCTTGTGAAGGATGAGGTGATACTTCTAAAATGCTCTTACTCTGCTTTTACAGGAGCTTCATCATAGCGACTCACCAGCCAAGCCATACTTAGTCCACATTTTCTTTTGCTCCAGTGTCACCGCCTAGAAGCTCATACTTTATGTTCGATGTTACTCTCTCTATACAGTATACTTTAGACGTCTTATGAATTCACTCCCATTTATTCATCGTGCCTTATGCACCGCCATCTACGATGAGCCGATAAGCCTGTCCTACAACGCAAGCGTCGTCATTCAGGCACCGCCTAGGAACCGGCGACCAATTGGCAGAGTGGCTGCACCGGTTGAGATCAACTAACTCTAGTGGGAACTACTCCCCGCATTTTCACACTAGTGGGGACTCGAGGGCATTTGAGAACATCGCTCGAAAAGATGCAACCTATCATAGAGCATCTTTCGGCCTGCACGAGGCTCCGCCTTGCACGAAAAGTGGCACTTTCTTGTAAAGGATTGTCTGCCAATTTTGACATCATCACTCTAATAATATCGCCCTGAAAATCTTTAATACTTGATAAGAATGACAATGTATTAGGAACACAAACAGTGTTTCTTGACATCGTCTCATCTCACTCGTCTTGCTTCTGTTCTACCAAACCATGTTTTTGCTCCTCGGCACGATTGCTCTGCTAATTGGAGGGTGTAATGCTGAAGCAGACTATAGTCAATATGTCAATGTTTTGTATGTAACCACGAATCGTCTCTGTTGATAGCTTTCTGATTACTCTCTGGGTTAGTTCTGGAACGGAGAATGGAGGGAACAATTTTCCAGGTGTCGCTCGACCATTTGGTATGGTAAAACTTGGTCCAGATCTATTGAATGTCGGCACCGATTCGTATTCTGGGTACCTTCCTATTGGCAATTTCTCTGGCTTCAGTATGATGCACGAGCAAGGGACAGGAGGAGCACCAAAATACGGAACCGTAGCTCAATTACCATTAATCGGTAATATCAGCAATCCCCTATCGAACATCACAGTTGGGAGAAAATCTCCTGATCGAGGTTCACTTGGATATTACAAGTCAGTCACAAAACAGAACGTTACTGTTGAGCTTGCTGCTTCTTCCCGTGCAGGTGCATATCAATATACATTTCCTGATACAAGCACGACCAATAATGTCCTTATTGATGTCAGCCATGTGCTTCCTTCATTTCGTGGCCAAGGTTTAGGTCAAGGTTATGCTGGCGGAGAATTCACCATCATGCCTGATGGTCACTATGAGGCCTATGGGATATATAACAACGGCTGGAATCGGTCTCCGAACTGGAAAATCTATTCATGTAAGACAATGGTTCAATATCTGAATAGCAAAACTAACATCCTTAGGCGGATATTTCAATTCAACGCCTGTTATAGCCAGTGCGTTCACTGGTCCCATACCATCAAGGGGAATAGTAAGATCGAGCTCGCCAAGCATACCAGTCGGAGGAATTTACACTTTCAAAGATTCTACGGTTTACTCTCGTGTGGGTATATCCTGGATTTCCAAAGAACAAGCCTGTCAAAACGTGCAAGAACAGATTCCTTCAAATGTGTCCTTCGCGCAGGTAGTTCAAGGAACAAAAGACGCCTGGAATGCGCAGATTCTCTCCAAGATTACGACCACTACAGCAAATACCACCAATCTTGAACTTCTTTACACATCCCTATACTTTATGAATCTCCTTCCTACCAATAGGACGGGTGAGAATCCGAAATGGCAATCTTCAGAGCCATACTTTGACGATATCTTCACATTATGGGATCTTTTCCGTTGCTCAACTGCTCTCTTGCATGTTATTGAGCCAGATTTATACGAAGAGCACATTCGCTCGATGATCGATATCTGGCGTCACGACGGTTATCTGCCTGATGGTCGATCTTCAGACTATAATGGCAGGACTCAGGGAGGATCTAACGCAGATAATGTCTTGGCAGATGCTTTTGTGAAAGGCGTTCGCGGAAAAATCAACTGGCACGATGGCTATGCAGCTATGGTGAAGGATGCTGAGGTCACTCCACCAAATACAGCAACTCCGGACTCAATGGCGCCAGATTCATCGACCAAGGAAGGACGAGGCGCTCTTCCAGATTGGCTGCGATACGGCTTCATCACACCCAACTTCACCAGATCAGCGTCAAGGGCTGTTGAATATGCATACAATGATTTCTCATTGTCCCAGGTTGCCAGTGGACTTGGGAAAGTGGCCGATACCAACAAGTACGTCAATCGTTCGCGAAATTGGCGGAACCATTGGAACGATGAGGCAACTATCCTTGGGTTTAATGGATTTGTCGTTCCCAGGAATCTGACATCGTTCATCGAAGTGGATATCCTTAATGCCGGAGGATATTGGATGGATCCATACTACCAAGCGTCTAGTTGGAGTTATTCTTTTGGAGATATTCACGATATGGCGAGGATAATTGAGTTAATGGGTGGAAGGGAAAGGTTTCTCGCGCGTCTCGATACCACATTCACCCCTGGTGCAAGTGGAATTCCTGGACGGGTACTCTTCGACTCGACTAATGAACCGTAAGAATTGCCCTTATTTGTCTCGAATCATGAACTCACTATATATTACCAGAACCTTCAACGTTCCTTACCTCTACAATTTCATCAACCTACCCAACCACTCAGTCAATCGCTCTCGCCATGTTGCAAAGACTTACAACATCTCTCCCACTGGCCTTCCCGGGAATAGTGACGCAGGAGCCATGCAAACCTGGCTCCTCTGGAATATGATCGGTCTCTACCCAGTTACGAGTCAAACCACATTTCTTATTCACGCCCCATGGTTCGAGTCCCTGACTATGAACCTCGGCGGGAACAAAAAGTTACAAGTCACGAGCTCAGGAGGCGACGGGAATGGTGACAGAAATATCTATGTGCAGAGTGTTAAGGTCAATGGACAGGCATGGATGAAGGGTTGGTTAGTCTGGGATGATATCTTCAAGCATGGTGGGACATTGCATTTTGAGCTTGGGAGTGCGATGGTGGAGTGGGCGACTGGGGAGTTACCTCCCAGCCCTGCAAGCGGTCCTCGGCAATTAGTCAGTAGACCTGATGATGGTAATGTAAATGTGCCGCAGGTCGCAAGGATCCCTGCTAAGGAATCCAGCGCAGGGAGACTGAGGCCCTTTATATGATAAACCCAGAGCAAGTATAGAGTTGGTTGTTATGCATTATGTTTGTATAATTAGTTAATTTAGCGAAAAGTGTAATGAAAGAACAGGCATATAAATCGCGTAAGATATCCTACGATATCCTAGGCAGCAAGGTTAAGTCTCTTGTCGTTGAAAATGTAGCGTTCATCCAACACTCCTACATATTGCCGGAAACAAGCTTGATTCTCTATATCTAGGGAGAATCAGTCTACCTTCTATAAACCAACGGAGGAACAAATGGATTCGGAATCTAGACGTACGTTGGTCGAATTTGTATCGGTATTCTAAAATTTTATGCTGAGTTTTATCAGTCATGGCCACGCTCTGGCACCTCTAAAGACCGATCATAGAGCAATGGTCTTTCCGATCTTAAAGCACGCCAATGGTTAGTACTTTGCATCAACTTTTCGCATCCTCTCAGAGCCCACCCCCAACGTTTTAGGAAGTCTTCAGTAACTTCCCAGGAAGCAGGATCCCATGGCTCGCCCCAGATAACCATGCCAATACTCCCCGTGCTTACGCCAAAGAATCCAACCAGATCCCCACAAAGCTCCATTTCGTCAAAGCTGCCACATAGTAGATTATCTCGCATCTCGGGAATTGGGATAAGATCTAGCCAAGGATGATGAGGAATCTGACATTGTAGTAAGGTCGGGTGTAGATTAGGAGGCAGCCGTGAAATTTGAGTGTTTGGGTTTGGGGATGCGAAAAAAGGCGAGATTGCTTCGTCGTTCATATGTTCTGACGTTGAGAATCCCAGGGTTTCGGAGTTACTGATCAAAGCACGGAAAACGTTGAGCTTTATTAGCGACAAGGTAGTGTCTACGAATGGATCCATGAGTAGGTGTTGATTTGCCCACGCTTGAAAAGCGATGACAGTTTGCTGAATGTTTGTGTAGCAAAATTCGGAGATTTTGGAGAGATGTACTAGTTCCGACGTGGGGAGACTCAGATCTCCTGAAGCAAACAGGAGCAGAGTCCATAGCTCGGTATCAATGCTTCCCTCGCTTGATTGCAACTCATTTGTCTCTGTTCGGAGACGTCCAACCTCCGTCTTTGATGAATATGCAATAGTATGGTTATTGTGCGTTTGTATCTGGTTGAGGCCTGAGCGTAAAGTACAGCCTCGTGCAAGTGGCTCTTTTACGACAGACACTAATTTGGCCTTCCCTGAATTCTTCCTACGTTCTCCTGCAAGTACATGAGCATTCTAGAGGCGTATACGAGCTAAATTACCTACTAAATAGCCTTTGATGCAATCGATTTTGTAGCTTACGTCTTTCTGCAGTACTCGATTTACCAGTCCAATCATCCTGATCGTGAAGTATACCAGCCTGCTGCGGCATACGTTCCAAAGCTATCCGACTGCGCCATCCTTCCTCGTTGGTAATGCCAATAGCAACGTCTTTTTCCACCGCTGCCATCATCAGATAGAGAGCAGTGATGGCATGGGTGGGTCTCAGAGTTAAGACACAGAGCAGAAACAATACTCGTCCCTTGGAGTCGATTCTTTCAGGTCAGAAACTGAATTGACGTTGTATCCTTTTGCTTTCTATTTCTCTCTTTCTCTAGTGCCTAGCCGTAAAGAGTATAGCTTATAAGCAGGCTGCATTAGCTCCCCTTTCATGATCCACATTTTAGCTCTTGAGCCAATCAACAAACCAATGATACTCTACCACACATACATCACTTTACCTCGTTAAAGAAAACCCTTCAAAGCAATGTAATGTCTCGCGGGTTTTTCATGGTCACGGCTATCACGAATAGACTTCAGTAGCAGGAATTATTTGAGCTTTTCTTGGCCGCAGCTGGGTTGATCCCGAGCTAGAAGGCCTATCCCCAAACCCCGAGACTTTGAGGTCAACAATCCTCTATATAAGAAGGGCTGTATCCGCATAGCTATGTTCTCTTCATCGCAGAATCTTTCTTGTCTTTCCTCACTATCAATCAGATCTGAATTCCAGTACCAGCATCAGCAACTTCAAGTTCTCAATATCATCTATCCACAACATGTCAAGTCAAATGAAATATACCAAGTGAATTGCCTCATACTCTTTCTCTTTCCATTTCTCGGACACCTTTACTGATCGAATTACTAGGGTTGGTAATTCTGGTCTCAAAGTCTCAAAAATCATCCTCGGTTGTATGACGTATGGGGACAAAAAATGGCAGCCGTGGCTCATGGAGAGAGAAGAAGCTCTCCCGATTATGAAGTACGCATATAATCAGGGTATCAACACCTTCGATGTCGCAGACACATACTCAAACGGAAGATCCGAGGAAATCATTGGCGCGTTTCTCAAAGAATACAACATACCGAGATCCAAGATTGTCATCATGAGCAAGATATTCTTCAATGTCTTCCCAGAAGGCAGCGCAGTCAATGCTCTAGGCCAAGGGGTTAATGATGCTGATCAAGTCAATCAAGTTGGCTTGTCTAGAAAGCATGTCCTGGATGCTGTTGATGCTAGCATCGAAAGACTTGGCACGTACATTGATGTTCTTCAAGTTCATCGGATGGACAGTGAAACTGACAAGAAAGAGATCATGAAGGTTCTCAGTGATGTGGTTGATAGTGGTAAGGCAAGATACCTTGGTGGAAGCACGGCAAGTTTATACACTCTCTCAGATGCTCAAGATACTGACAAAACTAGATGTCCGCATGGGAATTTCAAATGTGCCAAAACATATCTGAGAAGTATGGTTGGAACAAGTTCATCTCCATGCAAGGTCTCTACAACCTCCTTTACCGCGAGGAAGAGCGGGAAATGAATACTTACTGCCGCGCGACTAGCGTCGGTCTCTTTCCTTGGTCTCCTCTCTCTGCAGGAGTGCTTGCACATTGCTGGGAAGACCGCACGGATGAGCGCGAACAGAGCGACGTGTTTCTCAAAGCGCTATTCAGAACTGATGTGAAGCAAGCTGATAAGGCAATTGTTGGGAGGGTCGAGGAGCTGGCGAAGAAGAAGGGTGTGAGCATGGCACAGATTGCTGTTGCTTGGCTGCTTAACCAAGGTGATATGATGCCAATCATGGGTCTTAGCACGAAAGAACAGATTGATCAAGCTATTGGTGCATTGAGTATTGTTTTGACGGAGGAAGAGAGAGCTTATCTTGAGGAATCGTACGTTCCAAAGGCCGTAATTGGCTATTAGGACGCATGTGCTGTTTACTCCAGTACAGAGAACTTCAGCCAGGAAAATCTTCCTATGACTGAGGTGACTATCACGAATCAACTTCCACTACCGCACTCAGTTTTGTCGAATTTCTCGACTACAGATAAATTTATTTGACCTTTGCTAAAGTTACCTGCCTCTTGGTGCTATTGGCTTAAGATGTGACCGCTACCCAATGACCCATCCACAAGACCAGAAGATCACTGAATAGAGCAGAGGAAAGATTATAATTGAGAATTAAATTAACAGCGACTCTTGACGACTTGGTCTCATCAGAACAGTGCTGTTCAGCATTCTCTACAACCTGCCTGAGGTACAATTCGGCGGAAAAGCTACTGTGGACCTAAATGTGCTAGTACAATCTTGCTATACGAGACGAAAAAAGCGGCGTGTCGAATGAAATTTACTCACTACTGATCGTCTTCCTAGAAGAAAAGGTAAATCCTTTTTCTCTGGACCAGCAAAAATACGCGCCGGCTTTGTAACTGTTGGTGCTATTTTAAGCGATCAGACGACCACTTTGAGGGCCACGGCCAGCTTTTTTTCGGCCATTGTGAAACTGGAGTATCTACATACCCTATATGCGAAATCTGTAGCTGATTAGAATTTAACAATATCTTTATTATAGGTCAGGTCATGTCTGCATCTATGCCACTTTCTCAACGACGCGAATATTATGCTGCAGCGATTTAGGTGAATATTAGGCGACGCTCCCTAGAATTGAATAGTCAATCTAGTCGCCCAGACAGCTCTCTAACGGAAGTGAAATGTACTGCGTGTTTCAGGCCATTTAATTGGCGAGAAGCCTGAGGTCTTGCAGCGATTGTGGCTGTGATGTTGATATCGGGGCACAGCAGAACAGTGTGTTACACCACCAACCCTGTATCCGTCTCGCAATGCTTTCCGATATGCTGCGCACCTCACCGAGAAAATGGCTGATACCAATCGCATTGTGGGTCGTGTGGCTTATGTCCATAGTTTCTCTGCTATATCCCATGAGCCTAGTATGCTCAAAACTTGTTCAAATACCACAACAATCGACCTCCAAAATTGACATTTTCAACTCTACTGTCTTTCAATCAATATCAATATTAATTCGATAGGATACTTCAAAATGGGTGGATCTACTCCAGTCTCACGTAACAGAACGTTCTCCGAAAGAACCAAACTATGGGATCCATCAAAGACTCTCGGTATTCTCAACACAGATCCCGGGTACCAATGTATTACTTGCATCGGTTATGCCCCTTCACAAAGAAGGCGCTGTCGAAACCCAATCAGGCAAGACAATAAGCAATTCATAACAGCGACTTTGAACGAAATTGCATATCTCAGTCCTGATAGCCCCATTGTTGCATCAAAATTGCAGGAGATTGCCGGACCCGCTCTCTGTGTCAGATTTCATCAGGGCCAGGCTAGCACAATTTTGATGCAGTGGAAGGCAGCAATCCGACAGTTAGAACCACACATCAGTGACCGACGGTCTGCCAACTCTGTCCGGACTAGCAAGCAAGAGGTTGTCATAGATCAACGTGTGAAGAAACTTCAGGAAGATCTACGTAAAATGCAACAAGCTTTGGATGATTTACGGGGGGTGACAAGCAATACGCGATATCAAGGTCGAGAAGAAAAGCAGCAAGAGGAAGATGAAAAAAGGCGACAACAAAGAGAACGATTACGCCAGAGTAGAGATGAACAGGCAAGAGAAGCTAGAAAGCAGGAAAAGGACCGCCTCGAGAAAGAACGTGTGAAGAAAGAACGATTGGAGAAGGAACGACTAGAAAAAGAACAGATAAATGAGGAGCGGGTCAGGCAAGAAGAGGAAGCTCGAAGTAAAAGGGAGCAAGCGGCGCACAACGAACGCATTCGCCAAAAAGCACAGAAGAAGCGAGAAGAACGCCAGCGAGAGAGGGAAGCAAAAGAGCAGAAAGACAGACAGGAATGGGATCAACATTGGATTAAGTACCAGAGATGTTGGGCACAGTTCAGAGCTTCTGAAATACGAGACCGAGCTGCCATTCCTTGGCCTGTCAAATCAGGTGCTTCCATGGACGTAAAGTTTTCAAACGTCAAAGAGTTCTTCAAGAAGGCGTTACCAGAGAATGGCAACAAGGCAAAGCTTATGAAGAAGGAGTGTATGAATTGGCATCCTGACAAGATCCATGGCTTGATACCAAGTTGCCAGCTTGTTGATCGAATGATGACTGATATGATTTGCCGAGTTGTAACGGAACTTTTGAACGAGTTCTCTCCGAGGTCAGCTGAGTTTTTGGGTTGATGTTGGTTAATTATACTATGGGCTATTGAATATTAGAAGTCATTCAGCAGTGCTTCAGTCACAAAATCCTCGTGTTCTTTTGCGTGACTGGCTGATCTTTTCCACCCGGCGCACTTGACTCAATTACATTGGTCTTACTATTCGACTTCATAAATTGTTGATTGGCCTTAGTACCTTAAATACATTGTTTTATAGACGAGGAGAGCTGCCAGTTGAACCTCGTCGAGAAGACTCAGTCCAAGATATAGTTGTTGCTTCGCTATTTCTTTGACTCCAATAGTAAAGAGAACTATGATGCAGAAAAGTCTTAATGAATTTATTGAAACAATTTGTTGAGAGAGTACCAGAGGCTATCGAGCATGTCAAAGCACTCTCTAAAGACCATCCGAACACTCCTCCCACACCAAAGATTGTTGCAAACACCCTAGTATATGTTCTGAAAATAATCCCGAGAACCTGTATTTTCCTCGATGCTTTGGATGAATGCAAATCGGAAAGCACTGGAGAGATACTTAGTCAGATAGCGAGCGTACAGGAGGCAACTGACCATGGAATTGTCATGACCGACCGCGGTCGCACTGACAAGCTGCGTCCACACTTTGACCAGGACTGGGTAGTAATGCAGACGCTATCGGTGGATGGGGATGATATTGAAGCATACTTAGATCAGCGGATACTAGCTTTGTCCAAGGAAGATCAAGACGAGTTTAGCTGGACAAACGTGGCCAAAATTAGTAACGAAGTCAAGGAAATTATAGCTACCGCATCGAACGAAATGTGAGCATTTTCATCTGTCGATTCGTGGACCACAAAGAACCTAACACTGGGTAGCTTTCTCCTTGTAAAGGTTAACATCGAATACCTCGGTGGCGCGCGAGGTGAGCAAAAACTCAAAAACGACTTGCACACTATTGCTACAATGAAGTATGCGGGCGATGACAAATACATCGACAAAGTGCTGAGAGAAGTTTTCGAGGGAAATGTCAAGCGAGTCTTGGAGTCTAAAGATTGCGCGGATTGGAGGAATGACGAAGATGCAGTGCGCACTATTGCGTTTATTCGAGATGCCATTCGACCTCTCTCCGTTGTCGAACTTACGGCCTCCCGCGAACACACTCAACCCTTTCACACCGAATCGAAAGACTAGTTTACACCTAAGTTACCAGCATGGATTTTAGGACTTAGTGGAGAGGCTGATAACGATGTCTTCACAAGATTTAAGCTTCAAAGACAGGGAATGTTGCCATTCACTATGCCGTCATTTCTGGTAATTTAGACGCTGTTAAAACTCTTATTGACCGAGGCGCAGATGGTGAACAGAAGGGCATGAACAGTTTCACACCTATAATGCTGGCGATTAGGTTTCGCCACCCAGAAATACGTAATGTCCTGGCGATGTACTACACTTGAGGTTAATGTCCAGCCATAACACCTGAGCAATACGAGGAACGGCATTTTTGAATTGACCCCGAAGTCGCGGGACGGAGTTACAGATCTTGAACCTAGGAGTTTTCTGACATCAGTTGGTGAACGTACCGCATTGCATGCCGCCGCAATAGAGGGAGGCCAATGGGACTATAAAAACCGAAATCATAGATTCGGATGGGCAAAGCGCTTTACACAAGACAGCGAAGAAGGGAGTGTTAGGTTGTTTCCTGGCTCTGCTCGCACATGGCATCAAGCCAGGTAGAAAATCGGTTTCTTACCTGACGGGGTGCCGTCAGGTACAAATAGGAACTGTTGATTCTTTCAAGGCAACGCATTACATATGGCTAGCTGTTACAGTCGTGGCCGTGCAATTGCAGAGCATTTGTCGAACCACCACCCGGACCTGGTCACTGAAGTAACTGGTGATGGTTTGACTCCTTTTACACATTTCCGCCCAGTCCAACACTAAAGAAAATGCGGAACTCATCCTCCAATATGGGGTCCCGGATGTCAATACAAGAGACACTACAGGCAAAACACCACTTCATTGTGCTATGCTTAGTGAGCCAAATGAGGTGATACCATTGCTTCTACCGCAGAAAACCATGGATGTCAATGCCCAGGACGCAAATGGCCAAACAGCATTACATATAGCAGCCATTTCCAAATCTTCGATCAATCTAGGGCTCCTCATTCAGCATCAAGAACAGATGTCAACGCTACTGACAACAGCGGTAGGTCTGCAAATTCCACGCAGCAGTCACCGGTAATTCGAGCCCTTCAAGTTGTTATGGGAGCATGAGAAAATAATTCACAATCTGCGTGGCAGCAACGGACGGAACTTGAAGGACATTGCAAATGAGAAAATACCACACGAGAGTCTCTTTGAATTTATCAACAGCTGGAAGTTTGAATGAAGATTCCACAAGTAACATGCATCTATATTGGTGCTATGGAATGCAGGCCAGGAGTCTGAAAATGTCACTATTCACAGCGCAATGGAGTACTGGGATAATGTTGATGGTTTACATGCCGAATGATTTACGCAGGACAAACCTGGGGACGAGATGTCTTGCTAAAAGATGTATTATTATGTAACGAATTTAACGAATAATGTAGACTAGTGGCCGGCATTATGAAATTAGTTCTTGAAGCACCTAAACAAGAAATAATAAAATATAATAAAAATATAAATAAAATAGGAGTGAGGGGTGAGGGGTTGGAATCACCAAATCATTCTACAAGTATTTCGATCGAAAGGCCAGCTCCAGGTCGCACGAAGCTTTCTCCTTTTGTTAACATGTACAAGTCGCAAAGCTAATAATTGAAATTGCAGATTTTTTCATATTTCTCTATAACCTTACTGAAGCCAAACATTTAGAGAAGCGAGACATTTCCCACCAAAGCTTGAAGTGGTAGTGTGGGTGATACTTTCTAGCCTCAGATCAAAGGCTCGCGAGTGCAATAATACACAAAGCGCCCATATTAAGTTTAGGTTCAACGGCCTTGCAGGTTGCAGCTGCACTTGCACGAGATAACTGTGACAGCTCCTTCATCTAATGTTACAGTACGTGCCTGTCTCTCCAATATACCGTCTAGTCGAAGACATTTGGTAACACTAGTTGGACGTGCATGAAGCTCCGGCTCGGGGCTCCTTTGTTTGGTGCAAGGAAGGACGGACGTTCCCAGGTGACCTGAGCTTCCTTGAAATGGGCTACTGGGCCTGTGAAGCTGTCGCAAAATTGGCTTTGTTTCTTTAACAATCGCTAGAAGTTACACTGCTACACAAACAGAAACCCGACTACGAAGTTCACACTCTGCAGGCTAGCCGAGACTTCTCCAGTGTGAATTGGGAGCAGCCACTTGACCAGACCGTTTGATTCAAGTTCTTGAATCGACCAAAATTACCTTTAGATCTCATTAGACACACAACTCTACCGATGCAAATCTGGCATTTGATGCAAGGGTCCGTTGGTCTCACAACCTTCATCAAAGCTTGGTACTCACAGAGCCTAATTAGAAGCATTGATTGGTCACTTCATTTCAGCGCTAGCTTATGAAGCTAACAGGGTGGCTCGATCAGCTTCGGTTCAGTCCCACTTGGTGAGCGAACAGACCTGGTTTTGAGCAGTGAGATCACCGCCATGACGCAACAGGTACTTGCAAACGAGAACAGCAGTTATGAAGCTGTAGATGAGGTAGCAAGCGGGCATCAATCCTCCGCAACCTGAAAGGATCGCCAACAAATCCTCGGCTCTGCAGCACTCACCGCATCTTCAAGATCTGGTGGCAATCTGGAGTCGGGCGTGAAGAGAGGAAGCCCTAAACCTTCTTCCCAGCCCTTCTTCTGCAGACCCATGTTCCTCGCACCGATCTCCTCCAATCCCGCAAAACCGACCCAACGGAAGCGAATCCTGAGGTACTGAAAGCTGCAGCGAGTGAGAAGAGTGGAAGTCGTGGCACGAATGAGCGAAGGGCCGCTCCGAACCTAAGTTACCAGCCCCCCGAATTAATCAATGTTGGGCCCCTGTGAGTGATCATGGACATGGACCTCGAATCTTGTCTGATGGGTGGCACCGACCAGAAACACATCACATCACATCGCACACAACTCTCAACTCCCGAAACCTGAAATAAAATACAATCCATGCTGACATCGAAATCGAGCCGAGGCGAGAAATGACAATGTTTAGGTGAAGCGAAGCGAAAGGAGAGTGTTTTCTGTGCAAACGGGGAACAACGAGAAGAGAGACAGAGAAACGAAAATAGAAGTCGCAATCATCCCATGAACGACTGAAAGCCTCTCAACCCCAACCCAGCGAGCAGGGCGCATTGATGCATGGACACTCCCTCTCTCACGCCCCTCCATCTAGCGACTGCTTCTCCGTTCGGCGCAAATAGCCCGTGGCTCTACCTATCCTGTCCAATTTCCTGTTCCTGTTCCTGAGCTCGTAGTCTCTCGAGGTCGAAGCTCCTTCTCTTGTTAACGCGCAAAAGAAAGAGCGCGCACATCTTCGTCCAATGCGCAATTGAAACGCCGCTCGACCAGAGAACGTATGTTTCTCTGCGGATCCAGCATCGCATCGTACAAGAGATACGATACACACATCTCAATTGCATGCGCTGCATCTCAATCGTGGTTGCGCCTGGCGCTCTTGCGCGGTGTTGGGCATCGCATCTCGAAGACCAAGACCGAAGTTCGCGCAAACGCACACTAAACCGCTGCAAGTGACGTGGGACTGACCGGCGCGCGCGGTGAGAAGAGTAGAAGAGCAGAAGAGTAGAAGAGCGGAAGAGCAGAGGAGCAAAAGAGTAGAGAAGCAGAAGAGAAAAAGGGTAGAGGAGCAGAAGAGCAAAAGGGTAGACGAGTAGAAGACTAGAGGACTAGAAGACTGGAAGAGTATCGCAGCGCGTCAATTGACGGAGCAAAGAGAAGAGAAGGACGAGCATTGGGAAATTATCGGGTTCTGGTCAACTTGTTTTACTTTTGACGCTCCTTTGCGTGTTTGGTTGGTCGTGGATTTGCGGTGGTCAAGGCTCGTGGACTCGGCTGGCCACCCGATTTCTTGTACCTTGAAATTTGGGAAGGCTGGGAACTGATCACAACCTCGTCCTCGTCCTCGCACCCACCACCACGCTCGTTATCGCACTGCACTTCTGCAATCACTTTTTGTTTGCCTCGAGTCCAACCTCTCTTGGAAAACTAAAATTCCTAATCCACACACCAGAATTCTTATTTTTTCCGATCCCCAATCGAGTTATTCACGCCCACCACCAACAAACAGACCTAGCACAGCTCAGCACAGCCTGGTCACACCGTCAGATCTTACGTTTTTCTCTCAATTTTGCCCTTCGAGGGTGAATTGTGAATAGTCCTCAACTTGTCTACCTCCCAAAGAACCCCGTCGCCGCCAGCCGCGTTGACGAACCCAATTCCAACACCACTTAACGACCCTCACGACGTACACGAACCTGTTACGCCAACATCCGCGCAGCGCCAGCAGCAGCGTCCTTCACGAAGAACTCATATCGAAGCTACCTCTGTTGGCATCTCACCACCTCGAGTACGATTCGCAGAACAGCAAAGAAGTGAGCACCACGAGCTCACTAATGATTTCGAAGACGACCTAGCAACCTCAACTCCCGTAGCTTCTAGCTCTCTACACAACTCCCCCGAAGCTCAACGACGCACACATCGTGCTCTCCATATCTCTAGACAAACTGCTAGCTCCATCCTTTACGCCCTCGAAGAAGCTTTACGGCACCCGCACCCATTCACGCCTGACCTGATTGAGGAGAACGCGTCGATGTCAGATCTTCTGGGGGGTCCTTCGGCATCTGCTGGCAATGGACGCAGCGGTGCACGTCAGGCTGTCCCTGGCACGACTGGGTCTCCTGTAATCAAAGGCCCGCGTGACATAATGCGCGAGCGTGCAGCTCGAGATGCAAGAAAAAAAGCAGAGCAAGATCAAAGAGAGGCATTAGAAAGAGAACGAGCTACGGAGGAAGCCCGACAGATCGAAGAGAATAATCGGAGGAGTGAAGAGAGACGGGCGGCGATTGCTGCTGCTGGCGCTGCGGCGCAACAAAGACCTGAAAGAGGGCAACGAGGATCGGGAGGTACTACTGGCCAGAGAATATCTGATAATTCTCAAAGATCAGAGAGAAGGTCGGGGGACAGGCCTTTAGAGGGTGTTGGGAGTGGTGGGCACGCGGTCGGCGGAGGTGAATCTGCTCCTTCCGCAAGACCACGCCCAAGCCAATCCCAACACCAACCAAGGCCAGTTCCTCCAGAATCATCACGACCTAGGACTACACAAGCCCAAGCAGGTCCTACCGCTGGACCTTCGAATCCAAACCCCAACCCACCACCAGAAGCTGGAGGCTCGGGTACTAGATCATCATTTCCACACGCTTTCGAGAGATGGGAAACTTTATCTGCTCATTGGGAAGGGCTTACATCATACTGGATACGCCGTCTTGAAGAGAATAGCACTGAAGTTAACCGTGATCCACTATCTCAGCAACTGTCTCGCCAAGTTACAGATCTCTCAGCGGCGGGCGCCAACCTTTTTCATGCTGTGGTCGAACTACAACGGTTGCGAGCTTCTTCCGAAAGAAAGTTTCAGCGCTGGTTTTTCGAGACTAGGATTGAACAAGAACGTGCTCAAGAGGTTCAAGCAATGACAGATGCTAGTTTGCAGTCAGAACGAGAACAAAGAGCCCAACTTATCAATGAGGCAGTCTCCCAAGAACGAGAGCGATCAAATGCCGACAAACAACTTGCCGAAATGAAACGAGAGCTTCAGATATCAAAGGAGGAAGCTCGACGTGCTTGGGAGGAACTTGGTCGACGAGAGCAAGAAGAACGCGAAAGGACGGCTTCTTTACGAGAAGGGCAGCCTACACTTGTTGGAGGAGTTCAGGTCGTTCCAATGATGCAGGGGGTACCGAGTCGACATGGTAGCACTCGAGATGCCCCACCAACCAGGGAGGGTGCATACACAGGAGGTGCATCTTCTACTGCACAAGAACCGGAAGGCCCGGTCGATAGTGATGTCGCATATCAAGCATATTCTCGTGCACAACGAGCAGAGCCTGCAGATCCATTCGTCGAACAGCAAAGTAACTCTCGAAGTACTCGAACCACAGCCTCGAGTGCCCCCGCCACAACATATACCCAGGATTATTCCCAAGCGCCAGCAGTCCAACCAGCATCAACTTCATCAGCGTTCTATCAGCAACACCAAGGGACATCTCTTCATCCGACGGAACGTGATCCATCTTTGGGAGCGCCATCAGAAGGTGCGTTCAGTGAAGAAGAATATGCCATTGGCCCAGAAGGTCAATTCATCCGAGATGCCAGAGGCAATAAAGTCCCCTTTATGGCTCCAGTTTCTGACGATGATACAGACGAATATGATGTTGATGAAGACCGTGAACGTGAACTAGCCAATTTACAGCGATACGGTACGAGTGCCGAACATAGGCAAGCTGCAACTGCTACGTCTGGTGCAGGACGAGTGGCTGCTACAAGTCAGCCAGCTACAACAGATCCTGGGTCTGTCGATTATACAGGTTCTGGGTACGGCACTGGGCTCGAATGGGGCGCTGTTCCACGACATCACCATCCTACAAGGCTGAGCGATGTGCTAGAAGAGGACGAACGGAGTCGAACCAGTGCGAGCCAAGTGAGCCGAAGAGAGTGATCTAGAGTTGATGGAAGGGTGTCTGATGAGTTATATAATGTGTTTCATAGAGGAGCGTCTCGGAGTGACATGATCTCGTCACAGAATCCCATATGGCGTCCGAGGTGTTTTGATTTGATGTACTAAATTGAGCGAGCGTGAAATAGCCAGCATCGGAGCATTTGGTGCAGCCAGTACGAGCAAAGTACTCGAGTTATATTGTAGGATTATGTTTTCTAGTATATGGGTAGTATAGAGAAAATAATTCAATCGAGCATTTTTGCATATTCCGATATCATTTTTCTTTGGTATAGGAGAGAGTGAAAGGTGCTGAAGAGGGGAATAAATGACGAGTGCCGCTGTGGGGCATTTGAAGCTGCCATGTAGCTGCTGACTAAGGCGCGATGCTCAAGCTTCTTGAACAACCTCTCATGACTTTTTGATCCCATCCATCAACCAGCCCACCAACCATGTCGAGACCGTTCGTTCCCAGTCGCAGACTTCTGTCGACCTTCTCGAAATGCTTGAAACATGATAAACCACAAACAATCACCTCCCACTGCCGCCGATTGAACACTCTTGGCGCACCATCGCAAACATGTCTAAACATGCGATCGGTTCAACAGGATGGAAGATTGGACAACGGTCGATATTTCAGTACGAGTAGTAGGGGGATGTATAAAACTGTACAAGAACAACGCAGTCGATACCGCTCTGGGGTATATATCCCACCCCATCTACCTCATGCCTCTCCCAAGATAGATTGCTAATCACAGTGTCTTTATTCCAGCCGTTCTCCTGGAAAGCAGGACTCCTCTTTCTCTCCTCCGGCGCAGCATTGATCTTCTACTTCCGATACGAGAAAGCGCGCATGGAGCGGAAGCGTGTGGCAGAAGCTACAAAAGGCGTGGGGAGACCGAAGGTTGGAGGGCCATTTGAGTTGGTGGATCAGACGGGAAATGTGTTTACGGATGGGGATATGAAGGGAAAATACTCGCTGGTAAGCCTGCCCTACCATCTTCTCCCTAGCATATTAGGAGACTAAGGGTTGAGAACGGTAATTGCTAATGGTGAAGTGGTGTAGGTATACTTCGGCTTCTCCCACTGCCCAGACATCTGCCCCGAAGAACTTGACAAAATGTCCCAAATGCTCGATCTTGTCGCCGCCCACCCCTCCGCGTCTTCAAAACCCCCCCTGCTCCCCATCTTCATAACCTGCGATCCCGCCCGTGACACCCCCGCCGTCCTCGCCGCCTACCTCTCCGAATTCCACCCCGCCCTCATCGGCCTCACCGGCACCTGGGACCAGATCAAAGACGTCTGCAAGAAATATAGAGTGTATTTTTCCACGCCGAGTAATGTGAAGAAGGGGGAGGATTATTTGGTGGATCATAGTATTTATTTTTACTTGATGGATCCGGAGGGCGATTTTGTGGAGGCGATTGGACGGCAGCATAGTCCGGAGCAGGCGGCGGGGATTATTTTGGGGCATGTGGGGGATTGGCGGGGGAAATAAAAACCATAATGGAACAGGTGGATAGAGTAAAGGGTGGTCAAAAGGGGTATCATATTGTGTATAAAGTGTAAAAGGAATGGCCTGTGGTTAAGGTGTAGAGGATAGATCAAAATGTAAAACGCAACTCCATATGGAAAGGCTGTACAACCGATCTGTACTTATCGCACCGCCAGTTCTGATTGTTAAGCCTCCCTAACTTGAACCTCGCTATTGCTGACTACCTTTAAGAGCAGAAGTGTTTCTGCTGAATGTTATATAAGATAGCGTTCTAGTGTATTCGATTACTAGAAAGTGGGGTTGTTTTGCAGGCAAGAGTTTGAGCAACTGTAATTAGCTGAAATAAATGCTGTGTTTTATGCTTGTTCTTTCGAAGAGAATAGTCCAAGGTTTATGAGCGGGGAAATCTGGATTACGGGGAATCGAATTTTGGACCACTCACGACGGTTTGGTATTTGCTAGGGAGACATGTACGGCTAAACCATAACCCAATTGGAGATTTATCCTAAAACAGACGCTTTTAGTATTTGCTAAGGGGAGGATTATGTAGCTAAATCACAATTCCGATTGGAGTTTCAGAGTGTTCTCAGAGTATTCTAATCATATTGTCTAATAATACAGAAAGGGGTTTAAGGGATAATCTCTAGTTTCAGTGATGTGAAAGATCTTATGCTAGGATTGAATACAGAGGGATGATATAGGAGGGGGAAATAAGTATATTACCAAATACAAAGAAACCCTTCTGCCGCAGTCTCTTTATCGAGATACACCACTTCACATCACACAGGTCAAGGTTACTTCCCTATTCGCTAAGAAGTTGCTTCTTGTTCATGGCCAATAAATGCAAGTCTAATCAATGCGCCTGGCGCAGAATTTACCATAGTTATTGGCGCGACCAGTGCGACTCTGGGCATAGAAACAAATTAGGATATTTACAAAGCCATTAAAGATTTGAACAGTCTCCCTGAAGCCCTCTCGCTGGTCGCACGACGTTTACCAATTGTTAATGGTATTCTTGAATTTGCGCAACAAAGTCTCCATGCGGAGCGAGATGAAGCGGCTTGCAAAGGCATCCAGAACGTCTTTGCTTGGTGCGAAAGGAGCACCAAGACACCCGAAAAGATTTTCGAAGAATTGAAGCCTAAACATGATGCCCGGAAGTTCTAACAATACTACAAAGCTGCCAAGGCGAAAGGGAAGGGAAACAAGGTTGAGACGTTGATGAAGAATATCTTCGAGGACTGTCAACTCCTAGCTCTCAACACTGTATGAACACAGCGACGAAGATGCAGGAAAAAGAAATAATCGCTGCGATCAGAGAATTGGCTGAAGCCTCCCCTTCTGTGCTAGACATCGACTGTGAAGTGACTATGAACCAATCTGGTTCGTGGTCGCAGCATACGCCGGCTAAGAGAGTATGTATTCTTCTGGTAGTGGAAAGCAATTCAATGCACAAGTACAAAACTCTGGCGAGGAAATTAAATTAGCTACAGTTCAATTATAAACATTCTGTTTGACTACTTCTGTGTAGATCTATAGTCAGTTGAATGACCGCTCAGTGATTCAGATAGGATCTCAATATATGAGCGATGACACCCCTTGCATACTTGCTTCCATTTTTCTCACTGTTGACTCAAAGGACATATTTTCAAGCTTATCGTATATATATACATGATGGCAAAGGGTACGGTCATACCGGACAACGCTAGTGGTGCTTGCGGCCATATGGTATTGTCTGAATAATCGACCCAAAGTCATATGATTCACCTCCCCTAATGTAGACACTCCATTTACCCTTATATTTAGAGGGGCAGTCCAAAAATAGTTTTATTAGCATCAAAGATGACATTTCTTGATCTTGAGAATAATGACTTCAGCTCGCTCATACTCACCGAGCCCAGGGATGACCGAGAAAGACTCGTATCGACCAAGGACTTCAGGGTGTGAGGGAAATATGAATAGATTCAAACCGGTCCACTTTATGTTTCATGGCTCAGCTTACCATCACGACAACTTCTCTGGATGTCTGGCGGATCTGGTAAAGGCAAAATTATGCTCTCTATCTACATCGCTGAAGAGCTTGAAAGGCTAACAATCCTTTCACAAGATAAACTAAATCTGCAAATGCAGTACTTTTGTGATATCGAGAATGAAATACGCAACACAGCTATGGCTCTTCTCAGAGGACTAGTCTACCAGCTTCTTCAACTACAGCCGAAACTCATCAAACATATGGTGCCGAGCTTCTAGCTACAAAGAGACCGGTTGTTTACATCTTACTCATTTAAAACGGCCTGGAGAAGTTTTGAGATGATAATTCGTGGCTGTGATTCCGATCTTGGCATCATACACTGCATTCCAGATGAGATTGAAGAATGCGATGATATTTTAATGGAGGTGCTATTGAAAATACTTAGAAGTCTTCTAGAACCGAAGCCACCAGATGAATGCTATCTGAACGTACTCATTGCTGTCCACGATCTGCCACAATTTATATAAGATGCTCGTATCCGGCAGGACCCAAACGCAAATGTACAGTTCAACAATGATATTTACCGTTTTGTTGAATCTTGAGCAAATAAGCTCTCGGAATACAGGAATTACTCGAATATAATTTCTAAACATGTCAAGGACGTCATTCGACAACGTGCCAAAGGCACATTCCTATGGGTCAGTATTGTAGCACGAGGGTTGAGGTGATATAGAGCGACAGAAACAGAAGAAGCATTGAATTGCTTCCCTCTAGGGCTAGAAGAACTATATGCTCGTATAGTTCTTCAGGTCGATAGTGCGCGGCGCGAAAAGTCCGCTAGATTATTACGCTGGATCGTCCTCAGTATTCGTTCATTGACTGTCTTGGAGCTAGGTGCTGTTCTCGAAGCTGGAAACCCCTCTATGGCTGCCTCGAGATACGGTAAAATAGCAGCAGACCAGATATCACATTGGTGGATACTTGCTAACAATCAAAGATAATGATGTGACCCAAGTCCATCAGTCAGCTAAGGACTACCTATCGCGTATCAGCCCTGATCCCAATCTCACTCTTGAATATTTTCTAGTCAAAAGAATATCTGTCCTCTCTTTCTTACCGCAAGCTCTCTACAAAACGAAAGTCATAGTTGAAAATGTATTCGCATTCTGGAGAGCCCGAAGGGTCAGCAAGCCTACCAAACTCATTTGGGCTCTCACATTTGACATTATATTTTGGCATTTTACTTCATGCTAAGAACCTCTTTCTTAAGAAAGCCATATTCAACAAAGCAAAGAGAGTGTGAGCGGTTATCGCTGAGCAAAGGGACTGATATCAACAGCAATGACTTAGACAGAGGACCTGTACTTTATTTGGCTGTACAAAGCGGGAATGTAGACCTTGTACGACTATTTCTCGACAAAGGGGCTTCTGTATACGCAAACATCAAATACAAATGCACAGCATTACACGTAGCTTGTAGAAATAAGAACAAAGGATTAATGCAACTGCTATTGGGGAGAGGTGCAGATGCTCACATTATATTGAACCAAGAGGAGACAGTGGTAAACATAGCCGTATCCTTAGAGTATACAAGCATTTGAACCAAATGCTTGGCTTGGGAGTTCATCCAGAAAACAGAAAAATCCCCTGCGAATCAGCACTAAATCAAGCTGTTTGTGCAGGGCGTGTTAACACAGTAGAGTTACTGCTCTACCTAGCCGCCTGTGGAGGATATCTTGAGGTGGTAAATATTTTGCTGGAGAGAAGAACTCAAGTCAATGGCACTAGTTTGGCCACACCCAATTGGCGGCGCCGTAGAAGATTTAAGGCGCAAAGGAACCACGGGCAAAAAACCGACCGCGCTTGAACTTCTCACACAGCACAGGGCAGATGTCGAAGCAAGGAACATGTTTGTGCAAATGCCTTGGTAGTGGGCGATGTAAAGATATAGTAAATATTTATATCTAATACTTATAAGGTCAATTTGAGCTTCGAGTAAGAAGTGAAATTGATTTATGATCTCCTCTAGAAATAATCTCCACCACCTACATATGTTACTAACGAGGGCATTTATTAATTCTACATCGGCTTCGCTAACATTCCCATGAATTAGTTTCTTCTCCTGAACACCAATACCATTATGACATATTTGTATATCATTCGAATCATCGGTTTGATCCGGTAGTGTAGTAATTGTTGAAGTTGGAACTAGCATTGCTGAGGTAGCAGTGTCCTCTTTAATATACAAGTTCCATCCTCTACCCTAGAGACTAGAACCTCATCCTCATTAAAGAATATCGTGTAGTGTATGGCGTCAGAGGATTCTTCGTGGGCTTGAGGGTGAACTTTTGACTACATTGGGGAACATTACTTTTGAAAGGGGTGTGGGCTGAGGAGGCTCTGGAGGAAGGACTATCTTTATAACGAAGTTTACCCTCATCTGAGTAATATACATCTCGATTTGGAGGCCTGTTTTTTATGTTACTAAACATCTAAAATGCAGGCACGAGGTAGGAAAAACCAAGAATTTCTAATTTTGTCGCGAGCATCTCCAAAACTTCACATGTTTTCGAGTTCACTACCCAGGATCCACAGTCTCCTAAGGCTATGTGGGGCTCAGATATGGCGGAGTTCCATCCCGAATGGTTGGAATGGGGCTTGAAGAAGTTGGTCTGGGGTTTTATTTCATTTCATAGCGGTCCTAGAATATGCTTGGTTACAAAGTGCAGACGGATGTGACTTCAACCACATGGATTATAAAGATTAAACTTATCGTAGACAGGCCTTGCCCTACTTTTCTCCTCGACAGATCTCTAGTTGCATAGATTTCCTAGCTAGTAGAACGTGCATAAATACCGATAGGTTACGAAGCTAATTTTCAATATCCTCTGTGACCAGCTTAAGCCCTTTACTGACCGGCCTTAAAGATCCGGTTAGTAACTTCACATACGATATCGCTTCTCTTGTTCGTCAATTTTACGTATTATGCTACTCAAAGTACCTTTTCGGCTCGTAGCGTGCAACTTCTTCTAGGTAACTGTGTGACTCGACGTCCAATTCTCTCCCGCGCTACAGAGACAGGAACGGGAAGGCATTATAGAACACTAGATTCTACGAAGTCGTAAGAGTATCCGGTTTTTTTATTAATACTGCCGGAGACTCTGCATGGCTCGTTTAATGACCTCCAAATCCGTTGGTTCACTCCAAGTCCATAAAAGCTTACTACCGTCGTTTCTGGTTGACTTAACAAGGGAAAACTGCCTACAGTTGCTGAATGGACATTCTTCTAGAAACCGGCATGTCGACTATAAATGCTTAATTAGTCGTCCTTTATGTTAATCTCCTGACACTTTACCGCTGTACATCTCGTCTTGTTACTTGGTGACGGAAGGATAGATTCTGATGTGGAGGGTATAGACATGAGGCAATTGGGAGTGTATCTAAGGCGCGTATTCCGCCAAAAAGAGTGAGAGCTTTCACAGTAGTAACTACTTTTTAGATGCTGTCCAGATAATTTGAAATGGATTCAGCATACCTTAGAAACACAGACGGATCCTAAGGGATAATATTGAAGGAGGGTTCCGAGAACGGAGTAAAGCGCCTACGGGAAATATGTATATATACATAAATTTCAAGATCGGTGCTAAAGCAGCCTCAAGTGGCTCCGAGATCGGGGATGTGGTTTAGTGGTATAATGCTCCCTTAGCACGCCTAAGGCAAGTAATTGGGAGCGGTCCAGGGTTCGATTCCCTGCATCTCCATCTTTTTTCTTTTGTCGTCAGTTGCTTGCATTGTGTTACGTGGTGTCGTAGCTTCGTGCTCTACACTAATCATTTTTTAGAGTCGGGAGTTTCAATGCTTGGACATCTAAGCGAGCCGATGTTTTGCCGTTGGCCATTAGGTTAGCCGGCCTTCCATTATTACTTACAAAAAATATCGAGTATGTCTCCTTCAATTTATAAAAGAGCTTACCTAAACGTCCTCAGCAAGATAGAAAGAATGTTACTGTTCGTAGTGTGAATCTTTGAAGTCTTTCACTTACAATCCCCAGCTTTATCCGCCGGAGCACTCTTATAAAATATTCCACGCTGGATGCCAATCTCGCGCAGAGGAAAAGGCCCAGCAGCATTGAATCAAGTTGGAAAAAGGATGCGGATCATTTAGGCAAAGGCGGCCCAGCAACAACTTGGAGAATGAACACGCCGACGACTGTATTCCACCCCAACACAGAGAGAAATGAGTGGGTGGCTACATGAGATTGAGTCCCTCTCAGACTAGCAACATATTAAACTTCCTTGATATCATTTGATTGGTTCCCAAGGGAGGCATTGGGTTCTACGCAGCCACTGAAAGATTTCCCCATCCGCAAACCAGGCTTTTGACCAAGCCAAACAGAAATGATTTTCAGCTTACAATCACGAATAAGTCGATATAGACTTTCTTCTCGAATTATCTTCTACACCATTCAAAAATCAAGTAATATTACACTCCATGGCAATCAGAACCCTTGCAGTTACGACGCAGTGGAAGGAAACTGGGCGGTACCATCTAGCTGCATTCTCGAGGCGAAGACACAGCCCTACAACATTGCCAAGAAACACTTTCCAACAACCAACATCTATTTATGTCAGCAGCACATACGGATGTCTCGTTATGTCAAAACCCCTACTTATATGAAATTTCAACCTTGTAGTCTTTTGAAAAGCCTTACAGCGCCACTTCTTAACGTGTTGCTGTTCAATTGTATACTATTATCCATCGTATTCTCGCCAACGTTTTCAACACCAACCAACTAATCGTAACCGCACACCTAAGAATAAGGCTTTGGAGTTGGATCAACAAAGAACGATCCTTTCAAATTCTGACATAAGGTCGAAATCTCATGTAAGTAGGGCTTTTGACATAACGAGACACCCGTATTTGCTATGGATGTGAGCCCGGTAACGATGGGATATCTCTATGTAGGAGGAAAAAGCGGTTGATACTTGCGCCCCACCTATACTCACAATTTGAGGAGTTTACCGCGAATGCAAATCCAGAGTATACTTCACTTGATCCCAGATAACCCCACCTCTAGGGAACATATATTGACATTCTCTACATTTCCGCGATTTTCCATGAGTACGCGGTGTGTTGAAGAGTGCCACGATAAGGTTGCACGATCTTACATAGAGGCTGTACACCATGCTCAATTCTACTTGTTTTGAAATGATTATGGCGTGCATAGACTTTTTTTGAAGAAAAAAAACTCAAGACTCTAAACCCACGGTCCGAGAGTGTTTATGTTTGAGACTTTGCGCCTCCGCAGTGCTCTTCGTGTTGTGAAAGCTTACGGCAATAAATCGGCGGCGTAGAAATGCAGAAACTCCGCTGCTGGATTATACTGGCTATCATAGTAACCTTTGACAGCACACGCAGCTGGCTGAGTAGCAGAATCTCCACTTTGGCATTGTACTAAGCCACTACTGTAAAATAATGATCTAAAACTAGATACAGAGATACGAATGAGATTCCTATATAGATAGGGGGGCGTTGCTGAAAATCTCCTTCATTCCACAACCACTATCGCTTTTATCTGTTTTCTCTCTTTCTTTCCATAACCTGTCCAAATTTCCTTGCAACACTCGCTGCTTTTTGTGCTCGTTCTCCCAATTCAGACTTTGCATACGTGCTTGTCAATATGTTAATCCGCAATATCACAATTTCGGCCCTCTTGGTCGTGGCAACTGCCATGCCCAAGGGTATCGTCGAAAGAAATGATGAACAAATTACCTCTTCTGTTAGCTGTGGGGAGAATGAAGATTGCGTTACATTGACAACAGCTTCAACCCATATCACAGCGTCAACTTGGACGCTCACGGATAGTACCACTTCCACGAGCTGCTCTACAGAAAGCACTTCAACTCACTGGACGGAATCAGTGCCTCCACCCCCACAGACTACAAGTCCACCACCTCCAGAATATACATATAGTACGCCTTGTTATGAGTGCTCGGAGAGTACTTCATACTCAACTGAGTCAACATATTCTGAACCTCCGCCAAGCACCGAGGAAAGCACTACTACAACTGATTGCTCTACCGAAACTCCCCCAGTTTACAGTACAGAATATTCTTCCACCACGGTGCCCCCGCCATTGTATACAACTAGCACTACGAGCACAAACTGCTCGACGGAGACTCCTCCACCTTCCGCCACCGAGTATGAGTCCACAGTTCCGCCACCAATTTACACAGATAGCACCTCTACCACAGAATACTCGACTGAGGTTCCACCTCCTTACACGACTGAGTCTTCCAGTACCACACCTCCACCAGCCTATACAGAGAGCATTTCTACTACGAGCACATATGTGCCTCCCCCTCCTGAAACCACAGAAGTGCCTCCGCCATACGAAACATTATACACACCTCCGCCTCCAGCAACCACAGAAGTACCACCACCATACGAGACTTCATACTCACCACCACCTCCCGCAACTACCGAAGTACCTCCTCCGTGTGATGAGTGCAGCTCTACTCCACCATACGAGACATCATACACACCTCCGCCTCCAGAAACTACAGAAGTACCACCACCATACGAGACTTCATACTCACCACCACCTCCTGAAACCACAGAAGTGCCTCCACCATGTGATGATTGCAGCTCTACTCCACCATACGAGACATCATACACACCTCCGCCTCCAGCAACCACAGAAGTACCACCACCATACGAGACTTCATACTCACCTCCGCCTCCAGTAACCACAGAAGTACCACCACCATACGAGACTTCATACTCACCACCACCTCCTGAAACCACAGAGGTGCCTCCACCATGTGACGATTGCAGCTCTACTCCACCATACGAGACATCATACACACCTCCGCCTCCAGCAACCACAGAAGTACCACCACCATACGAGAC